>OZ012738.1:127423042-127930780 GCA_963859935.3 Lathyrus sativus | reverse complement strand
TTAGAAATGGTATTAGAACGTTGTGTAAAAGTGAACCTCGTCCTAAATTGGGAAAAATGCCATTTTATGGTCCGACAAGGAATAGTTCTAGGACATGTCATATCAGATAAAGGAATTGAGGTCGACAAAGCTAAAATAGAGATTATAAAAGATCTCCAACCTCCAAAATCCGTACGAGAAATACGGAGTTTTCTAGGACATGCCGGTTTCTACAGAAGATTTATAAAAGATTTTTCAAAAATCACAAAACCTTTGACCGGCCTGTTGATGAAAGATGCTGAGTTCGTCTTCGACGACGACTGTCAAAAAGCATTCGAAACATTAAAATCAGCCCTTATCACCGCACCGATTATGCAACCACCCGATTGGCGACTACCGTTCGAAATCATGTGCGATGCGAGTGATTATGCCGTAGGCGCAGTTCTAGGACAAAGGAAGGACAAGAAACTCCATGCCATCTACTATGCTAGTAGAACCTTAGATCCTGCCCAAATGAACTACGCTACCACAGAAAAGGAACTTCTAGCAGTTATATTTGCGCTTGACAAATTCTGTTCTTACTTAGTAGGAGCAAAAATTATCATATGCACGGACCATGCTGCCATAAGGTACCTAATAAGCAAAAAGGATGCCAAACCAAGACTATTGAGATGGATCCTGTTATTACAAGAGTTTGACTTAGAAATCAAAGATAAGAAAGGAACCGAGAACGTTGTTGCAGATCACTTATCCCGAATAGAAGGCATCAAACATGAACCAGTACCGATAAACGACGATTTCCCGTACGAACGTCTGATAGCCAAATTAGAAAGTGACATACCCAACTCAATCTCGGAAGATCCAGAATTCGAAAAAGCTGTAGAAGCCGTCTATGCCCAAGTCACATTACCTTGGTATGTTGACATCGTTAATTACCTCGCTGCAGGCGTGCTTCCACCGGATCTCACTTATCAGCAAAAGAAGAAATTCTTCCACGATCTGAAACACTATTATTGGGACGAACCTCTACTCTTCAAGAGAGGGGCCGACAACATATACCGTCGTTGTGTCCCAGAGGAAGAAATAGAAAATATCATTTCCCAATGCCATTCAGCACCGTATGGTGGTCATGCTAGTACATCCAAGACGTGCGCTAAGATTCTCCAAGCCGGCTTATTCTGGCCTAACCTCTGGAAAGACGTTCACATCGCTGTGCTAAAATGTGATCGATGCCAACGAACTGGCAACATCTCACGACGCGATGAAATGCCTCAGAAAGGAATCTTAGAGGTAGAAATCTTTGACGTATGAGGAATAGATTTCATGGGACCATTCCCACCTTCTTTTGGTAATAACTACATACTCGTCGCTGTAGACTATGTGTCTAAATGGATAGAAGCCATTGCTGCTCCAACAAACGACACATGAGTAGTAATCAAACTCTTCAAAAACACAATCTTTCCTAGATTCGGTGTACCCAGACTAGTCATTAGTGACGGCGGATCTCACTTCATATCGCGAATGTTTGATAAACTTCTCTCTAAATATGGAGTCCGACACCGAGTAGCTACACCTTATCATCCGCAAACTAGCGGACAAGTAGAGGTCTCGAACAGGGAAATAAAACAGATATTGGAAAAGACTGTCGCTACCTCAAGGAAAGATTGGTCATCAAAGCTACATGAAGCTTTATGGGCTTATAGGACCGCCTTTAAGACACCAATAGGTACTACACCCTACAAATTAGTTTACGGTAAATCCTGCCATCTCCCTGTAGAATTAGAGCATAAGGCCTTCTGGGCCATTAAGACACTCAATTTCAACTACTCCGAGGCGGGAGAAAAGCGAATCTTAAACTTGCACGAATTGAAAGAACTTCGATTAGACGCTTACGAAAATGCCCGTATCTACAAAGAACGAACTAAAAGGTGGCATGATAAACGTTCAGTCAAGAAACAATTCAGTGTGGGAGACATCGTATTGCTATTTAATTCAAGATTAAAACTCTTCCCAGGTAAACTAAAATCTAGGTGGTCCGAACCTTATGAAGTGACTAAAATACTTCAGAGTGGAGCTGTTGAAATTACCGATAAGACGAATGCACCGTTTATCGTAAACGGGCAACGTCTAAAACATTATAATAAGAACGACAACAGCCCTCAAGTCTGCAGTATAGCATTGCTTGAGCTTCCAGCTCAACCACCCGAATAGCTTGTCACCAAGCTATCGTCAGGCTTTAGACGTTAAAAACAGCGCTTACTGGGAGGCAACCCAACTTTTCCCGCATTTTTCCTCGTTACTGTATTTCATTTTTATTAAAAATTTTACTTTGAAAATTTAACAAAAATTCTAAACTTATAATTACTACTACTTTCTACCTTCGTTTGTTTTCATATTTCTACTTTTATTTTTCTCTTTTTGTCTTTTGTTTTTACCGCTTTTTGTTTTTAAAAATCCTGACTTCAAACTTCTGTTTTAAACTTTTCAGGATTTTAAAAGTCTTCAAAACATTCCTTCTGTTTTCTCCGACTTACCTGCGAGTATGGCCGAGTACGACTTCACAAAGGTTCATTTTCGAGGACTAGCTCAAAAGGCAAGATTTGCAGCACTAACTGAAAGAGAAATAGCCTTAACGATGTATTATGATAAGTCTACCATGGATAAACTAGGAATCACAGATAGCATTCAATACCTGTTCAATCAACTGGGTTGGGAGAACACTGCTTTGAAAACTCGTTTTTCTACCTATAAGGACTTCACCTACGAATTCCTTAGTTCCTTCAGGTACCTACCCAACTATGGTTTTGGATCCAACACAGAGCTGATTACCTTTCGAATGGACCAAACCCATAGCCGGATGTCACTAGCTAACCTCCTAGGATTTCCTAGCGGACTGCATGTGTTCATCAGTGCAGAAGATGACGATATATCAATGCTTACGGTCTCATGTTCAAACTCCACGGGGAGATATATCAATGCTTACGGTCTCATGTTCAAACTCCACGGGGAGATGCTACTGAATTTGCTGGAGAAGAAGGAATCATCTTGCTTGGGGACGCATACGACGTACTTCCCGGTACATGCTACACCTGTAACAACACAAACAAACAGACAAGATACCCTTCTCAAAGGGACCTATCAAGGTTATCATCTTGTGACAATGTTCAAGTAATTCATTGTTTCAACAATCAGTGGCCTAGGCCAGTAGGTTTATGTATGCGCATTTTATCAAAAACATCGGCGTTCTTTTTCGCAAACAAAACAGATAAATGCTAAACAGACAAACAGAATGGCTGAATAGTATACATTTTATTGATAACGAACCCCTGAATGGGCATAAATGTTTTACAACAGATGCAAGCTCCTGGAATGAGGAAGCTGCGCAAAAATAAAACATAAATATACATCAGTATATACATAAATGTCGGCAATGAGGCGTAGACGAACACCATGAGTTAATCCCTCTATGACCCACTCGACTTCGATACTTCTCCGTCGCTTCAGCTTCAGAAGAGATTGCTTCAGATAAACGGCCCTCAGGTCTTCCAAACCGCTAAACAATGAGAGTCCACACGCGGAACACAGTCATTTGCTTTTTCAAATCCCTAACTTTTGCCTGAATCGCCCTTTCGGGTTTTCGATTCACCGGGATACCCTTTTTTGCCAAAGTCGCCCATCCGGGTTTTCGACTTTGCGGGTGTACATTCTTTTCTTTATATCTCTAATTTTTGCCCGAACCTTTTTCCTTTTTTATGGTTCGCCGGGATGCCCCATTTTTTCCTGGATATTCTTTTTTCTTTCCAGCGGGTCGTTTTTAAGCAAAGTATTTTTTAACTGCGTCCGCGTTCACCGGGGATGCAGAATCTTCGCCATCCATCGTGGACAACAACAAGGCTCCTCCCGAAAAGACCTTGCTGACGATGTACGAACCTTCGTAATTGGGAGTCCACTTGCCCCGGTGATCGGAGTGTGGAGGAAGAATCTTCTTCAGGATGAGATCACCCGTCTGAAAGCTTCTAGGATGCACCTTCTTATCATAAGCTTTCTTCATTCGGCTTTGGTACAGACGACCATATGCAATCGATGCTAATCTCTTCTCGTCCATCAGGCTGAGTTGGTTTAGTCGGTTCTTAATCCATTCTGCCTCGTCGAGTTTCACGTCAACCAAAACTCGCAAAGAAGGAATCTCCACTTCTAACGGTAGGACAACTTCCATATCGTACACTAAGGAGAAAGGAGTTGCCCCAGTTGATGTACGTACCGTTGTACGATAACCGTGCAATGCAAATGGCAACATCTCGTGCCAATCCTTGTAGGTCACAACCATCTTCTGTATAATCTTCTTGATGTTCTTATTGGCCACTTCAACGGCGCCATTCATCTTCGGTCGGTAAGGAGATGAGTTGTGGTGTTCAATCTTGAAACTCTGGCACAACTCCTTCATCATCTTGTTATTCAGATTCGAACCATTATCAGTAATGATCCGCTCGGGAATTCCGTAACGAAAGATGATGTCCCTCTTTATGAATTTAGCCACCACTTGCTTGGTCACATTAGCATATGAGGATGCCTCCACCCACTTGGTGAAGTAGTCGATAGCTACTAGAATGAAGCGATGACCATTAGATGCAGTGGGCTCGATCTTGCCTATCATGTCGATGCCCCACATGGAGAACGGCCACGGAGAGGACATGACATTTAACGGGCACGGCGGCACATGAATCTTATCAGCATAAATCTGGCATTTATGACATCTTTTCGCGAATTTGAAGCAATCCGATTCCATCGTCAGCCAGTAGTATCCTGCTCTCAGGATCTTTCTCTTCATGGCATGCCCGCCGGCGTGCGTACCAAATGTGCCTTCATGGACCTCTTCCATGAGCATACTCGCTTCTTTCTCATCTACACATCTGAGTAGCACGAGATCGTGGTTTCTTTTGTACAAAACTCCATCAGGATTGAGGTAAAAATTTCCAGACAGCCTCCTCAGAGTCTTCTTATCCTGGGTCGACGCTCCTGCAGGATACTCCTTAGTCATAAGGAAGGTTTGGATGTCATGGAACCATGGCTTGCCGTCGGAGGCTTCCTCGATCGCAAAGACAAAGGCAGGTCTATCAAGACGAGAAAGGACAATTCTTGGAGCTTCATTCCAAAAATTGACTTTATACATCAAAGCCAACGTGGCTAAGGCATCAGCCATCTGATTCTCCGCCCTGGGCACATGATGGAGTTCCACTCGATCAAAGAACGGAAGCAGCCTTCTGGCATGATTCATGTACGGCACCAAATTCGATTGACGAGTCTCCCACTCCCCTTTAATCTGGTTAATCACAAGTGCCGAGTCACCATATACATCTAGATTCTTGATTCTCAAATCAATTGCTTCTTCTAGACCCATGATGCATGCTTCGTACTCCGCTTCGTTATTGGTGACCGGAAACGTCAGTCTCGCAGTGAATGGGATATGGGATCCATGGGGAGTCGTGATGATCGCCCCAATGCCACTTCTGTAAGAATTAACCGCCCCGTCAAATATCAATTTCCACTGGGATTTCCTATCTGGACCCTCGTCGGGCAACGGTTCATCACAATCTTTTGCTTTGAGAAACATGATATCCTCATCAGGGAATTCAAATTTCATCGGCTGATAATCTTTGATTGGCTGTTCGGCGAGGTATTCAGACAATACGCTTCCCTTGATGGCCTTCTGGGAAACGTACTGAATGTCATATTCCGTCAACACCATTTTCCATCTGGCAATCCTGCCCGAAAGCGCTTGCTTCTTGAAGACGTACTTGATCGGATCCATCTTCGAAATTAGCATGGTGGTGTGATTGAGCATGTACTGTCGTAAACGTTTGGCAGCCCAGGCTAGTGCACAACACATCTTCTCCAGCATCGAGTAACGAGATTCACAATCCGTGAACTTTTTACTCAAGTAGTAAATGGCATGCTCCTTTTTGCCCGTCTCGTCGTGCTGACCGATAACACACCCCATACTATTCTCAAGAACTGTCAAGTACATGATTAAGGGTCTTCCGGCCACTGGGGGAATCAAGATCGGAGGTTCCTGTAGATACTGTTTTATCTTATCAAATGCCTTCTGGCAATCCTCGTTCCAGATAGTCGCCTGATCTTTCTTTAGTAGTTTGAACATCGGTTCACACGTGGCCGTGAGCTGAGAGATAAACCTTGCAATTGAGTTTATTCTGCCCAAGAAACCACGAACTTATTTTTCGGTTTTTGGCGCTGGCATTTCTTGTATCGCTTTTATCTTCGCAGGATCAACCTCAATGCCTCTTTCACTCACGATAAACCCCAGTAGTTTTCCAGACCATACTCCGAAAGTACACTTGTTAGGATTCAGCCTCAACCTGAACTTCCTAAGCCTCTCAAAAAGCTTCAGCAAATTGACCAGATGTCCCTCCACCGTTTGGGACTTCGCAATCATGTCATCAACATAGACTTCAATCTCATGATGAATCATATCATGAAACAAAGTAACCATTGCTCGTTGGTAAGTGGCCCCTGCGTTCTTCAGACCGAAAGGCATTACCTTGTAGCAAAATGTTCCCCAAGGTGTGATAAACGTAGTTTTCTCCATGTCCTCCAGCGCCATCTTGATCTGATTGTAGCCGGAGAAGCCATCCATGAATGAAAACACGGAGAACTGAGATGTATTGTCGACCAACACATCAATATGAGGCAGCGAGAAATCATCTTTAGGGCTCGCCCTATTCAGATCCCGATAATCGACGCACATTCGCACCTTACCGTCCTTCTTCGGTACAGGCACTATGTTGGCGACCCATAGAGGGTAAGTAGTGACCGCTAAGAAGCCAGCATCAAGCTGTTTCTGCACTTCTTCTTTGATCTTAACGGCCATATCTGGTCGTGTCCTTCTAAGCTTCTGCTTAACGGGAGGACAATCTTCTCGCAGCGGCAAGTGATGGACCACGACGTCAGTGTCAAGTCCGGGCATGTCTTTGTATGACCAAGCAAAGACGTCACTATACTCTCTTAGCATCTCGACCAATCTCTGCTTGACATCACTCTGCAATGCAGCCCCTATCCTGACGTTCCTGACCAGTTCTTCATAACCCAGATTCACGATCTCGATCTCTTCTTCGTGAGGCAGAATAACTTTCTCTTCTTGTTTCAACAAGCGGGCCAATTCTTCGAGAAGGTCTTCGTCTTTATCAATCTCTTCTCCGGCTTGATAGATCGGGCAATCGAAGTCGAAGTGAGTCGTAGAATATCCAGAGTTGATGTCATCTGCTATGTGGATCCTGCAATAACAAGGGTTAAGCTTAAGACAAGGATATGCAAGTTAGCACAAACCCCATTGCCATTTTATTGTTTTTCAAAACAAATATAAAACAGGAATAACAGAGATTACAATATTTGAATACGAAGAAAAACGCCTTTTGATTTATTGGTAAAATGCCTGTACATAATCAAACGAGGCCCTGACAATAAAACCACTATGCCCCGGGTAGGACATAGGGTTGTACAACAATTGGAAAAAGTAAATCATTACTCTTTGTCTGTCATTTGGATGATATCCCTGACGGACCAGTTATTGAGGCTCTCGCCTGGCTTGCTTGGCTGGATCCAAGAGTCCAGGTCGCAGTCGCTGTCTTCGCCATCTTCAGACACCGCGTTGACGCTTTCAAATATCACCCCGCCACTGGTAAACTGGATCGGTCCTTTACCTCGCGACGCAGTGCTAGAAGAGGAGGCTTCAGCCGTAGGAGAATACCCCAACCCAAACTTGTCTTGCTTGTTAGGTATCTCCAGAATTCGCCCCTAGCCCGGGGTAGATCCGGCTTTAACAACGGCCCGGGCTTCCTTGAAGGAAGAGAGAGTCATCTCTGGCTTTTCAGTGATTACAGGAGCTACGTTCTTGACTTTAACAGCTTCGAACGCTTGACATAGGGTTTCATGGATTTCCCCATCCATCTCAACATACTTGAAGGACGACAAATGGCTCACCATTATATCTTCTTCGCCACATACAGTCACAATGCTACCTCCGACGGCATACTTGAGCTTCTGGTGCAACGTGGAGGTCACGACACCCGCAGAATGGATCCATGGCTGGCCTAAGAGACAGCTGTAGGCAGGCATGATGTCCATAATGTAAAAAACCGCGTCGACCATTTTCGACCTGACTTGGATTGGTAGCGTCACTTCCCCGAAAACATGACGTTTGGTCCATCGAACGCCTTCACAACCAGATCACTGGGTGTGCAAACCAATCCACGAGTATCTAACTTCATCAATGCTTTCTTCGGAAGAACATTGAGCGATGACCCTATGTCTACCAACACATGAGAAATAATCGTTCCCCTACACTCTATCGAGATGTGCAGGGCGCTAATGTGGTTCCTCCCCTTCGGCGTCAGCTCCAGGTCAGTGAACCCTAACCCATTTCCAGCATTCACGTGGGCTACGACCCCTTCCAACTGGTTTACCGATATTTCCTGCGGTACATACGTGGTGTTCAACATCTTCAGCAGTGCGTTGCGGTGTGCCTCAGAACACAGCAACAAATTCAGGATGGAAATTTTTGAGTGTTTGATGGAGATGATCCACGATCTTGTAGTCACTCTTTTTAATCAACCTCATAAATTCTTCGGCGTCTTTAACAAGTAAGTCTTTTTCTACCCCACGAGGGATATCTTCAACGACTTTACTTTTCCCTTTATCAACTGCATCAGCTCTGTCCGCTTTGTCCGTCACGACCTCAGGTGGAGCAAATACTCTTCCACTGCGAGTGATTACGCCGATTCCCGCTAGGTCGTCCACAGACGACCCAGATGGTTCCAGTTCCAACTTTTGTCCATTGCAGTAGACCTCTGCCCCATAGTGCCATGGGACAACATTGGTGCTTTCAAACGGTATCGGCCCAGCTTTGGTGATGGTAATCGTGGGTGGTATGGGTGCAGAAATAGTTATCGTCCAGCGAGGGATGGTGATGGTGGCAACCTCATCACCTTGCTTCAGCATTACCTCTCCCAATCCGCTTTCGGCCCTTCGGCTAAACTGCAGAATTCCTTCGGTCATCAGACTGTGAATCCCCTCTATCAGCTGTTCACATCCATCAGGACTTGTCGCACAGCCCATACACAGCTCTCCACAACCTGGAAAGAAACCCCTTTTCATCAGCTTAGCTTTAACGAAGCTAAGCGGTGTCTTCAGGTCTCTGACGTCAGTCAATAAACCCAAGCTCTCGTCTTCAATAATGGCGTTTACTCCACCTCCCCTATGATTCGGCATAGGGTTCTTCGTGACGTTTGGCACATTATCTGAGAAGTTGATGATCTTAGCGTCCACCATGTCCTGCACTTTGTGCTTGAAGGCTTTGCAATTTTCTATCGTGTGGCCTGGTGCCCATGAGTGAAATTCGCAAGTCGCATTCGCATCATAACCTGGCGGAGGTGCCCCTGTCAAGGGAGCCAGGGTTCTCTTCTGGATCAGCTGTAACTGGAGCAAAGTCTGTAATAGCTGAGCGTAGGACATGGGCGGTGTCTCGAGGTGACGACTCGACAGAGGTGCCCTGTTCTGATACTTTCTGTACCCTTGTTGATTCGGCTGCTGCTGCGGCTGCGGCTGCTGTGGCTGTTGAACTGTCGGGATAGTTATACTGGCTACCTGCTGGTGAGGGCCTTGACCCTTCCTTCGAGCGTTGGAAACGACACTCGTCTCTCCTTCCCTCCTTTTTCCACCATAAGGTTTCTTGCCTCCTCCATCTGAGGATGAATCACCTTGAATTTTCCCCAGTTTAATCCTATTTTCAATGTGCTCACCCGTGATAATGAGATCTAAGAAGGTTCCAGACATACTACTGACCAATTTCTCATAATAAACCCCTGGGAGGGTGGCTACAAACATTTCCACAAGCTCACGTTCAACCATCAGCGGCTGAACCCTGGCTGCCAATTCACGCCACCGCTGAGCGTATTCCTTGAACCCTTCGTTGTTCCTTTGCGACAGATTCTGCAGTTGGACTCGGTTCGGAGCCAAGTCACTGTTATATTGGTAGTGGTGCACGAATGCTTCAGCAAGTTCCTTCCACGTGCGCACACTAGCAGGTTCCAGACTCATGTACCATTCGAGGGAGGGCCCAGACAGGCTGTCCTGAAAGAAGTGCATCAGCAACTTCTCGTCCTCAGAATGAGCGGACATTTTCCGGTAATATGATCTCAGGTGGACACGAGGGCAAGTGGTGCCCTTGTACTTTTCAAAGTCAGGTACCTTGAACTTGGGAGGCACCTTGAAATCAGCGATCAGTCCCAACTTGGACATATCAACACCCATGGTGTCTTGGTTCTCGATATTCCTCATCTTGTCCTCGAGTGCCTTAAACCTTAGTCGTGCTTCAGCAGTCAGCTCCCCTTCAACACCTCTCTGCGAGAACACATCGTCTTGACGGTCTTCTAGCCACGGCTGAGGTCCGAACAGATTTCCAACACCCGCATTGCCGTTGCCCAGCCCAACATTGACGTTAGCTTCAAAATTCCCATTACCGACGCCCGTCGTATTACCATTGAGTCCCATGTTAGCTATCACATTGCCGTTGGCACTGCCGTTCCCCCCGGTCACGGGGACGCCATTCTGAGTAGTTTCAACTGGTGGAGGGGTAGGCACAGTCCCACCATGGAGTACACCATTGCTATCAACCCTTGAAATCAGAGGCTGAACCAAGGTTCTGAGCTGATCCTGGCCATTGGCGACCGCTTGCATGAGCTTCATGAAGCGGTCCATCCTTTCTCGGAGTTCTTGAACGTCAGTTTGCATTTGCTCCATAACTCTGGCTTGATTTGCTCTAGTCGGATAGCGGTGGATAGGTCTCTGATCAATCCTGGAACAACCTGAAACAACCTGCATACACAAAAGGGTTAGGAAAAAGGACAAAGTGCTCGTTATGCAGATGCTTCATGCAAATGCAAACGTGTGTCTGTGCGTTAGGGAGATTCCCCCCCCCCAATCCTAGTACCTGAGTGCCGGTGCTGATAATAAGAAGTCCGAGTCCAATCATGGAAATAACATCTCATATATATAAAGAAACCCCATCAAGGCAGTACATAACATCACTGAGTACAAGCAGAATCAATAGCGTGACCTCGACCAACAAGCCTGGTGATGGTCAGCATACAACAACGATCAAAACAAAAGGAATACGAATAGTCAAGCACGGTCACGGGCGTGAAACTCTTCTAACAACCCCTTCGTTTCTAGATGATCAGGCCGAGTGAGTAACCCTTCGACGAGTAACTCCCTCTGCATTATGGTGTACTGAAGACCTTCAACCGAATCTTCCCATGCTCCTTCGCCGAAACAATCTTCTAACTTCCGCTTCTTGGATTCAAACATCAGTTTGTGCTCCTTCAGGTTAGCGAGATCTTTGTTGAGCTGGCCTTCAGCAGCGTATCTGCGAGCGGTTTCTTCATCAAACCTCTTCTCACTAGCCTTCACCTGGGCTTTCAGCTTGGAGATCTGTTGCTTCAGCTTATCCTCCCGTTCTTTCCCGTTGGCTAATGCTGATTAAACTTGGATATCCTCCGGTACGCTTCATCCAAGTGCTGCTTCTTAGTGGCCAGTACGTCATTGACAGCTTTGAAGTCTTGACCCATGCGCTCGCGCTCGGCTATCTGCTTAGTCAAATCTGTCCCCAGCTGGTTCACCAGCTCTGTCTGCCTCTTGAAGGAATGAACGGCTTCGCTTCTCTCACTTCTGAGCTGAGCCAATTCTTTCTCCAGTTCTTCATTTGCCTTCTTCAGCTCATCTCTCTCAGCTAACACCTGATTGTGCTGCTGAATAGGCACAGTGGTAGGCTCTTCAATTACTGGAGGGCTTTTTGGCTTAGCAGGAGGAAACAGCATCCCTATAGCATCTGCTCTGGCTCTAATACAAGTCACATACGGAGTGTAGGCTTGGCTATTACTTTTTCTGAGCGACGGCTTTCCCCTCTTACTGATACTATTCTAAGCGTGCTGAAGCTTAGATAACGTATCCCCCTCTAGAAGACCAGTCAGGTACAGAGATTCCTGCACCTCTTCATCCTTCGGCGGAGCTCTCAAAGCATAAGCAAACTGTCGGACCAACAAATATGGATTATAATTTATATAGCCCTTCCTGCCTATCAAAGGCACGTTCGGAAACCCGCTGCAGCTGAAGATAATCTCAGTACCCAACCTATCTCTGTCAAACTAGTCAATATCCTCCGCTGACAGACTCATCAGACGCTCGGACCACTCAGCTGTGGCTGCAGACGAAGCAAAGGGACCCTTCTTGGGTAGATGACTATCAAGCCATCTATAGAGTAGGGGTACACAGCACGAGACGTTCTTACCCCTTCTGTTCTCGTTTTTGTAGTGGACGGAATGGTAGACATCTCCTATCAAGGTAGGGACTGCATTCCCTGAGCAAAGATGTGAAATGCGTCGAAGTCTACAAAGTCAGGCATATTGGGGAACAAAATGATGCCATATATGCACAGAGCGAGAATGGCGTTGAACACGACCCAACACCCGTCTTTGGCGCACTGTTGAGCTTTTCCCACCAAGAACTGCAAGGAGAAATCGGGAACCTTGTTCCAACTAGACAATACCAACTCGGAGGCATCCAGATGAAGTGAAGGAGCTAGACTAGCCAGATTAGGCTCAGAATCCATATGAACAAAGGGCATCTGACTCTTGATAGGCACACCTAACAAATCAACATAATCCTCTAGTGTGGGTGCAAGAACAAAATCCTGGAAAGTAAAGCATCTCAACGGAGGATCGTAGAACTGCAGCAGAGTGTGCAACCCATTCAGCTCGAACATCGAGGGTTTACGAACCAAACTAAGCAGTTTACCGTAAGCCTTTATGAATTCATCTCTCACAGAATCATCTGCTAAAGCAATCAAACCAGTCAGCTGAACAACATCGGGAGTGGGGAGCTTGTAAGCCACGGTCTTCCTAAGAGAACCCATAATAACACAATAGGAGGCAAGAAAACCTGAATCGGGGGGAACAGTACCTGCGGCACAGACACACGTTAATGAAATGCAAATGAGTATGCAAAGCAATGTAAAATGCAATCATGCAGCAGGAGATCAAGACGACTATGCTGTGGAGATTCTGTATCAACAAAATCATAACGCTGCTCTATCAAGAACAACCACTATCTCTGATAAGAAGAAAACCCTGGTATCGGACCATAAATTCACTCTGTCAAGAACAAACACACATATGATAATAAGGACCTCTGTCACAAGACCATAACTCTGCTCTGTCAAGAACAAACATCTCTGAAAATAAGAACCTCTGATACAGGACCATAACTCTGCTCTGTCAAGAACAAACATACATCTGTTGATGAGATCCTCTGATCCCAACCATAAACCTGCTCTGTCAAGAACAAATACACATATGTCGATGAGATCCTCTGATCCCAATCATAAACTTGCTCTATCAAGAACAAACATCTGATGATGGGAACCTCTGATACCAACAAAACTGATTCACTATCAAGAAAACCAGGTAGTCTGAAGGTTAAGGTTTCCTGCAACAAACCCAACCCTGCTCACAGGTATGGACCTAAACTGACACAAGTTTGGCATCCTATGCGGTCATCAGCGTCACAGACGTTCAAGAGGGGTGATACGATACCCAGAAGGTGTGATATCACCATCTCCTGAAGCGGCCTCACTCGGCTGAATTCCAAATGATCGGTCCCCAGAGTCGACAATCCTCCAAACCAACAACCCCCTCAACCCAAAGGGTTGAAAAAGAAGTCAACTGGGAGAACCTCGTCTGAGCGTGGATTTCATGAGACACTAGTGCCTGCAAAGCAAGCACGCACCCACTAATTTCCACAACTAATGCTAGATACACTCAAGCCTGGGTCTGGCTTCTCACTCATCAGAATGCCCCTCCCACAACAGCACAGATAATCATATCATACTGAAAATAAAGTGCGGGTGTTGCACCCAAATTTTTGACCATAAGATCCCACCTCCTTGTGCGTTTTCCTACGTTTGATATTTTGTATGCGTGTTTATCAGGACTAACGAATGTACACAGGATCATCTCGTTTTTTTTAGACTTCTCTGACAGGTGCAAGATAATGTGGATTCGACTCGAGGACCGTTTATATACGTTTAGAATCCAGCGGTCACAATTTAATCAAGTGGTTTTATTCGGTTTGAGGATACTAGCGTGGCCTAATTCAAAGGATACTAGAAGTTGTGGACGGAGGTTTTCAGAGAAAATGGTTTAACAATGACTAGCTTGAATTGGTTCAAAGCTCGCGATTATTCTAAAGAGTGGAGAATACGAAAAGCAAGTTCTAAAGTTATACAAAACTCAGTCATTATTCAGAGGAACTATATGATTAATGCCAAGCTTGTGGGCTTATGTGATTCAAGTCCTCGACAAAATCCATTCTTTTTAAATCAATTGTGTTAAGCTCATCATAATCAAGGAACTTTTTTTTTTCACCAAGTGAATACGGTTCACGATATTCAAAACTTTAATTTGAATTTATAATTTATGGAAGTCGCTTAAGGTTCAAGGTGGAAAAGCAATTCATTATCACAAGGCTGCTACCGTGTTTGAGGGATATCAATTCCAAGTACTGCATTTGAAATTTACAATAAGCCAACTCATTTCCCATTACAGTATATCATTAATAACATCAAGTTGTTTCATGTACAATCAGGTCTTGTGCAATGCATATTGCATAATTAAGAACCTTTACAGCAGACACCAATCTAAATCCTAAACTATTGCATCAAGCATAACGATTAGAGGTTTCGTTTCCTCACAATTTATCCAAGTCTCAGGAATCAGTCAGACCCGTTTCTTAAGACATCAGAACCCTGCCCCTAAGAAGCTGCTGGCTCCGCCTTTTACGCATGCCGCCAGACCGTCAACGCTACAAAAATCAGAAGCAGCCATTAGTATCCAAATGAAAGTTAAGATGCCGTCAACAAGAAAATAGGAAGTTCAGAGGAAAACCATTCGTCACCTCCGTCGTCGACACTAAAGGAGTTAATCAAACGAACCACTTTCTTAAATCGCTGCATAACAGAGGGGCACACTCAAACTAAGTATGGAGACCATTGCAATACATTGAATTATAAATAAAATCAAAAGCTGCAGATTTACAATATTACCAATTCCAAATCCATCCTGCACATGTCGAGCTCACGGCAGCAATCCCGCATTCTCGTTAGCTTTACAACAGAATCACACCTTGAGACTTGTCAGAGAATTGAAGATAATCCAACACCGAGTTCACGGTAATCGCGTAGAATCAGTCATGACTATTGTAGAAGAGGTTATGGCCTGGTGATCAAAATCAACAACCTGCAAAATATAAGAATGAATCATTGATTGCACCTAAAAAAAAAACAAGTGTCAAGGATAGAAGAAGATAACACAAGCATCAGCCGCGACCGCATTCGCCGACAATTAAACACAATCTTAAAATGATGGCTTACCGGGTATAGTACCAAAACCGACATGTGACAAAAAATCACCCGGGCTACCGCTGCTGTATCAATCCATTTTCCTCAGAATTAGTGTTATTGATAAAGTTCTGTCAAGGCTGCAACTAGAATATTATGCCATCACAATTAAGAAGGTTTCATATTTTGTAACTTCGAGAATGTCGGCATCCAGCACGCCAAGAGTACAGGCGGGGTTGACTATGCTCATAAGACACTCCCCTGTTCAAAAGAAACTTTCAGTTCCTTTTCAAGACATGACAGAAGCTCGAAGTGAAGTTCGTAATATCACGCATCAATCCTGTGCCTCTCCCAATTTCACCTGCAGGATACGATAAGACAGTGAGGTCATCGACTCAGTACGGTACTTGCTACCAAGCGGAGAACGAAAAGAGATTACCACCTAGCAGAAGTCGTGGCCAACCTTTGCTTTGAACGACCACGAACGCCTATCCGAGCAGCTCCAAGTTGTTGCCAGTGTTACCAATAAGAGGGATTGATTTGGTTAGGTCGCAGCTGCAAAGCAAAAGGCATTTTGATTAGTACATTCAGAACTTTATAGATCTGTATTGTTTGAAAGATAAGATTCATACCGCACTAATAACATTAGAGCTTCAAGTTTTCTTTCATTAAGGCGCCAAGACCCCCTATTGCATTCTGATTTCGCGGCGGCCACACCTCACCAAACCCGCTGAAAATACAAATTATGCGTAATGACATGTAAGCTCAGGAGATGAACACGAGCAAGCTGAGGAATTACGAACCAAATTACCTTTAGACCCTACAGTTCCAGGCCTTACCAGAAGTTGTATCCTCATTGGTTCTTTGCAGCTTCACCGTATTCACCTCTACACCGTTTTTGCACCATGACTTCTCCAAGCATCCCGCAGCAGTTCCCCAGGCCTCTTTATTTCCAATCCATGCAACCATGACAGTACTTGGTAGGAAGTTGGTTTACTCAGTCTCATAAGCTACGGCTGCCCTTCTATCGCAATATGATACGCGATGGAACTGACACCGAAGAAATCCCTGCATTTAATCAAAGATTGCTATGTAAATCACAAACGAAAAGACTCATGACTGAGGCAAGGGCATGGCATGAACCCGAAATAATGGTCATAGCGTAGAGAACTTTTACACAGAAATATAAACGCATACAAATCCATATACATACACCTTCCGTTCATTACAAAACACCAGAAGGAAGGAGGGCATCAAAGGAAAAAGGAAGTCAGGAATACGTATCTTTGGGGGTAGCGTCGATGCTGATTTGTCGCTGTTATGCCGAAAACCTCAAACTTCATCAAAAGAAAGCATATATTCAGAGCACAATCCAGAGTTATGATGATGGATCATGAACTTATTCCTCGAACTTCCGCTTTACAATCCAAACTACCTTTCGCACCTGAAACTGCAAATTAAACGAACACGGTTAGCAGCCTTGGTTCGATACTAACAAAGAGATTCGGGAAGATTTCAGGACCGAATCCTACCACCATAATCCACTCAGAGTTTAGCTGCAAATGAGGGCAGTGAAACCAAACATCCAGTAAATTAGGAGAGCAAAGAGTTGTTAGAGTTTCCCATATCTTGAGGCAACTGAAGTTTAATCTACCTGATATGGATGTTGCGCTTCCTGAAGTTGCTCTAAGACCGTCAAAAGCACGGAGAACGTAGGGGATCGAAGTGCCTAAAGGATTCAGCTTGAGCTTTCTTTAAACCCGGTGTTGACCAAAATCTAGCATATGGTTGATGAGGACGAGTCTATACTAGAGAAGGCTATTGGGACTGCAATTTCGCGGTTTCCAAGAATGCTAAACCTATTACCAAAACTGAAGCCTGTGAAAGTCTCTTCAATCCACCAGAAGTCCCTGAAGATGGCGAGGACATTGATGAAGATATGGCTGAGGAACTTCAGAACCAAATAGAACAAGACTATGACATCGGGTCAACAATAAGGGATAACAGTTATCACTTCAAGACTTTCCTTCCAAGCCAGCTACCGACCTGTTTCTGCAAGAAAAGGGAATTACACATTACCAATACGTATCAGACATGATTGAAAGAATTTAAATCCTTTCCAAAACAGTCAAAACATGTCCCTATGGATTTGGTATTGTTTTAATAACAAATCGTGATTTGGAGCCTATAAAAAGGAGGAGCCATTCTCAAACAAGGGGGGGGGGGGATCGATTCACAGAAACCACAAATGTAAACCTTATCCTCCAGATAAACAGATCCTCAGCAACACATAAGCTACAAGATCCCAAACGCCAAACCTTAAAAATTTTCTAAAGGAAGCTAATAACACTTACCTTCTAGCGGTTTCCTCTTCCGGGAAGTTTCGTCGCCGTCAGGATCCTCAAAACCTCCGCCGGAAATCGCCTTCTCCGTCGCCGGAGAACCTCGTCACCGCGAACCACTCCCTCGTTGATCCAACCGCGTGCATCGCCGGAATACCACCTTCAATCGCAACCGAGAAGCCCGCACATAAACCATTTCGAATCGTGAGAATACTTTTCTGTTTCGCTAACATTTTCAGGTTGTTGATTTGTAGGATACAGAGGAAGCCGCAACGAGAAGTCGAAAGAGAGAAACACGAAAGAGGGACGAGCGGGAGAGAAAGAGGAGAGGACGAAGTTAGAGCGAGAAGGACGGCGGATCGAGAGGGGAAGGGATCGAATGGGGATTAGGGTTTTTTTTGCTTGTAATTTCATTATGTAATCACATACAGCACCCACACACCAGTTACTATGCACCCTCACCCAATACCCACTGGATCTCCAATGGATCCACATCTTACGCACCCCAGCGCAGTTCACCGTACTCCCTCACTGACTATCCGCACCCAACCACATGCTTTACCCTTAATTATTCTCTTAATCCAGATAATTAATCCATTAACCACTTAATCATCCTAATTAACCCCTTTTAAAATCATAATCAGCCTATGTTATTTTAATTTAATCACTTAACCTTTATTTCTGTGATTAATTAACCTGTTAATCTTCTTTAATCAATTTTTATTTAAATAACTAAAATTCTTATTTAAAAATAATTTAATTAATCTTAACTTTTTTTACTAGTAAACCTTTTTAATAAACTCAGTTTCATCCTTTGTAAAGTATTAACCTTTTATTTAAAATTAGATTAGGTATTTATTCACTAATAAAAACTTTTGGTCATAGTAAAACCTCTAGCATTTAATCCCTTTTTTAGAAATAAATAATAAAATTAATATTAATTTAATCAACTTGATTTAATAATAACCATAATAAAATAATCCCCTCACTTAAGTTTTATAATAAATTAAATCATTATTAGCCTTTTATCTAAAACTTGGAATTTAATTTATGGATTAATCCCGTCTAAAATCAACTCCTCTCATAATTCAAATCAAATACAATTTCTTCTCCCACAATCAATCCTACAAATAAAACCAATTCAACTTCTCGCTTAAAATCAACATAAATTAAAATCAATCAACAGCGTAATATACAATCAATCATGCACTCACAACACATGCACTTACACTTAGCGCTTTCATGCGTGTGTATGATTTATATTCCCGCAATTTACTTTACAGTCACTTCACTTCATCGCATCTATATTATCGCATCGCATTCGTCCAAAGGAAAAACCTACACATAATTCAACGTTGTGTATAGTTGCACATCATTTGCATCATATTCCCCACGATCCTTGATTCCATTCAAGTTGATCGCTTAAGATAGATCCTACCCTATAGGAAGGACCGTGTCTTTATCTTTCTACAACATAGAAACAAACTATCAACACAATACAACTCTTTCAAACACAATAGAGAATAGATGTTAATCATCTTAAGTGAGATATAATCTTCACTCCCACTACAATATAATCAAACATGTAGGGACTTTGCCTTAAGAGCAACAAAGGCATACTTGGCGACTGTTGCGGTGGAAATAGGATCACAAACTATTAATGAGTTTGAATCGCAATTCAATTCACAACCGCTCTTTGATTTATCCGAAGGAAAAGGTAAAAAGAGGGAAAACCTATTTTGCATCGTAAACACAATGCGGGGAAAGATCTAGGGTTCGGGGGTTGGTTAAATTTAGGGAAGGTATTAGCACCCTAAACATCTGTAGTACTCTACAGGAACCTTTTGTTCAGATGTTTACTATTTGCTTTATTTATTTGCTTAAGGTATATGTACAAGGATTAAAAGTGAGAAAAGAGACCTAAGGGGTTAATTCTAAGTTTACTCGGCAAGACATCGCATCTTGTGCCTACGTATCCTTACGGGAGTGGAATCAGAGTAATCGTAGTTCCCCTCAAAAGGGAGGTTAGAGACTTCTTGACTGTGGTCAAGGTCTCACGGGGAATAAACATGTCTTAAGGACACGCTTACGTGGAGTGTAGAAACTCCAAATCTCTATGTTGAAATGTTAAGTTGTAATTAGGGTTAAATTAGGGATTCCACGGCGGGAAACCCTAAAATGAGCGCGGCGGCTCTTTGACCTAATGCTAGGGGTAAAATTGTAATTTGGCCTGCGGCGAGGCATTTGTGAAAATTAGGGTTTGTGAGAGTTGTAAGGGTTCGAAGTTGAGGACTATTGACACGGCGGTCAAAAGCTAGACCTAATTCCTTCGGCAGTGTGTGCAATGTGACAGAAATATTGATGAAGGTGTGAGATAATTGAATTGCAAACAGGGAATAAAACAGAAGTTAAAGCCATGCAAACAGAAATTTAAAGGCAGGAATTTAAAGCGCGATTATTAGTTCGCGAGATTACAACCGAGAAACATATACAATATGATAAGATGAAATAAGTAATGTTAAAGGTAATGGAGCTGCAAAATGAAACAAACGACATTAGTGGGCAGAGTTAGGCGGCAATCAAATTATTTACGAAAACAATAAAGAAAAAGATGCAAATTTGAGATTTTTATTATTGCTTTATTTAAAAAATCTTAAATAATTTAATGTCAGCTTGCAACAAAAAAAAGGTTTAATTTAAAAATGTTTTACTCTTTTTTTTTAATATTTTTAAGAAAGGTTTTCTGATTTTGTTTTAAAAAAGGAGTTTTATTTATTTTTAATATTTACATAAAATGTTTTTTATTTATTTTTAAAAACAGTTTTGAATTATAAAATAAAATGTTAAGAAACAATTTTAAAAACATAACAAAAAATAACAAAACAAAAAAATAAAAAAAATAATAAAAGGGGGGGGGGGGGGGGGGGGGTTGGGCCGGTCATCACACCCGGACCCAACCCGGTTAGTCATAAGGTGAAATGTTTTTTTTAGGGTTTCCAAACCCTGACTTCTTCTCGCGGCGCCATTCACTTTCTTCTCCATCTCTCTCTCGCGGCTATTCGCGTTCACCATAATCTTCTTCCTCGCGCTGTGATCTTCTTATTTCCTGAAACAAAACATCAAAACTCGTAATGAAATGTCCCGTTGCTTACATTTAACGTGGAAATCGGCCGATGATGGCGTGAGCTGAGGCCGGAGGGTGATTGTCCGTTGTTCTCCGTCGACGGCGCTGATGGTCGCTCCGTTTCGAATCCTTCGTGACCGCTAATGGCTGATACACTGTGTGTGTTGGGAGGTCCGTTTGAACGATGATGACGAGGGGTCCTCCGTCTGAGTTCGCGGCTGTTCGTTCACGACGCCTAGGGTTTGTTCGTTTGCGATTTCCGTTAGGGTTTGTACGCGATTCGTCCCCCTTTCCATCAGGTTGTATCTTCCCTTTTATATATACTCTGATTTATCTTTTGGGCCTTGGGTGTTGGATTTGCATTACTTTTCTGAGATTGAATTTGATGATTCGCTTTGATTTTGTTGGGTTTTTCATATACTGATTGAGTTCCAATTGGATGTTTTCTGATGCGATTTGGATCGTATTTCCTCTTTTAGAACCTGATTGGGGTTTTGATGCGATCCTGGTTTTATCTGACATTGATTGGATTTCATTGGATCCGTTTGATATCTGAAATTAATTTGTTTGATTCGTTTTTGATTTCGAACTGATTCGTTTGATTGATTCGTTTTTTTTGATGCAGCTCAGATTCTTTTCCTCTTCTTCTTTCAGAGAGGGCTTAATATTGAAGCTTTGGTTGAGTCAGAATTGCCGGGAAAGGTCTACGGCGATGATGTTCATCTGAGCCGTGACAACTGATACTCTTTGATGATGATGCGATTGCCTCTGATGATCTTCGCTTGTGGTTTATCATTTGCTCCATTTGAGGTGTTTTAACTGCTGATGATATTTGCTTCTTGCGTTTCAGGGCTGATATTCTGGGCAATTATGTCCAACTATGAATTCGAATGTCGCTTAATGTTGCCTCGATACATTTACGCGATAGTGGCTGCGAGTTTGGGGCAGTGATGTTCACCTGAGCCCTCTATGCCTGGTGCTCTGTTTCTGATGTGCTTTGCACATTTGGGACCCAACCTGAACTGACATGTCACTGCGATCACTTGAGCTCATCTGGGTTCTTTCTCTGGTATAGTTTCACTATGATTTTGTGCTGTGATTTGATGCTGTGATTTTGTGTAGTCGCTCACTTATGTGTTGCTTGCCATTGAAACAGGTTCGAATGGGGACTTACCTTTAACTGATGCTGCTGGAACTTTTTGATACTTTGTTCTATGTAATTTTGACGCAGCTTGTTTTGTGTCTCATTTTTCTGTTCTGTTTGAACTTGATTTTCATTCTGTTTTGAACATTGGCCTTCATTCTGTTTTGAACATTGGCCTTCATTCTGAACCTTTGTAACAAATTTGTTTCTTTGGTGCCTCTTCATACTTGTACTGGCGCGAGCTCCTTCTTGCCTAGTTTTGTTTATGCAGCTTGTTTATGCTTTGAGTTCTGTTGTACTGATGATGCTTGTGGCTTTTCAGGTGTGAAAAAAATGACTCAGACCTGCCGGCATCCGGGTCTGGGTCCAAATTCGCCTATGTTGCCTTACTCTCGTATCAGTTCAGAAATCCAATCGCGGCAAAACGAATCAGTCCCGCTTCTTTTATCACTTCTATCTCTCGGATGTCCCGTAACGATAAGAACAGGTGTTACCTGATCTGACGCCAACGGCGCGGATCGGTAACGGGGGTAGGACGCAGCTTCGGTTGTGCCACTCCCGACACTCGATGATGACACTGTTCTGAGAGTGTCGAAAACAAACTCTAACATTTTTTTTATTCTGCTTTGCTATTTTTTGATGTGCAGGTTGATCGGGGACTCGTGGAGAAACTCAAGGGCCAACATGAAGACACTTAGCAATTTTAGGACTTAGTATTTTTAGAGTTAATGTAAATCCTTGTACAGTAATTCAAAAATATGAAACAATCTCCCTTTTGTATAATGAGATTTTTATGAAATAAAATTCCCAAAACTTGACTCTATTTATATTTTATTCTTAGTTAAAAAATTATAAACATTTGTGAATAAATCCACAAGTATTTAAATTCATTAACATAGTCATAAAACATAGACATTCCCAAATGATATTCTTATTCGTGCACTTGTCTCATTCGTAATCTTAAACTCATCATCTGATTAAAATCCAATTTAAATGCTAACCAACCATTTCATAACCAAACACGGATGTGCACCGTAATCACAATCGTTTCGGTATCAACAATAATATTACTCGTAATTGAATTCCACTGACCAAAGACTGTGAGCAACCATCCAATAATACCCCAGTAAAACTGTGCCTTATTAACGGAGGTATGCCGGAAATAAGCCACGAGCAATAAAATAAGTCTTAAATCCAGTTGTGCTCGACAAACTTTAATATCGACCACGTCGAATTGGCACCTTGATATAATCAGACCTGGTGATAGGTAAATGCCTCAAAAATAGTGTATCAAACGCCTCAGAACTTAATAACAGCCCGTCTTCAAGGAATTGGTAGAATTTGCGTAAAATGACCAAAATACCCCTGGAACCAAATCTGCAAAACAAAACACCTTCATAACTTGTTAGCAAATGTACATATGAGATGCTATGCGAAATGACCGACTAAATATAAGGGTAAAATTTGGGGTATTACAGTTGCCCCTATTTAAATAGCTACACCGGACGATCGTGGTGGAGAGATTTAAATATAGATAACCGAAAATTTTGCCCTTATATGCGACGATATGCAATGCTGTGGACAAAGCGAGGACAACTTAATGCGGATGATGCCATGAATATGATATGATGCGTATGCTGGAATGATGAATGCGAAAATGATGACGAAAACTACGACACCGGGACAGACGCTACGAGAAAAACACACTGGGGAAAACGACGCGTTGAGACACAGTACAACACTGGGGGATTCTAAAAATGATGGTCAACTGGTGCGAACACGACCAATTGTCATTTTGGGAACGAGATTCTCAAATGGAGATGACTCCTGTGAGACGGCCTCCACTGGGGAAAATAAAACTGGATCACGTACGATTGCAAGATCGATTACAGAATGCTGGAGCATTGAGCAAAGAATAACATCCAAGCTTCTGTAAACTATCCCTCGTGACAGGACCAAACGGACTTTTCAGAACTCCGTAACAAATATACAGGGTAAAGACCGGCTGTATGCCAAAATAAATGGACTTTAATGGGAAATGCCCTGATAAGCTTCTCGTGGGAGAACTGTCACTTATCGTTGGAAGGGACTTATGTGCCAAAATGGATAAGCACTCAAATAAAGAGGCTGCTGCTTATCTGATAAATAAATCTCCTCGCATTTAAGGTCGGCGCCTGGAATACGATTCTGATTCTTCTCTTACTGAAGGATAAATAAACTTCTTCATGCTTCGAGATCGTGCTCTCCTGAACATGAAAATGGCTAACTGAACTTCCTCATACTTCAGAATCGTGCTCTCCTGAATATGATTCGGCTTTTTCGGGTAAATGAAATTATTCATACTTCAGAATCGTGCTCTCCTGAATATGAAAGGGGTGAACTGAACTTCCTCATAACTCAGAATCGTGCTCTCCTGAATATGATTCGGCTCTTTCTTGTAAATGAAATTCTTCATACTTCAGAATCGTGCTCTCCTGAATATGAATAGGGTGAACTGAACTTCCTCATACTTCAGAATCGTGCTCTCCTGAATATGATTCGATTCTTTCTTGTAAATGAAATTCTTCATACTTCAGAATCGTGCTCTCCTGAATATGAAAGGGCTAACTGAACTTCCTCATACTTCAGAATCGTGCTCTCCAGAATATGATTCCGCTCAAACCTCCCCGTATTTCAAGATCGTGCTCTCCTGAATACGATTTGGTTTCTTCTTTTACTAAAGGATAAATGAACTTCTTCATAATTCAGAATCGTGCTCTCCTGAATATGATTCCGCTCAAACCTCCCCGTATTTCAAGATCGTGCTCTCCTGAATACGATTTGGTTCAAACCTCCCATACTTCAAGACGACAGGTAAATGGAAGCCCAACTGCTCCATGGAGATGGCCATTTGCTGCGAGTCATAACGAAGATAGGATCGGTTTCTTAGGTGAGAAATGTTGTATACCGATGTTGTAAGATGTAAAGCGTTGTGAAGTGTTGTAACATGTAGGATTGTAAAGTATTGTATTGATAGATTTTCCAGGCGTGAACTGGCGTATATCTATAAATGATTGTGGTTGAAAGATAGTGCAAAATAAATGCACGTCCGGGTACAGTGATAAACTTCTCGGGCGAGAACAGTCGCGTATCTGTCATGGTATGGTGAAAATCTTTAGATGGTGCAAAATAAATGCTCGTCTGGTTGGGATTGATGACCGACAAGACTGAGATTCAATCTAGGATCAAGCTAGAAAGAAAACTAGTAATCAAGACCCGATCGAGGGAATGAACTCGAAGGGTAGATATCTTATCCTGGCGAGGAAAGATAGCTGAAGTAACCGTCATCCACGAGGATCGAGCTCTGTGGGGAAACTGGAAACAAGTAAGTATTTTATGCTTAGGGCTGACAATCTATTTGGAGAGAATGGACGAACCCAGTTACTCGGCGGTAACGACCAATGATAGAGACACAATGAACCTGTGCCTGCTAACGCGTATGTTAATGAATATGTTAATATGAATGTATGTTGATGTCTATGTAAGTAAATATGCATGTATGCAAGATGGTATGAAATGAGTATGTAATGAATATGTAATGAGGCCGTAATAAAATAGGCATGTGACGCTTATGCCCTTGCGTATGCTGACGAAACTGACTAGAGACAGGACGAGAGATGAAATAAACATCTCGACGGAGATACCCTGCGTTCTCTGCAACCAATACGTCAATCATGGGAGGGAATGGTAGGACCAAATCTGGTTTCAAAATTCTGAATTCTCTAGGGAGAAAGTAAATTGCTTAGGTGCACAGTATCACGTCTTCTCATGGGGAGAGGAAAACCTGAAGGACACTTTCGAGCTACCCAAGAAAAGGTTGTCAGCTTATAGTCTCGCTGGGGACTGTGTTAGAGCAATGATCTGCAATAATGATATTTTCGGGGAGTGAAGAGATCCTTCCGAAATTTCCACTAGTCAAAGTAATTTATTATATTTCAAAATTTTTTTTTTTTTTTTGAAGAACAGTTTTGAAAAATCTACAATGCACCTTTCATTTTCAAATTTTAAGAATAAACGCATTTTGCATAACAATAGAAAACAAAGAGCAATGCACCAAGGAATGTAAGTAACAAAATGGTATCTTTTATTAAAGGGTGGCAGCTCGCTGAAGGCATAGCTCCACAGATGATTATGTTTTGAAATTGGCAACATGGGAAAAGGTTACATTGAATCCAATGACACCTACTGACACTAATAACTAAGACTAATCCAGAATCTTGCTTTGGGCAAGGATGAAAGAACTGAAACATGGCTCTCATGCGGAAAGTGTGTTCGCGAAGATCAGTGTCCTCTGATGCAATGAAATGCCTTTGTCCCTAACTTTTGCCTGGACCGCCCTCTCGGGTTTTCAATCCACCGGGACACTCCTTTTTGCCTAAGCCGCCCTTTCGGGTTTTCAACTTAGCGAGCTTTTTATTATTATTTCTTTTTTTCAACCCTTACTTTTGCCTAAGTCGCCTTTTGCAGGTTTTCGACTTAGCGGGTTTTTAGGCATAATATTTTCGGACTGCATCAGAATTCACGGGATGTGCTAGTTCTTCACCGTCCATTGTTGTAAGTATCAGAGACCCTCCGGAGAAAACGGTCTTTACAACAAATGGGCCTTCATAATTAGGCATCCACTTTCCACGCATATCTTTATGCACTGGCAAGATCTTTTTGAGTACGAGCTCTCCTTGACGGAACTCACGGATACGAACCCTCTTATCAAACGCTCTTTTCATCCGTTTCTGATATAATTGCCCATGGCACATGGCTGTCATGCGCTTCTCGTCAATGAGATTCAACTGATCCAGTCTGTCTTGGACCCACTCTGCTTCCTCAAGTTCAGCTTCCATCAACACTCTTAAAGAAGGTATCTCTACTTCGATGGGGAGCACGGCGTCCATTCCATACACCAATGAGAAAGGTGTTGCCCTGTCGAAGTTCTCACTGAGGTTCTGTATCCATGCAAAGCAAACGGTAACATCTCATGCCAATCTTTGTAAGTCACAACCATCTTTTGCAGGATTTTCTTGATATTCTTATTCGCAGCCTCAACGGCCCCATTCATCTTAGGACGGTACGGAGAAGAATTGTGATGAGTGATCTTGAAACTGTCACACAGCTCTTTCATAGTCTTGTTATTCAGATTGGTGCCATTGTCAGTTATTATCCGGCTTGGGACTCCATAACGGCAGATGATTTCTTTCCTGATGAAGCGGGCAACCACTTGCTTGGTCACGTTGGTGTAGGAGGCAGCCTCTACCCACTTGGTGAAATAATCAATAGCAACAAGGATAAAACGATGACCATTAGAAGCCTTCGGCTCGATTGCCCCAATCATGTCAATGCCCCACATAGAGAATGGCCATGGTGAAGACAAAACATTCAACGGTGATGGAGGTACATGCATCTTATCAGCGTAAATTTGGCACTTATGGCATCTTCTAGCGTATTGGATGCAGTCAGCTTCCATGGTTAACCAATAATACCCAGCCCTTAACATCTTCTTGGACATAGCATAACCATTGGCATGAGTTCCGAAGGTCCCCTCATGAATTTCCTGCAGTAACATGTCCGCTTCCCGTTTATCAACACATCTGAGCAGAACTATGTCGTGATTTCTCTTGTATAGCACACCATTACTAATAAAGAATTTGGACGCCAATCTTCTCAATGTTTTCTTGTCCAGACCAGTAGCACCATCGGGATACTCTTGCTTGACGAGATAGTTCTTGATATCATGAAACCAAGGCTTTTCATCCACCTCAACTTCTTCGACCACCTGACAATAAGCGGGCTCAACTTTGCGCTCAAAATGGATAAGAGGTGCTTCATTAACGAATTTAACTTTCCACATGGATGCTAACATGGCTAAAGCATCAGCAACGTGATTCTCGGATCTAGGAACATGCTCGAACTCTATCTCGTCGAAATACTTGATCAGCTCAACAATGTAGTCCTTATAAGGGATTAACTTCTCATTCTTCGTTTCCCATTTACCTTGTACCTGGTAAATAACCAAGGCTGAGTCACCACTTACTTTAAGAAGTTTGATTCGGAGGTGGATTGCTGCTTCGAGGCCAAGAATACATGCTTCATATTCTGCGACGTTATTAGTACACTCAAAGTCCAACCTTGCTGTAAATGGAGTGAATCCCCCCTTTGGGTTCATCAAAACGGCGCCTATACCATGCCCATTGAAATTCGAGGAACCATCAAACATCATCCTCCACCAAAGACCTGGTTCTGGACCTTCGCTCGGATCTGGCTCTTCACAATCTCTTTTAATCAACAAAATATCCTCATCAGGAAAATCAAACTTAAGAGGTTCATAATCTTCAACTGGCTGGTCTGCAAGATAATCAGATAAAATACTACCCTTAATCGCCTTCTGGGGTACATACTGGATGTCATATTCGGATAACAACATGTGCCAACGGGCTAGCCTCCCGGTTTGAGCAGGTTTTTCAAAAATATACTTGATCGGATCCATTTTAGAAATCAACAATGTGGTATGACAGACCATATATTGCCGTAGGCGCCTAGCGGCCCATGCCAATGCACAACAAGTTTTCTCCAATGGTGAGTATCTGTTTTCACAATCGGTAAACTTCTTGCTCAGGTAATAAATCGCATGTTCCTTTTTCCCAGTCTCATCATGTTGTCCAAGCACACAACCCATAGACTTCTCAAGAACAGTAAGGTACATAAACAACGGTCTTCCAGGCACGGGAGGAATCAGAATAGGGGGGTCTTGCAAATAACCCTTAATCTTCTCAAACGCTTTCTGACAATCGGGGTTCCACTCAACCGTCTGCCCCTTGCAAAGTAACTTGAATATCGGCTCACAAGTAGCGGTCATGTTGGAGATAAACCGGGAAATATAATTCAAACGTCCCAGAAAACCTCTAACTTGCGTCTCGGTTTGCGGAGCTGGCATATCTTGAATGGCTCGGACTTTGTCAGGATCCACCTCAATCCCTCGCTGGCTAACAATGAAACCAAGCAATTTTCCAGATCTGACACCGAAGGTACATTTAGCAGGATTCAATTTTAACTGATATTTCCTGAGTCGTTCAAACAGCTTCACCAAATGGTCTAGATGCTCCTCTTCACTTTGAGACTTGGCTATCATATCGTCCACATACACCTCGATCTCCTTGTGCATCATATCATGAAAAAGAGTGGTCATAGCGCGTTGGTAAGTTGCCCCCGCGTTCTTTAAACCGAAGGGCATGACTTTGTAGCAGAAGGTCCCCCAAGGAGTAATGAAAGTAGTCTTCTCTCGATCGTCAGGATCCATTTTGATCTGATTATAGCCAGAGAAACCATCCATAAATGAGAACAACGCAAAACTGGCTGTATTGTCTACCAGTGTATCAATATGTGGCAGAGGGAAGTCGTCTTTCGGACTTGCTTTGTTCAGATCCCTGTAATCCACACACATCCTAACTTTACCGTCCTTCTTGGGCACTGGCACAATGTTGGCAACCCAATCTGGATATTTTGCGACTGCCAAGAAACCTGCATCCAACTGCTTTTTAACCTCATCTCGAATTTTCAAAGCCATGTCGGGTCTCGTTCTTCGAAGTTTTTGCTTGATAGGTGGACAATCTGGCTTAAGTGGCAACTTGTGAACAACAATATCTGTGTCTAGGCCCGACATATCTTGATACGACCACGCAAACACATCAATATATTCTTTTAACAACTCAATCAACCTCGGCTTAACCTCTGTCCCAAGCATTGCACCAATCTTGACCTCTTTCTTGTTCTCATCTGTACTAAGATTAATTAAGTCCACCTGCTCTTTATGCGGTTGAAGCTCTGTGTACTCGTATTCAATCAATCTTGTCAGTTCAGCGGGTACTTCAAAATCTTCTTCACCCTCGTCCTCAGCTTGATTGATGGGTGCATCCCAGTCAGGAGTGTCAGTAAAGTCATTGGATCCAACAAGGTTTACGATGTCTCTGCATGATGGAAGGCTTACTTAATTAAAATGCTCGAAGATATGTAAGAATGAAATGCTGTTTTTTTTTTTTTTTGGAAAAAAGGATGCCAATTTCATTTTTAAAGGTGAAAACGAAAAACGCAAATGAACCAAAGTGGAATTGAACAAAATGCCTTTATTAATATCCTCTTAGAAATGAAAAGTGGCCCAACAAAAACGACCCTATAGCCTTGGGCAGAGCTACGGATTTTTATTTGAAAATGTAAATGAAACTTTAAAAAAGAATTACTTTGACAAGGGAAAAATAACAGGGATCTCTACGGCCTCCCAGTTGTTCAAAACTGCATCACCCTTAAACACCAGGTTGCTCAGATCTTCGTTTTCCTCACAGTCACTGATGGCATTGACTTGGAAACCTCCGCTGACAAATACCTCTTGGATAACCTTCGGACGCCCTTCGACAGTTGTGGCAGCTCCATTCTGAGTCGGTTTGTAACCCAACCCAGAGCGATCAGTCTTGGTCTTGACATCAATTACCTCTCCCCAACCTTCAGGAATGCCCCTGTCAATTGTTGATTTGGTACTCTTCAGAGATGCAAAAGATGGATTACCCTGACCCACTGTCTCTTCGACTTCTAGCAGAACAGCATTGGCGATCTCAAGTGCTTGAAAGGAGATTTCTAAAGCATTCTCATCGGCCTCGATGTAACGGAAAGAAGACAGGTTACTGACCATCAGATCCTCCTCACCGTGTATAATAACCAACTTTCCATCGATCACGAACTTCATCTTTTGATGTAACGTTGATGTCACTGCCCCAGTAGCATGAATCCACGGCCTTCCAAGTAAACAACTGTAATTGGGATTAATGTCCATGACTTGAAATGTGATATTAAAAACTTGCGGACCAATTAGGATAGGAAGCTCAACCTCCCCCATTACCGACCGGCGAGAACCATCGAAAGCCTTGACGATCAAAGGAGTAGGTTTCAACTCAGTCTCTTTGAAAACCAACTTATCAAGAACCCTCTTGGGTAGAACATTCAGAGAAGAGCCGGTGTCTACTAGTACTCTCGCTAAATTGTCCTCCTGACATTTCACCGATATATGTAAAGCACGATTATGATTCGGACCCTCCTTTGGTAACTCTTCGTTGCTGAAACTAAGGGTGTTACATGCGGTCAAATTGGCGATCACACTATCAAACCGACTGGTGCTGATATCCTGATCCACATGTGCTTGAGTCAAAACTTTCTGCAAGGCCATCCTATGAGCGGGTGAACTCATCAACAGAGATAAAATCGAAATCTTGGAAGGAGTCTGATGAAGTTGATCGATAACTTTATAGTCACTTTTCTTGATGATCCTCAAAAACTCAGCATCTTCATCATTCGTAACGGCTCCCTTACCTTTGTCTTTAACGGCCACTGGGATATTAGTGATTTCCTTAGGTGGAACCTCATTGATACGGGGAGTATACACGCGGCCACTGCGAGTCATCCTGCTTGCCTCGGCGATATTAGTCACAGTGTCCTTAACCTCTTCATTTGGAATAACCTTCCCAGACTCCTTGTCAATCATCGTCACGTCGTATTTCCAAGGCACAGCTTTAGGATCACTGAAAGGAAACGGACTTGGTCTTCGAATAACTATAGGCTTAGGCTGATTCACCTCAGGGATAGACGACTTTGGTATATCGAACACGGGATTGGCAGAACCTGCCCCTGACAGATTAAACACTGGTACCTTACCCTTTGGTTCAGGCTGATGGAAAACAGGCTCAACCACAGCGACTTCATCCTTTTTGGCTTGGCTTGTCACTTGTAAAACACCCTCATTAATCAACCTCTGAACATCATTCTGAACCAACACACAACCCTTAATACTGGCTTCACAACTTACGCATGCAACGTGGGAAGTATCTACCAGACCAGCTTCAAACAGTTTCGAATGGAACATCTTGAGAGGAGTCTTAATCTGTACAACATCAAGGACATAACCTTCCTCCGAATCAGCACTAATGGCATTGACACTCTCATGGTTAGGAAAAGGGTTCTTCTTAACATTCGGTTGAGGATCTTCAAATGACAAAATCTTCTTTTCCAATAAATCCCTGACAAGATTTTTGAGAGCATAACAATTCTCCAGATCATGACCAGGCGCACCCTCATGAAATAAACAATGAGCGGCGGCGTTGTAATTGGCGGGTAGAGGATTAAGAGGCGGACCCAAAGCCCGAGTAGTGATTAGACCTTGCTTGACCAAAGAGGGATACAACTCGGTGAAAGTCATCGGAATCGGCGGATAAGGCTTATACGTTCTTCTGTTCGGCACATTCTGGCGAGGAGCCGGACTCTTTGGCTGTTGAGGAGCAGGAGCGTTGGGTGCCTGTAGGTAGTTGATAGGAGGCGGATAAACAGGAGGTTGTTGCATAGGTTGATACATAGGAACCTGTTGATTGAAAGAAGGTGTAACAGCTACCACATAGGGTTGTTGAGCATATTGGATCGGGTACCCTTGCGGTTGAGCATAACCTTGCGGATATTGATAAAATTGGTTTTTTAGTCTACCAGAGGATATAGCATTAGTCTCGCCCTCTTTCTTCTTCTGGGAGCTATACGGAGGTTTCTTCGGCTGATCCTTAGAAGCACCATGATTACTCGACATTTTACCACTTTTCATACCCAATTCAATCTTGACACCCACAGCAACGATGTCAGAGAAATTTGAAGTTACACTACCCACCATTCTCTCGTAAAATTCTGGACGAACCGTGTCGACAAACCAATCAGCTAACTCTTTCTCGGTCAAAGGAGGTTCTACCTGCGAAGCAATCTCTCTCCACCTTTGAGCGTACTCTTTGAATGACTCAGAATTCTTTTGTGACATACCCAACAACTGTCTTCTGTCAGGAGCCAGATCCATATTGTATTTGTAGTGTTTGATGAAAGCGTCAGATAAATCCTGGAAACTCTTAACGCGAGACTGGTCCAAAGTTAAATACCACTTGGAGGAAGCACCCTTCAAACTATCTTGGAAGCAATGAATCATCAGTTTATCATTCTCAACATGGGAAGCCATTTTGCGATAATACATGATCAGATGACTCTTAGGACAGGTGGCACCTTCGTAACGATCGAAGTTTGGAGTTTTGAACTTCGGGGGAATAACCAAACCTGAGACCAAACAAACATCCCTTGCAGCAGTCCCAAAAATTTGATCGCCCTCTACTTTTTTCAATCTCTGGACGATGGTGTTTACCTTCTCACGAAGCTTATCACGTTTCTCATAACCTTCAACATTCTCATCAAGATTATCAAAAACTGTCTCATTGAAGTACGGTTGCGCACGGGTGTGTACAACAGGTGGTGCAAAGATAGGAGCCCCCCTAGGAACTTCAGAAAATAAAGGCACGACTTGCTGAACAGGCTGATTAATCGGAACAGTGGCTTGAGGAGGCACAAAACTGGGAGCAAGACCATAAGGTGGGTCCCTTGCTACGGTCACACTTGGTGGAGGGTCCACATTAACGCCGGTAATCTCGGAAACAACAGTGGGTTGGGTATCCATCTTAGCGTTCATGACATGTAACAATTCCATCATACGCCCCATACCCCCTCGAAGGTCTTCAAGTTCATTGCTAAGGCGATCAATCTCTTTTGCCTGATCCTCCATTCTTTTCCGAGTTTGAGCTCTGGTGTTGTACTGGTGCCGAGAACTCAGGGTGACGAAACTGGAAGGCGAGAGAACCGAACATGAGAAAACGGAAGACACATGCAATGCAAGAGAGTAAATGATGCTATGATGCAAATGAAGATTTCATGGAATTCAAACATTTACGAATGTCGTGGGGTACCGAAAAATTTCCTTGTCTTTTCATTTTTATTTTATCCCGCGATATAAACGATGTTTGAATTCCATGAAATACAATGCAATGGGATGCTTTATGGATGCAATGCATGAAAACACACAAAGTCCTAGGTTTAAAGTCATGCGTGGAGTTAAGGCCTACCCATCCCCGAAAAGGAGTGTACTATAGGTTAGTTGTACCTGCAGAATAAGGTTCTAAAAAGTGCCCAAAGTCATCAGCCCATCTTTCGGATATTATCAACCTTCCGACTGACTCGGGGGTTAATAATATTCTCAAGAGAACCTCTTTTGAGTGTAGTATCGCGTAGCAACCATTGTAGGATTACTCCCACATAGTTCCCGCACTACGTCCTAAATAAGGCCGAGGTGGTGTAAAGGTACTACGGTCCTCAATATCACAGACTCCAATCGACCATGGAAAAAGTTTTCACGATTACTCGTTCAACCGAACCATTTTCGAAAAGGTCTCAACTGAGCGGTGATTCTCGAATCAGCTTGGTCGGGGTTCAACTCCCTATAAGCCTCATCGAATATATCCCCATCCTATAATAATGTCACTAGTCCGGGCGTAGGACTTATCTCACAACACAAGGGACCATCCTAGAATCAGAGTACAATATATATATACAAATGAATAGTAAAGCAAATAGTAATAAATATGAACAAATTAGGGATAACCCTCAAAAGTTTAGAAACTCCCCAGTGAAGTCGCCATTTTCTGTTGCGGTGGAAATAGGATCACAAACTATTAATGAGTTTGAATCGCAATTCAATTCACAACCGCTCTTTGATTTATCCGAAGGAAAAGGTCAAAAGAGGGAAAACCTATTTTGCATCGTAAACACAATGCGGGGAAAGATCTAGGGTTCGGGGGTTGGTTAAATTTAGGGAAGGTATTAGCACCCTAAACTTCTGTAGTACTCTACAGGAACCTTTTGTTCAGATGTTTACTATTTGCTTTATTTATTTGCTTAAGGTATATGTACAAGGATTAAAAGTGAGAAAAGAGACCTAAGGGGTTAATTCTAAGTTTACTCGGCAAGACATCGCATCTTGTGCCTACGTATCCTTACGGGAGTGGAATCAGAGTAATCGTAGTTCCCCTCAAAAGGGAGGTTAGAGACTTCTTGACTGTGGTCAAGGTCTCACGGGGAATAAACATGTCTTAAGGACACGCTTACATGGAGTGTAGAAACTCCAAATCTCTACGTTGAAATGTTAAGTTGTAATTAGGGTTAAATTAGGGATTCCACGGCGGGAAACCCTAAAATGAGCGCGGCGGCTCTTTGACCTAATGCTAGGGGTAAAATTGTAATTTGGCCTGCGGCGAGGCATTTGTGAAAATTAGGGTTTGTGAGAGTTGTAAGGGTTCGAAGTTGAGGACTATTGACACGGCGGTCAAAAGCTAGACCTAATTCCTTCGGCAGTGTGTGCAATGTGACAGAAATATTGATGAAGGTGTGAGATAATTGAATTGCAAACAGGGAATAAAACAGAAGTTAAAGCCATGCAAACAGAAATTTAAAGGCAGGAATTTAAAGCGCGATTATTAGTTCGCGAGATTACAACCGAGAAACATATACAATATGATAAGATGAAATAAGTAATGTTAAAGGTAATGAGCTGCAAAATGAAACAAACGACATTAGTGGGTAGAGTTAGGCGACAATCAAATTAATTACGAAAACAATAAAGAAAAAGATGCAAATTTGAGATTTTTATTATTGCTTTATTTAAAAAATCTTAAATAATTTAATGTCAGCTTGCAACAAAAAAAGGTTTAATTTAAAAATGTTTTACTCTTTTTTTTTAATATTTTTAAGAAAGGTTTTCTGACTTTGTTTTAAAAAAGGAGTTTTATTTATTTTTAATATTTACATAAAATGTTTTTTATTTATTTTTAAAAACAGTTTTGAATTATAAAATAAAATGTTAAGAAACGATTTTAAAAACATAACAAAAAATAACAAAACAAAAAAATAAAAAATAATAAAAGGGGGGGGGGGGGGGGTTGGGCCGGTCATCACACCCGGACCCAACCCGGTTAGTCATAAGGTGAAATGTTTTTTTTTAGGGTTTCCAAACCCTGACTTCTTCTCGCGGCGCCATTCACTTTCTTCTCCATCTCTCTCTCGCGGCTATTCGCGTTCACCATAATATTCTTCCTCGCGCTGTGATCTTCTTATTTCCTGAAACAAAACATCAAAACTCGTAATGAAATGTCCCGTTGCTTACATTTAACGTGGAAATCGGTCGATGATGGCGTGAGCTGAGGCCGGAGGGTGATTGTCCGTTGTTCTTCGTCGACGGCGCTGATGGTCGCTCCGTTTCGAATCCTTCGTGACCGCTAATGGCTGATACACTGTGTGTGTTGGGAGGTCCGTTTGAACGATGATGACGAGGGGTCCTCCGTCTGAGTTCGCGGCTGTTCGTTCACGACGCCTAGGGTTTGTTCGTTTGCGATTTCCGTTAGGGTTTGTACGCGATTCATCCCCCTTTCCATCAGGTTGTATCTTCCCTTTTATATATACTCTGATTTATCTTTTGGGCCTTGGGTGTTGGATTTGCATTACTTTTCTGAGATTGAATTTGATGATTCGCTTTGATTTTGTTGGGTTTTTCATATACTGATTGAGTTCCAATTGGATGTTTTCTGATGCGATTTGGATCGTATTTCCTCTTTTAGAACCTGATTGGGGTTTTGATGCGATCCTGGTTTTATCTGACATTGATTGGATTTCATTGGATCCGTTTGATATCTGAAATTAATTTGTTTGATTCGTTTTTGATTTCGATCTGATTCGTTTGATTGATTCGTTTTTTTTTGATGCAGCTCAGATTCTTTTCCTCTTCTTCTTTCAGAGAGGGCTTGATATTGAAGCTTTGGTTGAGTCAGAATTGCCGAGAAAGGTCTACGGCGATGATGTTCATCTGAGCCGTGACAACTGATACTCTTTGATGATGCTGTGATTGCCTCTGATGATCTTCGCTTGTGGTTTATCATTTGTTCTATTTGAGTTGTTTTAACTGCTGATGATATTTGCTTCTTGCGTTTCAGGGCTGATATTCTGGGCAATTATGTCCAACTATGAATTCGAATGTCGCTTAATGTTGCCTCGATACATTTACGCGATAGTGGCTGCGAGTTTGGGGCGGTGATGTTCACCTGAGCCCTCTTTGCCTGGTGCTCTGTTTCTGATGTGCTTTGCACATTTGGGACCCAACCTGAACTGACATGTCACTGCGATCACTTGAGCTCATCTGTGTTCTTTCTCTGGTATAGTTTCGCTATGATTTTGTGCTGTGATTCGATGCTGTGATTTTGTGTAGTCGCTCACTTATGTGTTGCTTGCCATTGAAACTGGTTCGAATGGGGACTTACCTTTAACTGATGCTGCTGGAACTTTTTGATACTTTGTTCTATGTAATTTTGACGCAGCTTGTTTTGTGTCTCATTTTTCTGTTCTGTTTGAACTTGATTTTCATTCTGTTTTGAACATTGGCCTTCATTCTGTTTTGAACATTGGCCTTCATTCTGTTTTGAACATTGGCCTTCATTCTGAACCTTTGTAACAGATTTGTTTCTTTGGTGCCTCTTCATACTTGTACTGGCGCGAGCTCCTTCTTGCCTAGTTTTGTTTATGCAGCTTGTTTATGCTTTGAGTTCTGTTGTACTGATGATGCTTGTGGCTTTTCAGGTGTGAAAAAAATGACTCAGACCTGCCGGCATCCGGGTCTGGGTCCAAATTCGCCTATGTTGCCTTACTCTCGTATCAGTTCAGAAATCCAATCGCGGCAAAACGAATCAGTCCCGCTTCTTTTATCACTTCTATCTCTCGGATGTCCCGTAACGATAAGAACAGGTGTTACCTGATCTGACGCCAACGGCGCGGATCGGTAACGGGGGTAGGACGCAGCTTCGGTTGTGCCACTCCCGGCACTCGATGATGACACTGTTCTGAGAGTGTCGAAAACAAACTCTAACATTTTTTTTATTCTGCTTTGCTATTTTTTGATGTGCAGGTTGATCGGGGACTCGTGGAGAAACTCAAGGGCCAACATGAAGACACTTAGCAATTTTAGGACTTAGGATTTTTAGAGTTAATGTAAATCCTTGTACAGTAATTCAAAAATATGAAACAATCTCCCTTTTGTATAATGAGATTTTTATGAAATAAAATTCCCAAAACTTGACTCTATTTATATTTTATTCTTAGTTAAAAAATTATAAACATTTGTGAATAAATCCACAAGTATTTAAATTCATTAACATAGTCACAAAACATAGACATTCCCAAATGATATTCTTATTCGTGCACTTGTCTCATTCGTAATCTTAAACTCATCATCTGATTAAAATCCAATTTAAATGCTAACCAACCATTTCATAACCAAACACGGATGTGCACCGTAATCACAACCGTTTCGGTATCAACAATAACATTACTCGTAATTGAATTCCACTGACCAAAGACTGTGAGCAACCATCCAATAATACCCCAGTAAAACTGTGCCTTATTAACGGAGGTATGCCGGAAATAAGCCACGAGCAATAAAATAAGTCTTAAATCCAGTTGTGCTCGACAAACTTTAATATCGACCACGTCGAATTGGCACCTTGATATAATCAGACCTGGTGATAGGTAAATGCCTCAAAAATAGTGTATCAAACGCCTCAGAACTTAATAACAGCCCGTCTTCAAGGAATTGGTAGAATTTGCGTAAAATGACCAAAATACCCCTGGAACCAAATCTGCAAAACAAAACACCTTCATAACTTGTTAGCAAATGTACATATGAGATGCTATGCGAAATGACCGACTAAATATAAGGGTAAAATTTGGGGTATTACAGCGACCATCCGAGTATGTAAGACCTTTTCTTAAGACGATGCAAAGACCATTTCCTACAACCCCCTTTTACATTTGTGGCGGTTACATCTCCCTTAACATGAAGACTCATCTCTTCTCCTAAACCCAATCAAAACAACTACCCTAAACCCGTAGGAACTTTGACCACAGTCAAAGAATTCCTCTAACCCTTTAGGGTGAACTACAAAATACTCTGATTCCACTCCTGTAAGGATATGTAGGCATAAGATGCGACATCTTATCGAGTATATTTAGAAATAAACCACTAGGGTCTCTAATCCTTTAAGCAGATAACACATAGCAGTAAACAAACATAAAACAAGAGGTTCCTGTAGAGTACTACAGAAACTTAGGATGCTAGTACCTTCCCTAAGTTTAACCAACCCCCGAACCTATAACTCTCTAAGCTTGCATTTGCATTGCATTGTGGGAATTTCGATCTTTATCCCTTCCTTTGGACAAATCAAAGTTCGGTTGCAAATTGAATTAACGATTCAAACTAATCAATAGTTTGGTATCCAAATTTCACCGCGACAGAAATGGCGACTTCACTGGGGATCCCTAGTGGGTTTCCCTAACTTGTTTTGCTTTTTATATTTGCTTATATTTGCTTATTTGTTTACTTGCTTATTTGTTTGTATTCTTGGGTTGATACTCTTGAGTGGTGAGACAAAGTCCTACACCCGTACTTGAGTGAACTTAAGATAGGATAGTGATATGTTCAAAGAGGCTTATAGGGGGTGGAATCCCGACCAAGCTGACTTGAAAATCACGCTCAATTGAGGCCCTCTCGAAAATTGTATTGTTGAACGAGTCTTTAATCGTGAAAACATGCCCTATATTCGATGTTGGAGCCTATGATATTGAGGACCGTAGTTACCTTAACCCAACTTTGACCTTTATTAGGATGTAGTGCGAGGCTATGAGGGGGCACCTCCGAAATAGTGCTACGCGAAGCTACACTCAAAAGAAGTTCTCTTGAGAATATTATTAATCCTCGAGTAATTGGGAAGTTGATAATATCCAAAAGATGGGCTAATGACTTTGGGAACTTCATTAGAACCTTGTTCGGCAGATACCAACAACCTTTAGTCCACAACCTTTAGGAATGGGTATACCTTTGGCTCCATGCTCGTTGCAAACCTAGGGCGCCCCTTTGTTTGTTTACCTTTATGTCCTTATGTGAATACTTGTGCTTGTTGCATCCATATAGCATCATTAAGTTTCATGGAATTCTTAGTTTATTTATAAACATTACAAAACCAACATAGATTACAAATAGAAAATATTTTTGAAATATTCTTTTAAGAGTCCTAGCTTGGATGACCTAAGGAAGTTAGGGGCATCAATTGAAGAACCAAGAAACTCCAAAGGACAAATACAAGAGACTTCATTATCATTGAAGATCAATAGAAGGCTTCCCTCAACATGGAGGATCATTAGAAGTTCAGAAGACTCTCATCATCATCAAAGATCCAAGTAAACAAGGGATCCATTTCTCATTTTCCAACAAGAGCAAAAGAAGGGATGGAGGATTTATTTTCCTATATCAAACTACTCTTTAGACTTTGATCATGGACGAGCTTACCTTCAAGGAGATCCAAGTGGAGGAGACAAAGCAACAAGCGCGATGAAGGACTTCCTTAGGGCTTTACTAGCTCTTATTTAGCTATTATGTTAGGACTCTTATAAGGATATTTATTTGTAACCCGATAAAAAAATATATACATAAAAAAAATGTTAAAATGATTTTCTTTGGTACTCTGTAATGTTTATAAGAACTTGAGTTCCATGAAACCTCTCATTCTTGCATTAACATTCTGTATTTAGCATTGGCATGTGCATGTGTCTCTTCTCTTCTGTGTCCTCATTCGGTCTTCTATCGTTGTCTTCCAGCTGACATCTCGACCATCTGACCAAGCTTGAGGTAGTACTAAAGGATAGCGCAGAGAACGTAAGATATGGATTCTATGACTGGTTTTAGAGTTGTGACTAATCCGCTATTCGATCTTCCTTCTGATGACGTTGTTCAACAAGTGGATGTTCCTACTCAACCTCCTCCTGTGCAAGACAACTTGGTTGTTCAAGCTTCCCAACCCCTACAAAATGTACCTAATCTTCAGAATGTTCGTACTAAGATGAAGGTGGATGTAATGGAGAAAGAACTTCGGGATTTCAAAGAGCAATTAAAGATGACAAAAGGAGCTGATACATATGATTTTAATGCTCGTGACTCATGTCTGGTTCCAGGTGTAATTATTCCTCCAAAGTTTAAGATGCCTGTCTTTGAAGTGTACAAGGGTACTGGTTGTCCAAGAGATCATTTGACGATGTTCTGCCGGAAGATAGCTGCTTATGTTGACAACGACGAGTTGATGATTCATTGCTTTCAAGAGAGCTTATCTGGGGCATCCTTGATGTGGTATACGAAGCTACAAAGAAGTCGTATTCAGTCTTTTAAAGATTTAGCTGATGCTTTTATAAAGCAGTACAATTATAATTTGGACGCGGCTCCAGACAGTGATCAATTGATAGACATGAGTAAGAATGACGATGAATCTTTCAAGGAATATGCCCAACGATGGAAAGAGTTAGCATCTCAAGTTCATCCACCACTTCCCGAGAAGGATTTAAACAAGATGTTTCTGAGAACACTGCCAGACTCTTATTATGTTAGAATGGTAGGAGCTGTACCATTGGATTTCCCCAAGATTATAGAAGTTGGAGTAAACATCGAGAATGCACTCAAAAGTGGAAGAATTCAAGTTGATTTGAATGACCAAACTGACGAATAAATTTCAGTTGATGATTCCCAAGAGGAAGGAAATGTTGACGTCAATGTAATTCAGGACTCCCATCAAATCCTGTCAGATCCAGATCCAGTACCTCAACATCAATATGCAGCACCTGCTCAGCGCGAGCAGCGACTACCTCATAAACGAAGATTGACTCCTCCAAATCAACATCAGAATCGACAAGTTCGAAGACGGTTTCAGAATCAGAAGACACCTCTAAGTGTTCCAAAAGAAGAAACTCGATGGTTTGATCTTATCCCAATGACTTACCGTCAGCTATGGTCTTATTTTGCTAAAAACTCGGTGATGACACCCAGAAAGACCAGAATCATGAAGTCTCGTCCACCGTGGTTCGACTCAAATGCCAGCTGTGAATTTCATGATGGAGCATTGGGGCATTCGATTGAAGAATGTAAAGTTTTTCCAAGGGAAAGTGCAAGAAATGATTGATAATGAAGAGCTGACTTTCAAAGGAGGAAACCCAGTCTTGAATGGAACACCGTTATGATCAGCTATTTATTTTGTCTGTTTATTTGCTCTTGTCATTTTCTTTGGTTTAAAGCATAATTAGCATGTGAGAACTTGTTTATTTTGAATAAGTAATGCAATAAATGTTTGTCTTGAGGAAACCCATTCGTTTCACTCTTTAAAAATGTTTTTTTATAATGCCAAAATCACCCGATTTCTTTCTCACTTCGGTGAAGAATTGGGAGGAGGAGGATGAAGTAAAACGTAGGATCTCTCGATGTATGCTTTTGAAAAAAAAACCCTACTGATGATGTGAAGCATTCTTTTCAAACCTCCTAAACACCAAAGACATAAGGAAGTTAATCCATTTTTAACTCCTTCAAACCTTGATTAAGGATTTGCTTTATTTCTCCCAAACCCTTTCCAATTTCATTTTTAAACCTAGGGCAGGGAAATTTTCAGTCAGCTCGATTGAATACTTAAAAAATTTGGGCGGGTACAAATAAGCTTTTGACCCTTATTCCTTTTGTTTTACAAAACGTAAACTAAACCTCGATATAACCCTTGAAAGTCCTAATTGAAGTAAGGTTTACTTCGAAAGCATACTCAATGAGATAACGTTTCCTGACTCCTATGAGCTATGCTCAACTATTTATATTGGCTTATAAATTAATTCATGTCCTAACTAGTGACTTTATCACAAGTGGTCGTGATATCTCTTTTTCAAAACTTCAAGACAGACACATATGTTGCATTAACAGTTTCAGGAATAACATTTCACGCGTGTTAATTCGGCCTGATATCATAGAAAATTACATACAAGCGTCATCATCAAGTGTATCCTATTGGAATTCGAAGACTCTGCTAAACTGGGGCAAGTTATTTCCAAGTGGTTTGTTTGGTGCAAATTTGACTTCACCTCTAGAGCAAGATTGAAGACTCGTCATATCGTCAATCAGGGTCCGTTACGTCGAGATTCAACGAATCTCTCTAAGAGTTTGAAAACAGTGTGACGCCTTGTTTTCTGTAAAACCCTCTTGGAATAACTTCTTCTCATATTCATATGACTTGGGGCAATTGAGACGCGAAGATTATCTTTCCCGCATAACAAGTTTTGTTCAAAATGGCAACTACTACACAATTCATCAAGCCAGAATTACCTTGTTCTTATAACATTCTGCATGTCCCCAATAAATTTTATTTTTGGTGGTCATGACAATTCTTCGATGAAACTTTTGGATGCAAGAACACCTAGTGATTTGCTCAACTTCACTTCCCCAATGAAGTAGATGCTATTTTAATCCTCAGTGAATCTTCTCCAACTTCACCTTCCTCAGTGAAGTGGACGTATTTTACTCCTCAATAGATCTTCTTGAACTTCATCTCCCCAGTGAAGTGGTTGCTACTGTACACCCTAGTGGATCTCTACAATGTTAATCTTCTCCAGCAAGGCGGATGTTTATTTCATCCCCGTGAAGTTTTTACGACATATTCAACAACCATGTTATCCGGCAAGATTAAGTTGTTATATCCCCGAATGGATTGATCTCTATTCCCTAATAGAGGCTTGTGAAGCTCATAAACAGGATTAAGATCCTATATCTGGTTCTCCGTATATCCCCAGTGATACTTCTACCTTTGAAGATTGGTCGGATGTTTGTTTCGAGATGTTTATCCCATCTCCGTTCGTTGCTTTCGTCTGTTTTGTCAGCATAAGCATACACATATCATATAAGTAGATAACATAACATTTGCATTCGTGCATCTTTGTGTGTGTGTTATTCTGTCGCTTTGGTCGTGTTTGTCCACAAGTTGTTGGGTGTGTTTCCTCATTCCAAGTAGAGTTGTCAGCCTTAGGCAGAAAAGCGCCTTATTTCTATTTTCCCCAAGAAGTTCAATCCTCGTGGAAGACGGTTGCTTTAGTACATTCCCATTTGAGTTCATACCTCAATGGTCGAGTCTTGCTTGACAGTTTCGCTCCGGTTATTCCCCGAAGTGAAATTCGGCCCTTGACAATCACACTTTTTTTCGGACATTTTTTCTAACTTTTGAACATGGATCAAGTGTGTATTTATTTCGCACTGTTCTCCCCAGAAATGGTCTTCGTGAAGATAATTATTGAAGATGGATATTTCTCCAACAATATTACAAGACATCTTTCCCACAATCTACATCTGGTTTGCAAGTAACCTCTTTATTTGAGCAACCTCTTTATTTGAGCAACTCGTTTTAATCAGGTTTTCTATTAAAACGACAAATGACAGTCTCCTCAAAATAGTTTGTACATCTACAATGGGATATCAAGATTATCAACTCATGGCATATCTCCAGAAATCCATCAGAGTGGTTCATCAAAGACTTCACAGATGTTTTCTCTTTATTTGAGAAACGTTCACCTCAAGAAGTTCACATACTTACAACTACAACAAGATACTCTTCAGGAATTTATTCCCCAGTGAGTTCATTACACAAGTTTACTTCCTTCAAGTGACATCTCCCCGAAGAAGTCGAAGAAGTTTATCACAATAGTCTCTCTTTATTTGAGAAGACATACATTACAACTCAACCGGTTTACAACTCCTTTGAAGATCCCCGGTGAAGCTTTACAAACTACAACTACAAATTATTCTACAAATCTACAACTTACAAATTACATCTACAAGTTCTACAATCTACAGTCTACAACGACAATCACTCGAACACCTTTTCATTTCCTGGTTAATCTTGACAGTAGATTCCCAGAAGACCTCGACAGTAGGTGGTACCATTTCATTTCCTGGTTAATCTTGACAGTAGATTCCCAGAAGACCTCGACAGTAGGTGGTACCATTTCATTTCCTGGTTAATCTTGACAATAGATTCCCAGAAGACCTCGACAGTAGGTGGTACCATTTCATTTCCTGGTTAATCTTGACAGTAGACTTCCGGAAGACTTCGACAGAAGTATTTCTCCAACAGACTACAACATAGAATCTCGACAGCGGATTCCCTAGAAGTTCTTGACAATAGATACTTTGACAAAAGCATCCTTACATGAAGTTACCAGACTCGACATTAGACTTCTCCAACTGATATCTTGGGATCACTACATTTGAGATATACAGTAGATTCCTCAAGAGAATTTCTCTTCCAAGTTTCTTTGCAACATATTTATAAACGCTTTGTGATTGTCAATCTTCCCCCGTAGAGTCTCGTTTTGTTGAGCCTGTTCTTCCCATGTGTCGTGTCTAGTTGTTCCCCTGTGATGCCTTCTCCTCACAGGATCCGTGTCTTGCATTTTCATATCATCTCATATCATTTGCATTCAGTGGACTCTTAGGGCCAAAAAATTCGTGCAATGTTTGTATTTAAGTCCCTCCTATCTCGTCGAGACGGAGATTTCAATCTCCATATCTCCGGATAGAAGTAACTTAAATAGGGGCATCTGTTGCACCCAAATTTTTGACCATAAGATCCCACCTCCTTGTGCGTTTTCCTACGTTTGATATTTTGTATGCGTGTTTATCAGGACTAACGAATGTACACAGGATCATCTCGTTTTTTTTAGACTTCTCTGACAGGTGCAAGATAATGTGGATTCGACTCGAGGACCGTTTATATACGTTTAGAATCCAGCGGTCACAATTTAATCAAGTGGTTTTATTCGGTTTGAGGATACTAGCGTGGCCTAATTCAAAGGATACTAGAAGTTGTGGACGGAGGTTTTCAGAGAAAATGGTTTAACAATGACTAGCTTGAATTGGTTCAAAGCTCGCGATTATTCTAAAGAGTGGAGAATACGAAAAGCAAGTTCTAAAGTTATACAAAACTCAGTCATGATTCAGAGGAACTATATGATTAATGCCAAGCTTGTGGGCTTATGTGATTCAAGTCCTCGACAAAATCCATTCTTTTTAAATCAATTGTGTTAAGCTCATCATACTCAAGGAACTTTTTTTTTCACCAAGTGAATACGGTTCACGATATTCAAAACTTTAATTTGAATTCATAATATATGGAAGTCGCTTAAGGTTCAAGGTGGAAAAGCAATTCATTATCACAAGGCTACTACCGTGTTTGAGGGATATCAATTCCAAGTCCTGCATTTGAAATTTACAATAAGCCAACTCATTTCCCATTACAGTATATCATTAATAACATCAAGTTGTTTCATGTACAATCAGGTCTTGTGCAATGCATATTGCATAATTAAGAACCTTTACAGCAGACACCAATCTAAATCCTAAACTATTGCATCAAGCATAACGATTAGAGGTTTCGTTTCCTCGCAATTTATCCAAGTCTCAGGAATCAGTCAGGCCCGTTTCTTAAGACATCAGAACCCTGCCCCTAAGAAGCTGCTGGCTCCGCCTTTTACGCATGCCGCCAGACCGTCAACGCTACAAAAATCAGAAGCAGCCATCAGTATCCAAATGAAAGTTAAGATGCCGTCAACAAGAAAATAGGAAGTTCAGAGGAAAACCATTCGTCACCTCCGTCGTCGACACTAAAGGAGTTAATCAAACGAACCACTTTCTTAAATCGCTGCATAACAGAGGGGCACACTCAAACTAAGTATGGAGACCATTGCAATACATTGAATTATAAATAAAATCAAAAGCTGCAGATTTACAATATTACCAATTCCAAATCCATCCTGCACATGTCGAGCTCACGGCAGCAATCCCGCATTCTCGTTAGCTTTACAACAGAATCACACCTTGAGACTTGTCAGAGAATTGAAGATAATCCAACACCGAGTTCACGGTAATCGCGTAGAATCAGTCATGACTATTGTAGAAGAGGTTATGGCCTGGTGATCAAAATCAACAACCTGCAAAATATAAGAATGAATCATTGATTGCACCTAAAAAAAAACAAGTGTCAAGGATAGAAGAAGATAACACAAGCATCAGCCGCGACCGCATTCGCCGACAATTAAACACAATCTTAAAATGATGGCTTACCGAGTATAGTACCAAAACCGACATGTGACAGAAAATCACCCGGGCTACCGCTGCTGTATCAATCCATTTTCCTCAGAATTAGTGTTATTGATAAAGTTCTGTCAAGGCTGCAACTAGAATATTATGCCATCACAATTAAGAAGGTTTCATATTTTGTAACTTCGAGAATGTCGGCATCCAGCACGCCAAGAGTACAGGCGGGGTTGACTATGCTCATAAGACACTCCCCTGTTCAAAAGAAACTTTCAGTTCCTTTTCAAGACATGACAGAAGCTCGAAGTGAAGTTCGTAATATCACGCATCAATCCTGTGCCTCTCCCAATTTCACCTGCAGGATACGATAAGACAGTGAGGTCATCAACTCAGTACGGTACTTGCTACCAAGCGGAGAACGAAAAGAGATTACCACCTAGCAGAAGTCGTGGCCAACCTTTGCTTTGAACGACCACGAACGCCTATCCGAGCAGCTCCAAGTTGTTGCCAGTGTTACCAATAAGAGGGATTGATTTGGTTAGGTCGCAGCTGCAAAGCAAAAGGCATTTTGATTAGTACATTCAGAACTTTATAGATCTGTATTGTTTGAAAGATAAGATTCATACCGCACCAATAACATTAGAGCTTCAAGTTTTCTTTCATTAAGGCGCCAAGACCCCCTATTGCATTCTGATTTCGCGGCGGCCACACCTCACCAAACCCGCTGAAAATACAAATTATGCGTAATGACATGTAAGCTCAGGAGATGAACACGAGCAAGCTGAGGAATTACGAACCAAATTACCTTTGGACCCTACAGTTCCAGGCCTTACCAGAAGTTGTATCCTCATTGGTTCTTTGCAGCTTCACCGTATTCACCTCTACACCGTTTTTGCACCATGACTTCTCCAAGCATCCCGCAGCAGTTCCCCAGGCCTCTTTATTTCCAATCCATGCAACCATGACAGTACTTGGTAGGAAGTTGGTTTACTCGGTCTCATAAGCTACGGCTGCCCTTCTATCGCAATATGATACGCGATGGAACTGACACCGAAGAAATCCCTGCATTTAATCAAAGATTGCTATGTAAATCACAAACGAAAAGACTCATGACTGAGGCAAGGGCATGGCATGAACCCGAAATAATGGTCATAGCGTAGAGAACTTTTACACAGAAATATAAACGCATACAAATCCATATACATACACCTTCCGTTCATTACAAAACACCAGAAGGAAGGAGGGCATCAAAGGAAAAAGGAAGTCAGGAATACGTATCTTTGGGGGTAGCGTCGATGCTGATTTGTCGCTGTTATGCCGAAAACCTCAAACTTCATCAAAAGAAAGCATATATTCAGAGCACAATCCAGAGTTATGATGATGGATCATGAACTTATTCCTCGAACTTCCGCTTTACAATCCAAACTACCTTTCGCACCTGAAACTGCAAATTAAACGAACACGGTTAGCAACCTTGGTTCGATACTAACAAAGAGATTCGGGAAGATTTCAGGACCGAATCCTACCACCATAATCCACTCAGAGTTTAGCTGCAAATGAGGGCAGTGAAACCAAACATCCAGTAAATTAGGAGAGCAAAGAGTTGTTAGAGTTTCCCATATCTTGAGGCAACTGAAGTTTAATCTACCTGATATGGATGTTGCGCTTCCTGAAGTTGCTCTAAGACCGTCAAAAGCACGGCGAACGTAGGGGATCGAAGTGCCTAAAGGATTCAGCTTGAGCTTTCTTTAAACCCGGTGTTGACCAAAATCTAGCATATGGTTGATGAGGACGAGTCTATACTAGAGAAGGCTATTGGGACTGCAATTTCGCGGTTTCCAAGAATGCTAAACCTATTACCAAAACTGAAGCCTGTGAAAGTCTCTTCAATCCACCAGAAGTCCCTGAAGATGGCGAGGACATTGATGAAGATATGGCTGAGGAACTTCAGAACCAAATAGAACAAGACTATGACATCGGGTCAACAATAAGGGATAACAGTTATCACTTCAAGACTTTCCTTCCAAGCCAGCTACCGACCTGTTTCTGCAAAAAAAGGGAATTACACATTACCAATACGTATCAGACATGATTGAAAGAATTTAAATCCTTTCCAAAACAGTCAAAACATGTCCCTACGGATTTGGTATTGTTTTAATAACAAATCGTGATTTGGAGCCTATAAAAAGGAGGAGCCATTCTCAAACAAGGGGGGGGGGATCGATTCACAGAAACCACAAATGTAAACCCTATCCTCCAGATAAACAGATCCTCAGCAACACATAAGCTACAAGATCCCAAACACCAAACCTTAAAAATTTCTAAAGGAAGCTAATAACACTTACCTTCTAGCGGTTTCCTCTTCCGGGAAGTTTCGTCGCCGTCAGGATCCTCAAAACCTCCGCCGGAAATCGCCTTCTCCGTCGCCGGAGAACCTCGTCACCGCGAACCACTCCCTCGTCGATCCAACCGCGTGCATCGCCGGAATACCACCTTCAATCGCAACCGAGAAGCCCGCACATAAACCATTTCGAATCGTGAGAATACTTTTCTGTTTCACTAACATTTTCAGGTTGTTGATTTGTAGGATACAGAGGAAGCCACAACGAGAAGTCGAAAGAGAGAAACACGAAAGAGGGACGAGCGGGAGAGAAAGAGGAGAGGACGAAGTTAGAGCGAGAAGGACGGCGGATCGAGAGGGGAAGGGATCGAATGGGGATTAGGGTTTTTTTTGCTTGTAATTTCATTATGTAATCACATACAGCACCCACACACCAGTTACTATGCACCCTCACCCAATACCCACTGGATCTCCAATGGATCCACATCTTACGCACCCCAGCGCAGTTCACCGTACTCCCTCACTGACTATCCGCACCCAACCACATGCTTTACCCTTAATTATTCTCTTAATCCAGATAATTAATCCATTAACCACTTAATCATCCTAATTAACCCCTTTTAAAATCATAATCAGCCTATGTTATTTTAATTTAATCACTTAACCTTTATTTCTGTGATTAATTAACCTGTTAATCTTCTTTAATCAGTTTTTATTTAAATAACTAAAATTCTTATTTAAAAATAATTTAATTAATCTTAACTTTTTTTACTAGTAAACCTTTTTAATAAACTCAGTTTCATCCTTTGTAAAGTATTAACCTTTTATTTAAAATTAGATTAGGTATTTATTCACTAATAAAAACTTTTGGTCATAGTAAAACCTCTAGCATTTAATCCCTTTTTTAGAAATAAATAATAAAATTAATATTAATTTAATCAACTTGATTTAATAATAACCATAATAAAATAATCCCCTCACTTAAGTTTTATAATAAATTAAATCATTATTAGCCTTTTATCTAAAACTTGGAATTTAATTTATGGATTAATCCCGTCTAAAATCAACTCCTCTCATAATTCAAATCAAATACAATTTCTTCTCCCACAATCAATCCTACAAATAAAACCAATTCAACTTCTCGCTTAAAATCAACATAAATTAAAATCAATCAACAGCGTAATATACAATCAATCATGCACTCACGACACATGCACTTACACTTAGCGCTTTCATGCGTGTGTATGATTTATATTTCCGCAATTTACTTTACAGTCACTTCACTTCATCGCATCTATATTATCGCATCGCATCCGTCCAAAGGAAAAACCTACACATAATTCAACGTTGTGTATAGTTGCACATCATTTGCATCATATTCCCCACGATCCTTGATTCCATTCAAGTTGATCGCTTAAGATAGATCCTACCCTATAGGAAGGACCGTGTCTTTATCTTTCTACAACATAGAAACAAACTATCAACACAATACAACTCTTTCAAACACAATAGAGAATAGATGTTAATCATCTTAAGTGAGATATAATCTTCACTCCCACTACAATATAATCAAATATGTAGGGACTTTGCCTTAAGAGCAACAAATGCATACTTCGCGACCATCCGAGTATGTAAGACCTTTTCTTAAGACGATGCAAAGACCATTTCCTACAACCCCCTTTTACATTTGTGGCGGTTACATCTCCCTTAACATGAAGACTCATCTCTTCTCCTAAACCCAATCAAAACAACTACCCTAAACCCGTAGGAACTTTGACCACAGTCAAAGAATTCCTCTAACCCTTTAGGGTGAACTACAAAATACTCTGATTTCACTCCCGTAAGGATATGTAGGCATAAGATGCGACATCTTATCGAGTATATTTAGAAATAAACCACTAGGGTCTCTAATCCTTTAAGCAGATAACACATAGCAGTAAACAAACATAAAACAAGAGGTTCCTGTAGAGTACTACAGAAACTTAGGATGCTAGTACCTTCCCTAAGTTTAACCAACCCCCGAACCTATAACTCTCTAAGCTTGCATTTGCATTGCATTGTGGGAATTTCGATCTTTATCCCTTCCTTTGGACAAATCAAAGTTCGGTTGCAAATTGAATTAACGATTCAAACTAATCAATAGTTTGGTATCCAAATTTCACCGCGACAGCGGGAAATAAAATGCGATAAATAAACACAACCCAACAAGTAATTATACAAGCGCTAGGATTGAATCTCGCAGGGGACGTTGGATCCCCAAACTGACTCGCATACGGGACGTTGGATCCCAGGAAACTATCAAGTCCCCAGCAGAATCGCCAGCTATCGCTACCGCGAAAATAAGGTGCCGGCAAAATAGAAGAGTCGCCACGTTTCGTTATTTATCCCACGGAACGGGAAAGGAAACAATCGGAAAAACCTGATGAAAAGGTATAAGACAAGGTCATCGCAACCGTTGTCTGGGTTCGGGAGTCGGTTACGCAAGGAGAAGGTATTAACACCCCTCACGTCCATCGTACTCGAGGGGATCCACGCTTGTTGTGTTTACTGGACGGGTTGGTTTTATCTATCTACCTATCAAGGCTGGTCTTAAAAGAAACGAAAATGACTTGGCAAAGCGTCGCACTTTATGCCTACGTATTCTCATCAGAGAATGAGAAATCAGAGTCAACGTAGTTCGACTAACTACGGGTTACGGGGAAGGTGGCTCGCCAATACGTCAGTATTGTGCCTACATACTCTCAACAGGTATGAGAGATCAGAGCTTACGTAGTTCAGGATAATACGGATTACGGGAATTCAGATTCATCTGTTTTATCGAGTAGGGTTAACAAACAATTCCAGCAGTTGGATGTACGCAGCTCGACCCTTGGAGACTTAGGCATTACCGTTTGCGGTAGAACTGGGAGTTAACGACACTCTTTTCTTCAGAAAAGCTTCCTTTGAATTATGGGCCCACGGGGCAAAAGGTTTGAAGTTTGTTTTCTGTTTTTTACAGAAGAACTGTTTTTTATGGTTGTTTGCAACTAGTATCGCACTAGAGACTATGACCTGAGAGTGAATGTGTCGCATGTCACCCAAAGGGTACCATACTAAACATCCAGACTGTTGAAAAGAAACTCTCCAACAGTCCTTTCTCAGATAGCTTAAGGCTCGTAACGTACGACGTCGGTTAACCTTTATTACTGTATTTTAATTTGTTTGGAGATGAGAAGAGAACGAACAGGCTCAGCTAAAGGGAGACTATCAAGTCCTAACAGTTGTCATGCCAAGGATTCATCCTATGGTTGAGGTTTGAAACAGGGAACTCCTAGAAGTTATCATGCATAGGTTTCAACCTAAAGTTCTAATCATCACTTCCTTATCAAAGGAAGTGAGATTCCTAGGGGATCATGTCAATGATAAACAACAGATAAAGCATCAGCTTAACAGTAAACAGATATACAGTAAAATGCATGCAATGCAAGTGAGGGAGGAAATGTGTGTGGGGCAACAGCCTCCACAAGCTCATGTCAACCTCAAGCCAGATATGAATAACTGTAATCATACAGAAGAAATAACATGCTATCAAGCAAAATATGAGTGACTGCAATCATACAGAAGAAATGAAATGCTATCAAGCAACACAAACCACATAGGCAAGGGAGCTGGGCTCTACCGAATACCCGCAAGCAAAGTCGTACAGTAACAATACAAGCAGAGGAGAAACTCAACCTGTAGTGCAATCATGCTCCTAGCTTAACACAATCTAAATATGAACTTATTCTAATGCATCAAGCAAATCAAACAAGGCACATCAATACAGAAAAGAAAACTGACAGGAAGGAAAAGAAATCAACAGCTTCCACAATAATGCTCTCCTCTGACAGCAGTTCAATCTTCAGACTTCAACTACCCTTCAAGGCTATCATCTTCAATAGCAAGTATCAACTTGCTTTTCCAAGCTTCTAACACATCAAACATAAGTATCAACTTATTCCCTCTTCTCCAAGCCTCAGCTCTTCAGTCCATTCCACCTTCAGGCTTCACTCCTACTATCAAGTATCAACTTGACTCCTTCAGGCTCTCAATGTCTCAACATAAGTGTCAACTCATCCTTTATTCCTCAAGCCTCAGCTTTTCACTCAATCTCAATTGGATCTTCTTCACAAGTGTCAACTTGATCTTCAAGCTTCAGCTCTCTTTGCTTTACCAATATCAACTTGGTCCTCTTCATCTATAAGCTTCAGCTTCTCAGAATGATCTTCAAACACAAAGAAGTATCAACTTCATCCTTCAATCTTCTTCAAGCAATGAACTCCATCCTCTAGCAAGGGAGAAAGATGCATCTATCAAGAGCAAAGTTTGGATGATTGGTAGCAGAGTGAAGACCAAAGGTCACCACTAAGCCTCCTGTCATCAGAGAAAGGAACCCTCAAAGGTTCTACCAACATGCAAAGAGCCACACATCCTACCAAAGGAGGGATGAGGCCTTTACAAGGGGACCTTACATCATAGGGAAGAATGGAAGTGATCAACATCTTCCATGTTTATGAAGGAAGAGAATCTATCTAGAAGCTCTGCCTACAAAATCCTAATCTTAACACCTAAACAAAACTACACCAAAAGAAGGGAAGATATTCACATCCAAGCCTCTTCAAGCAATCCAATGCATCTTCCACTTGCCTTCAACATCATCCAAGAACAAGCAAAGCAAAACCCTAATCTAAGGGAACTAAAGAAGTTAATCTAGTTGAATTAGTGCACTAGAATCATGTAAAACTAGCACCTAAACTAAAATCAAGCAAAAAATAGTAAACTACCTTGAAAATTCCTACAAAAATTCCTAAGGGACCCTAATTCAATCATGAATCTATCTTACAAAAATCAGAGGTTGAATCATCCACCTAGTTCTAAAAATAAAATCTAAACCACAAGGTATCAACCATAAACCCTAAAAATGGAGCATCTAAAAGGTTTCAACCTAAACTACCACTTATATTCATCACAAAAATGTGAGAAAAATCTATGGGGAGCATGCATATCTATGCTAACTACTCACAAAAAATCAAGATCAAAATCATCATCACATGATCAAACCAAATTCAACAATATCAAGCATCAAACATGATTATTTTAATATCAATTAAAATGTAAAAATTCCCATAAAATCAGAAAATGCATAAAATAATGATATTTTTTATCTAAAAAATACTAGAGCCTATCATGAATCCAATGCAAAAATAATGGGATTAATTGAATCATTTTTCCATTTTTTATGATTTTATCAAGAACCATGAATAAAATGAAAAAATAAAGAAAATCCAAATAAAATGAATAAGTGCGTGGTGTGGAAAGCCATAGAAATCTGTTCATTTTATGGATTGGGCCATAAAGGGGGGGGGTGCAGGTATCACTTATTTCATAAAGCCCAAAACCAGCTGATTAATGAAACTCATCGTTTCATTAAGTTCAGAGTCCTTCACACAATGAGAAGCACGCGTGGCCGTTGGATGAGGTCCTTGGTCCAAGTCAAACCTTAATCTGATGGCTATCAGGTCATCTTCCTCAATTTAAACTTCTGCAACTCAGGCCATCTGCGCGCCCAAAGTCACCGCCGGTGACATTCTCCGGTCATCTTCTCACAACCCTAGTTTGCCATAGAGTCCACCATAGGCCACGATTCCTTGATCAAACTTGTCCCAAATTTCACAAGGAACTCAATCATACCATTAATTCACTCTGAAACCTCAAGATTCGCAAGAACCAACTCTCAACCGAAAATGGTAACATCCCTAATTGGTCACTAATTCTCAAATTAATGATCTGAAATCCTTCCTACACCATTCTACAATGCATCTAACATCCTAATTCCTCTTAATTCTAACTAAAACAAGCTGGAGATTGAAAGTTACCAACCTGAAAATTTCGTGTGCACAGAAGTAGCAAGCCTTCAAATCAAGCCTTCAAATGCTCCAGACTCCTTCAGTGAATCACCTCTAAGCTTATGTATGCAATATAATTGATTGAAATGGCTTCAATTCTTGGATTCGATTCTAAGTTGCAGAGGAATTTCTTCAATGTCTCCCACACGATTCTCCACCAATCTTGCTCAATTCTCCATCTGGATTCATCCACCAATGCTAGAGCAAGCTTCTGAGATTGAAATCTTGGATTGAAATGGCTTCAATCCTTGTAACCGATCTTGATTTGCAATGTGAAATCTCAAAGTGCAATCTCAGTTTTCTCTCTCAATCATCACCAACCTTGGCCTTGGATCACCTCTACTCAATATATAGAACATGTATGGATGATCTAGAAACCTCTAGATCCTTCTAATGAGAAGTTCAATCTCTCATGTCATGAGAATTTCAATCACATGCCATGATATGCATAGTTCTGCTAACAGCTTGAAATCACCCTCATTCCCTTCCAATTTCTCCCATAATGACATTTTGGATGTGTTTGGCTTGCAAGGGACCTTGATTATGCCTTGAATTTAGGTTTTGCAAATGTTACTTATGATGTAAGTAACTACTTTTCAAAGCAAGTCCACAAATTAAACTTCAATTCAAAATTGTGGCTAAATCAATGTTCTTAAAATGTTTTTTAGAATCAAAATGACATATTACATGCCTTGGTTTGGACATGTAGATCAAAAATATCAATTTCCAACTTTGGTTCATTTGAAAATCCTCCTTATTTTAGGTCATTTTTGCAACTTTGAGCTACAAGCACTTCCAACCTCTCATGACCCCTTGACTAGCCTTAAAACATCATTTTGGACAAGTTTGATGTTGAACATTTTCCCATTTGAAGTTTGGAAATAGGAGTTATGGCCTTATGCTTGAAATGACCTATAATCTCCAAATGACCAAAATGCCCTTGACTTGTCAAAGCCATAACTTGAGTTCTACAAATCCTATAAAGGACTTCTAGTAATATATAGAAAGCTAAGAGGATAAGGAACAACATTCATGTTGACCAAAAGCTCATAGGAATCATCCTTCTAGGGCAAAAGTTTCATGCAAGTTGGACCACTTTCAAGCCCCCAAATTCACATACCTCAGATGACATGTAACTTGTCAAAGTCATAACTTGAGTTCTACAAATCCTATCAAGGACTTATAGCACTCAAATTAAAGCTAAGACCATGCTCTACAAGATTCATGTTGGGGGCAAGATGAGATAACAATCCCATCTTGAGCTAAACTTCCTTGAAGATAAGGGTCAAACTAGGGGATTTTACACTATCAAGCCTTAAAAACCCTAGCTTGAAACTTCTCAATCTCTTCAATCATGATGAGTTGACCTTGGAATCATCCTTAGAGCATCACAATTCATAAATCCATGATCACATGGCTCTTGAATTAGGTCTCAACCTCCTTCAAATCATCAGTTGACTTAGGGTTGACCCAGTCAAACCCTAGCTGCACCACTCATGGCTGAGCCTTCTTAATCTTGCACAATGACCTGTCTAGGCCTCAAAGTGATCTTCAACACTTCTCATGAGATATCTCAAGACCTCAAGTTTAACTCCATGGCTTCAGAATCATCTGATGACTTCCCACAACTCTCAAGTTAGGAGACCCACATACTTGGTTTCAACCACTCTCTCTGAGGATCTTTTAACTTCTCTGGCAAGGATATCAACCCTTGAACACTTGAATAACCTTCTTAGCTAGCTTCATAGTCTGGTATAGCTCTTGATTGGTAATCATACCTCTTGATCTCCTGCATACATGTCAATGAAATGCAAATGATAATGCTAATGTGCATGAAATGAAACATAAGCTAGGTAAAGAAATGTTGGGCAAATTTTGGGGTGCAACAATAAGGTCACGAAGCGTTAACTCATTGCTGAGGTGCGGTTGGAATAGCCACAGTAGCAACTTGTTGATGATAACGAGACTATGCTATACCTTTACCCTTTTAAGAAATAGCATTGGCATCCTCTTCCCTCCTTTTAGGGTTTGCTGAATATGGTTTCTTCGTTCCTCCCGAAGAGGATCCACCCCCATTTGGAATCTTCCCATACTTAATCCCACTTTCGACTCTTTCACCAGCCATTATCAGATTGGAGAATCCCGCAGACATAAAACCTATCAACTTCTCAAAATACATACCAGGTAGTGAAGCTATGAACATATCAATCAATTTTCTTTCCACCATAGGAGGATGCACCCTTGCTGCTAAATCCCGCCATCTCTGGGCATACTCCTTGAAGCTCTCAGTATTCTTCTATGATAAACTCTGCAATTGTACTATGTTCGGTGCTAGATCACTATTATACTGATAGTGATGAACAAAGGCCTTGGCCAATTCTCTCCAGCTGCAGATATAAGTTCTCTCAAGCCCCATATACCACTCCAAAGACGCTCCTGCCAGACTGTCTTGGAAAAAATGCATTAACAACTTTTCATCATCGGAGTATGCAGACATTTTTCTGAAATTCGCTCGGATGTGCACCCTAGGACAGGTTATCCTTTTGTACTTGTCAAAATCTAGTACCTTAAACTTGGGGGGAATCCTGACCCTAGGAACTAAACCAAGAACTGACATATTGAGACCTAGAGAGTTATGATTCTCATAAGACTTCATCTTCTCCTCGATCAATTTAAACCTTCTGTCAGCTTCAGTTGGCAAACCACCCTCCATATCTTTCATAAAAAAGACGTCATCCTGTTGATCTTCCCAATGAGGACTAGCAACCTCGTGCACAACGCACACACTCCCACTAGCAACATTACCATTTTCATTCACAACACCTCCGCCCAGAGGTATGACAATAGTAAGAATACCCTGTGGAACAGACCCACCAACCAGTGGAGGAATAACACCAGATCCTCCATGTAAAATGCCCTTTTCGTCAACCCGTGCTATCAACGGCTGAACCATAGTTCTCAATTATTCCTGCCCACTGGCCACATTCTGCATTTGCTCCATAAACTGGGACATGCAAGCTCTGACTTCCTGCAATTCAGCTTGAACCTGATCCATAACTTTTTGCTAATTCCCTCGAGTTGGATATCTGTAGAAACTGAACTTCTCAATCATGTTACTGAAGAAAACCAAGCAGAGATAAGAACAAAAGGCCATTTAGAACACCTGAGATGCAAATGAAATGCAAGATGGAAAATGCAAACATGTCTATGTATTTCAGGGAGATCTCCCCCTTGATTCCAGTTTCAAAAACAAGAATAATAGAGATGGATAATAATACCACAATAATGTTCTCATATCAAGCAAAGCTGAGACAATACATAAAAACAAATGAGAAAGATCCAAATACAAAAAGGTATTGATCTCATCCAACAGATCTGGTGATGATCAAGATACAAAAGAAAGGAAACTACTGTGACGTATCAGAAGATAATCCTCCCCAGCAATCATGCTCATTACTCCAGTGTTGCGGTGAGAATCATGATACAAAGCTATTGATTAACTTGAATCTTAATTCTTAAATTCACAACCGGACTTTGATTTATCCAAAGGAAATGTTAAAGAAAGAAATACATTTTACGTGATGTAACAACAACACTAAAGATTCGGGGATCGGGGGTTGGTTATGCCTAGGGTAGGTATTTCACATCCTAAACATATATAGTACTCTACAGGAACCTTTTGTTTGTTTGCATGCTAATACTTGTTAAATGTTTGCTATGGTTAGGGATTGGATAAAAAGAGTGTTAAGTTGTAGGTAAAGACCTAAAGATAGTTTCTAAGTTTGCTTGCAAAGATATGACATCCTCTAGATACGTATCCTAACTAGGATAGAATTAGAGCAATCGTAGTTCACCTCACTAGGGATAGATGAACGTTTGAATATGATCAAATTTCAAAGGGGAACAAACATAAAAATGCTTGTGTAGAGTTTAACCAAACTCTCTAATCTAAGTTAAACACTCAAGAAAAGGGAGTAAGTAATCATCACTATGATTTTTACATAGAGTTAACAAACTCTATCTTAAAGTTCTAGTTGAAGACACTTCTAACAAGGGGTAGGTCTTTTAGACTTTAAGCAAAGTCTAGTGGCTAGGTTCTATCCTAACTAAGAGAGTGATGACTTAACAAAGTCAAGAGAAGTGTTATGAGCCATCCATGACCTCGAGGGTCAACAGAGAGGCTTTCCTTTGGAAGGAAAAAGATTAGGCAACTTGGATGAGAACAAAAGAATTCCATCACTTGGGGAAATAACTTAACAAAGCAATAATCATTCAAACATGATGAAGATAAGAGGCATGGTTATAACCAAGAATAAGCAAGCATATTACAATACTAAGAAATGATTCCAATCAAGATAAAATGGTTACAACCAAAGCAAACATCAAGATATTACAATATCATGAAGAGGGAAGTTCTTACAAGACTTAAAATGATGAAAAGGTAAAAAACCAATGGCACATCTTAACAAAGTCGGGGATATTTCTTAACAAAGATGGAAGGAGATCTTAACAAATATAAAGATATATCTTGACAAAGATGTGGTCTTTTAAAGTTACAAAATGTCATATGTATTCACAATCATCAAGTATAATTATATAATGTCACAACAAATGTAAGGGAAAAGTTCAAAATTTCATGGGGAAAACATTCAAGTTCTAAGAAAAAATCAAACACAAATGCTTACAATCAAAAGTATAAGTCAAACTCAAGTACACAAGGATGCTAACAAGCCAAGTTTCAAATTAAAACTCAAAGAGAATGAAATCCAAGGTGGAAATGAAAGAGGAAAGATAGGAGGGTGAAAACCCTAAAACGAATCGCAATTTTCCATCACCCTTTTTTAGCAAAAAGAATCATTAAAAATGGTTAAAAATGAAAGAGTTATGGAATTTTGAAATTAATGACAATTAAAATCAAATTAAACAAAATTAATTGCTAAAAAGAATGGAAATGCCTCCCCTAAGGCTTGAACCCAAGACCTTGGGGCCATAGGCTCAAAACATGGCCATCCCAACCACTCTCATACGCATGATAATAAATGGAAATGGAAAAAGGAAAGGTTAAAACCATAAATATCAAAGAAATAAGCAAAAATGCCCTCGCTGAGGGTCGAACACGGGTTCAATGGCATGGCAAAGTTCTTAAAGGCAAGGTTACAACCACTGGGGTGGCGATACATCCAATGTATCAAGCCACCCCAGTTACAAATATACCTAAACAAGGCGCAGGCCGGGAAAATTTTCAAGACAAGAATCAAGTGAAACATCAAAAACGATTTGGTTCCAAAATCTTCAAATCTTAACCAAATTTAACAAAATTAAAGTCAAAACCACTTGATTTTTTATGAGGATCATGATGGTGCCAATCAATTTTTCAAAATATGTACACACAATAAAATTTGAATGAGAATGTAATTGAAAGCTTTGGGATGCATTTTGAGACTTATGGACCAAACCAAATGCCAACAGTCTAAGTTTTAAACCTGCATAAGCCTCAAGTATGCACCAGATCAAGTTCCAACAAAAGTTTAAACCAAAAGACAAAATGATAAGGATCTGGCATATGAGTTGCATCCAAGAATATGAATTGGACCTAACCAAAACAGAATGATAAAAAAGGGTGAATTCAAGACCAACATAGGTCTGTTCATGTTTGAAATATGCTGCTCATGGATTGAATCCAAAGAAACATCTCAACTTAATGAATCAAAAAGTGGTTGTCAAGTCATCAATAGGTGAAATGGCTCGCACCAGGCTTGGTGTTCCAGCAAGCAGTTTGTCAATCCAATGCCATGAGTCAAGACCCTCTTGTAGTCTCTCCTTACTATGCTAGCTTCCAAGAAAACCAGATATCCTTCCCTTTTGAGCACACTTATGAGGGTTACTTCCTCTTAAAGAAATAAGCAACCTTAATGGACAGTTAGAGAAAATGAGATTCCAGTTGTTGTTTGAGACTACGAACAGCTAATACATCATAAATATGAAGTATTCCAAGGGTTGTGATGGTAGGAAATGGTTTGTGTAATGATCTAGTGTGAAAATGCATAAAAGTCAAAGTGAGGTGTATGAAAAGTTGACATTTTGTTCTAAGTGTTTTTTTGAGGAAACCAATGGTGGGAACAGCTTCAAATTATCATTTTTAGGGTGTGTATATGGTCTTTAAAGTGTTTTTGTGTTGAGAACAAGAACTGGTGTGAAAAATGCAAAGTGGTTAAATTGGTGGTTTTGTGAGATTTCTTCACTTACAAGCAAAGGGAGAAAGAAGGAGAGCTACGTGTTTTGATGTTTTGATAGCTCTGGTGTGAAGAATGGAATGGGATGAAGCCTCTATTTATAGGCTAAGAGAAGAGTTTGGGGCAAATTTGCATTTTGGCCTTTGGAGGGAAATTTTGGAAGAAAATATATCTAAGATCATGTGGCAGATGTGCATATCAGTTCCTTGGCTCAATGCAAGGCAAAACTCAAGTGGAATGAAGGACATGGAGGTGGAGAAAGTGAGGCTAGAGTATAGGGGACTACAGCTGCAAGTTTCTCTTCAAAAAAGTTTCTCTTTCCTCTTGGATTTCTTTGAATATAATAATTGCAACTTGTCTTGCCAACTTGCAAAACCTTCAAACTCTCATTCTTTCTGCATTTTCTACCCATCAACCTCTCTAAATATCAGATCAAGACATGGTCCAATGGTTGAGAATGATTCAAGTGGATGAGAAGTGAATTTGTGGAAAAGTTGAAATGGTGCATTCAAGTGTTGAAACCCCAACTTGATGGATTCATAACTCTCAACTCACAAGGGATATGGAGGAGTTCTAGTATGTTTTGGAAATCCCTCATGGAGCTCTAAAACTTTCATGTTTTCATGATCTTCAGATTCCAAGTGGAACTAGGTCAAAAAACTCCACAAAGTTGGCTGAAAACATGATTTGAAAGGCCAGAAACTTAGAAATTTTCTAAGTGTTTTCTCCCTCTTGTGATGATTTTGGCTATAACTCCAAATCTATGCATTTTTTTACCCATGGGTCAGTTTTACACTTTTGTAGGGTTTTCCAAGACCTTTCCAACAAGCTTTGAACCAACTCATTTGGATGTGTGGTTAGGAAGTTATGGTCTTTCCCCTTTCAAAACCCTAATTCCCGACTTTTTCGATTACTCCCCATTCCTTGATCCAATGGTCATGAAACTTCATGGATTGATGTAATATGTTATTAGGAACATTTTTGCGTCACACTTTCAGGTCAAATTCCTTATGGTTGAAGAGTTGACTTTTCGGACAACGAAACGATCGATCGATGACTACCGAGTCGACTGTTGATATTCTAGATTTTATGAGGCCTTGAAACTTCTTAAGTGGACTTCAGTAAGCCATATGAACTTTATGGACCATAACTCCATCATTGGAACACCTTTTAAATCAAAATTCAAACTACGGTTGACTTTTCCTGATCGGAAACCCTAATCGGGGATCCTGAACTACACTGTCTTTAATCTTTAGGTAACAACCTCAAATTGGATTCATACTTGACCCAATGAAGTATCTATGATGATGTGGAAACTTGTTTCATGGAGAATCAATCCAATACATTGACTGATTAAACCATTGAAACCTCGATTCTTGATTGTACGAAACCCTAAATCACCTGTATCTTAGCAAAGACAAACTTGAAATAGGTTATGGTTTGATAAACAAATTAAAATGATCATAAGATAATGATGAAGATCTAAGGGGTCAAAATTTGGGGTGCAACATCCAGGTCTGAGCCTCCTTAAGCATCATCTTCGTATCTGGATGGTCTGGTCTGAGAACTAATTCTCTGATGAAGATGTCCCTTCGGTGTATCACATCCCGGAGACAATAGTAATAATCTTCCCAAGCATCTTCGCCAAAGGCATCTTCCAACCTGGGTTTCTTCACATCTGCTCAGATTTTGAGCTCGTTAATCACTGAAAGATTCTCATGGAATTTCTCCTCAATCGTGTACCTACGGGATGATTCTACCATTACTTCTTTCTCCTTGACCTTCAGTAGCGCCTTCAGCTTATCAATCTAAGTACGAAGTTGGTCTTCCCTGATCTTGTTGGAAGTTAAAGTAGCATTCCATTGCTATTTGAATTTGGATATCTCCATATACGCTCTGTCTAAATCTTCCTTCTTATGTTTCAAAATGCTGCAGGTACTTTTCAGATCCTGACTGATCCGCTGTCGTACCCTGATCTGCTCAGATAACTCTTTCTCCAACTTGGTCAACGATTCTAACTTCGTCTTGGCCAAATAAAAAACTTCAACTTTATCACGCTTCAGCTGACTAATCTCCTGTTTTAACTCTTCATTCTCTTTGTGCAGCTCTTCTTTCTCTACCCAAAGCTTGTTATATCTCAGGATGTCGATTGTTGTAGGTTGTTCAACCATCAGGGGATATAATGGTTCTTCAACAAGAAACAAAAATAGTACCCTTTTAACTCTCTTCTGAACCCACTCCAAGTAAGGGTCATAAGCTCTACAATCACCTTTTCCCAAAGAAAGCTTTCCCCTCTTGTGGATTTTACCACACACATAAACAAATATGGCTAGAATACAAGGATCAGCTACACCGGTGAAGTACAGAGATTCATGCAATTCTTCTTCCTTCAGAGTTCCCCTCAAAGCATAACCAAACTGTCTGACAGCTAGAGAAGGATTGTAGTTGATACCGCCTTTCCTTCCCATCAGAGGCACATTAGGGAAACTACCACAGCTAAAGATGAGGTCACGACCAAGCAGATTTCGATTGAACCAGGCGATATCCTTAGCAGTTAAACCCATGAGTCTTTTGGACCACTCGGCTGAATTTCTTGAATCCACAAAAGCTCTAGAGCGAGGAACATGATCGATAAACCACTTGTGAAAAAGCGGTGTACAACAAGAAAAGGTCTTCCCTCTTCTCCTCTTGTTTTTGTAATGTACTGGATGATACAAATCTCCTACAAGAGTAGGTACGGGATTCCTAGAAGCGAAGATACGAAAGGCATCCAAATCAACAAAGTCTGGCATGTTAGGAAACATCACGATGTCGTAGATGCACAAAGCCAATATGGCACTAAAGACCACCCAACAACCCTCTTCAGCATACTTTCGGGCTTTATCCACCAAGAAAGATAAAGTAAAGCCGGAAACCCCATTCCTGCTGACGACATGATCAACCAACTTAGATGCGCTCAAATAAAGAGCAGCGACCAACTTCTCAAAATTGGGTTCTTCTTCTAAACAACAGAATGGCACCTCATCTCGGATCGGAACACCTAAGATGAAAGCGAACTCCTCCAAAGTCGGAACCAACACATAATCCAGGAAGGTGAAACATCGCAGCGGTGGATCATAAAACTATAATAGAGTGAGAATAGCTCCCTGCTCGTAGCTCGTGACCTTCCGGACAAGGCTCAAGATCCTCTGATAATCATGTTTGGGTACCTCAAGAACTCCAGGATCAGCCATAGAAATTAGACCAAATAAAGGTCCTAACTTAGGCGTCAGAAATTTGTACAAAGTCGTCTTCTTTTTCTCAGCTTCCATCTCTATAGAAAACCAGGACCAGAATCAAGGGAAATACGATAACCTGTAAAACAACAAACATGCAATGTTAAATGCAAGACAATTATGGAGATGCAAACATGGGATCAAGGTATCCAATGCTCAAGAATTATTGTTGTACTGTTGACTAGATCAGAACTCTGCTCTGATAAGAAATCCTAGAAAACCAAAACACTTAGATGATAGAAAACTGAAGTGCTCAGGATCAAAAGTTCGCTCTGACAAGAAAACCAGAAAATCGGGTTGGTCGAAGGTCAAAGTTTTCCTACAAATCCCCCTCTCACATGCGAGTTCTAGCCTTGAAATGGTACGACATTCTATGCAGATCATCAGTATCACGGACTCTCAGGTCGAGAAATAATGATACGTTCACCATTTTTGGTTCGGCATCATGGTCAATCGAGGAGGTCTCAACTAACTTCTCAATGAACGGTCTCCAGAGTCGTTAGTTTTCTAATTCAACACCCCTCAACTACCCTAAATGCGTAGGATAAGATGTCTCCAAAGAAAACCTCGTTCGGACGTGAATTTCGTGCGAACTATTGTGTGAATCATGCTACACAAGTCTCCACTACTCTCCATACTAATCTTGTATGTATAGTCAAGCCTGGGTGTTAGGCTTATCTCTCATGGAACCACCCACCCAACAGCACAGCAACAACAACATAATATAACAATAAAATGCAAATGCAATAATATACAACAGGATAATGTACATAAAAGCAAATAACTGCAGAAAAGTAAACACCGAAACATACAAAACAGATAAGCGCTAGTATTGACTCGCATAGGGAACCAGAGGCTAGTCCCTAGTTGTCACAACTGCGAAAAACACTCGGCAGAAAAAATAGAAGAGTCGCCACCGAACGTTATTTATCCCAAAGAGAGGGAAATGAAACGATCAAAGAAAACCTGAAGAACAGAAGAAGACAAGGTCGTCGTGACCAAATCTTAGATTCGGGAGTCGGTTACAAAATGGGAAGGTATTAACACCCCTTACGTCCGTTGTACTCAACGGGATCCACGCTTGTTGTCTAATCAAATAGTGTGTTTATCTATAAGCTACTTCTAAACAGAAACGAGAACAAAAGAAAAAGAAAGAGACTCGATAGGACATTTCCACCCTATGACTACGTATTCTCTCGTGCATTGGGAAAGTCAGAGTCAACGTAGTTCAGAAAACTATGGGTGATAGGGGGAAGGTTACTTACCAAGACATCATCGTCTTGTGCTTACATATCCTCATCTGGTTCGGGTAACTAGACCACTGGTTGGTTAAGTGTTTTTTATGAGTAGCGTTAAGTTCTCATTCCAGCAGTTAGGGTCGATGCATGTTTGCGGTAGAACGTAAAAGTAACGTACTCTTTTTTGAAAATGAGTTTGAAATGAAAATCCCGAAGTATAAAAGGTTTGACTTTTGTTTGTGAGTTTTAGTGAAGTGAATTAGTTCGCTTTGTGATTCACATTTCACTAAAGACTATGACATAGGAGCGAATGTGTCGCATATTGCCCAAAGGGCATACGCCAAACACTCTAGATAAGTGAGGAAAAACCCCCCACTTATCATTTCTCATGTGCTTAAGGCTCGTAGCGTACAACTTTCATCGTCTTTATTATATGAGTTAGAAATGTTTTGAGATGAGAAGAGAGACGCACAAAAGGTCTAAGGGAAACTCGGCCCTAACGTTGTCATGCAAGGTGGTTCTAAAGTTGAGATGCAAAAGGAGATTTTATCCTAATGTTAGCATGCAAAATATGGACATATGGTTGAGGTTAAAAGGAACTAGCCTAATTGTTATCATACTTGGATTGAAATCCTAATGTCTATCTTACTCCAAATTTAATCGGAAATTAAATTGGAATGAAAACCCAAAGGGAACATGCAAAGGCAAGGCAAGAAGCAGGAAAACAAGGTAAAAGCAGCAGCTACAACAACGCCTCCTGCATAAAACAGCGATACAATCCAGCACACAAGCAAGACAACCTATAATAGCACATGTTTCAGCACAAAAGCAGGTGTAAAAAGGCAGGCAACAAGCAAACAAGCAAAGACAGCATGCATAATTCAAAACAACCACAATTGTGGAAAGTTGGGCAGCAAGTGAGCATGAATGCAATTAATCAAGAACAAACATTAATCATGGATAGATATCATGCAAGTATGAACATGTTTCAACAATTAAACATAATTGATCAACAACATCGTATCAACAAGAATCAATAAGATCATCATGCTTTTCTATTCAAATTGAACGATCAAACAAGTGCGCAACAAAGCGGAATCAAAAATAAATGAAAACGTGCATCAAACATCCAACAAAGCACACATTCATGATAACCAATTAACATGATATAAGCAAGTAAAGCATGTGATCATTCATCAATCAAGCAACATTAACATGTTATGCACTCAAACGGAAACCGGACCCTACGTGTCGAAGAATCGAGATCAAACATTCAAGAACAATGAAATATGTCAAAAACAATCCACATAAACACATCATATCAAATCATGAAGTTTATATGTGAAAAGGATCCCAAGCAAGCAAGAAAAATGCAAAAACAAGGCATTATGTTCAGTGGTAATCGGTTACTATAATCAGGTAACCAGTTACCTATTGTAAAAAAAAGCTCGGAAATGTGAAATTTATGAAGGGTAATCGGTTACCCATATGTGGTAATCGGTTACCACTGAACCAAAAATAGAAGAAAAAACCCTTTTAAAAATAGTTTTCAGCACCAAACAACTTATCCAATCAATCACGTGAACATGCTATCAATTAAGCATGAATTTATCATCAAGAATCAGTGATCAAGAATCATATAAACACAATCAAACATTGAAATCACAAATTACAAAGATCCAAATCATCAAAATGGATCAAAAAGCATCAAAAGCCATGGATCTACATTGTGATTATGCGAATAAGTTCAAAACTGAATTAGATATAGAATTACCAACCTTCAAAGCTGAGATTTGCTTTTGTGAGTGTTGATTCACTTGAAATTAACATATCCAAGCTAGAAACCCAGAGAATCTTCAAGATCCAAGAGCTTCCTTATGGTAGAAATGAAGAACAAGCAAGATCGAGAAAAATAGACTCAAAAAAGCACTTCCAATCTAGCTTCCAAACTCATATCTCAATTCAAACGAAAATTGAATGATGAATTGAAGATAATGGAGATGAATGATAGAGGTTTAGCTCTAGAATTTAAGGATTCCAATGAAGAGTCAATGAACTCAAGTGGAAAGAGCTTTAATGGAGGTTTTGGGAGTGAAAAGGTTGAGTGAAAAGTCTGAGATTGAGATGAAGAATGAAAGTGAATTGGTGTGAATGAAGGTAATTGTGTGAGTTTTGGAGCAAATTCACTTAAATAAAATCTAGGTTTGGAATCAAAGTATGGTTTGGAATGTGGATTAGTGTTTGGAATGAAAATTAGGAGTGGAGTTAGGAATGGAGTGTTTCAAATTTGAAGGGAAATGGTGAAAATTGAAACAATTCTAGATCCTTCCAATGATGATCATGTGAAATCAATGGTTGAAAATGATTGGAAAATTTGCAATGCTAAAAATTCAAATTTCTTGGCAAATTTCTCCCAGGGTAAATGATTACCCATATGTGGTAACCGGTTACCACATTCAAAATTTCCAAAAATGGCGCCAAATGGAGGGAATTATGTATAATCATTCGTTGTCATTCGTTCTAAGCTCGGTTAAGCCTCTGAAACTTGCCCTTGGATATTATAACTGTAAGAATGCCTGAGATAGCCTGTACACCATCTCCTAAGCTAAAAGTAACCTGCAGAGTAGAATAAAATTGATAGCTCGATTGCTGGGCAAAATATATGCTAGAGCCTCTGATGCTCGCTGTTTAACCTCTTGCGATAAAAGGGAACCTGAGCCACAGAAACACCTTGATCCTATGTCTAGAGAACCAATGCTATGATATGAAGAAATGCAAAAATGCAGAGAAATAAAAGCCAGTGTTGCACCCCAAAATTTGCCCAACATTTCTTCACCTAGCTTATGTTTCATTTCATTCACATTAGCATTATCATTTGCATTTCATTGACATGTATGCAGGAGATCAAGAGGTATGATTACCAATCAAGACTTTGAAGCTAGCTAAATAGGCTTATTCAAGTGTTCAAGGGTTGATAGCCTTGTCAAAGAGGTAAAGGATCCTCTCAGAGAGTGGTTGAAACCAAGTATGTGGGTCTCCTAACTTGAGAGTTATGGGGAAGACCATCAGATGATTCTGAGGCCATGAAGATGGACTTGAGGTCTTTAAAGAGCTCATGAGAAGTTTTGAATATCACTTTGAGGCCTAGACATGTCATTATGCAAGATTAAGAAGGCTCAGCCATGAGTGGTGCAGCTAGGGTTTGACTGGGTCAACCCTAAGTCAACTGATGATTTAAAGAAGGTTGAGACCTAATCCAAGAGCCATGTGATCATGGATTGATGAATTAAGATGTTATAAGGATGATTCCAAGGTTAACTCATCATGATTGAGGAGTTTGAGAAGTTTCAGGCTAGGGTTTCCAAGACTTGGCAGTGTAAAATCCCCCAGTTTGACCCTTATCTTCAAGGCAATTTAGCTCAAGATGTGGTTGTCATATCATCTTGCCCCCAACATGATTGTTGTAGAGCATGATCTTAGATTTAATTTGAGTGCTAGAAGTCTTTGATAGGATTTGTAGAACTCAAGTTATGGCTTTGACAAGTCACAAGTCATCTGAGGAATGTGAATTTGGAGCTTGAAAGTTGCCCAACTTGCATGACACTTTTGCCCTAGAAGGATGACTCCTATGAACTTTTGGTCAACATGAATGTTGTTCCTTATTCTCTTAGCTTTCTAGAGAGTACTAGAAGTCCTTGATAGGATTTTTATAACTCACGTTATGGCTTGGACAAGTCAAGGGTATTTTGGACATTTGGTGATTATAGGTCATTTGTGATCATAGGCCATTTTCACCAACTTAGAAGTCTCAAATGAAATTTTGTTCAACTATAAAGTTGCTCAAAATGGGGTTTTAACCTTGAACATGCTTCAAGGAGGCATTGAAATTGCTCAAGGAGAGACTTGGTTCAAGAAATTTTGTAAAAAAGGAAGAATTAAAAGGATTTAATGGCCAAAAATTCAAATAATTCATTTTGTGACCAAATGAAACAAAATTATAGGTCAAATTGATTGGAAAAATGATTTTAGAAACAATGGAAAGGTTAGAATTTTTATTTGAGGTCATTTGAATAACATTCCATTCCATTTCTTCATGATGAAGCAACATATCCAACCCACACCTTTGGCTTGCAAACAAGGAAACAATCATCACCATTCAATTCCTTAGCTCATGAGGAGTGAAAACCAAGTTTGCTGAGGCCCAAACAGAGGAGATATTGCATATGCCATGAATGATATTTGGAGGAGAAATTGAAAATCCAAAATCTCATTTGGATGGATCCAGAAGTTTCTAGATGAGTCTAATCACTTCTATATAAGTCATTGAGTGAGTTCATTGCTTTTTTTGGAAGAGATTGGTGCTGGTTGCAGAGAGAGAGATCAAAGTTTCATGAATGCAAGTTGAGATCGAATTTTCAATTCAAGGAAGAACCAAGCCAATTTGAGGAGTGCATTAGCTTCAGAGGGAAATTTGGAGTGAATCTGGATTGTTGTGGAGGTTGAATCGTGCAAGAACCACTTCTGTTGCAAGCTTGAACATAGGTTGGTGAATTTCTTGATTATGCATGATTTAGGCAGTGATAGATAGAAATTCATATGCGGTTAGGATCCTGATGATGAGTAGTTGGATTTAGGATGTTTAATTGCTTGATTAGAGATGATTTAGGTCAGATGCCATTTTCGGTTGAGATTGTTATTTCATGATTCATGCGTTTTGAGGAGGAATAATTGGTATGGTTGAATTGCTGGGAAGATTCTGGTCAAGATTCATTCAGGAATCGTGGCAAATGGTGGGCTGTAGAGGAAGTTAGGGTTCTGCAGGGGTGGCCGGAAAAGTCACCGGCGGTGGCTGGTTCGCGCGCAGGTTGCAGGTTCAAATTGGGGACGATGAACAAGAACCCTCAGATTAGGGTTGGACCTTTGACTCAGGCAAGGGATGAATGGCCACGATTGCACCTCAAGCGCTGAAGAGAAATTTCAAATGAAATGCACCGTTTCATTACTTGGTTGGTTTTGGGCTTAACACTCAGAGTGATATTCACACCACCCTGGGCCCAATTCTTGAAATGAATTGTATTGGATTGCTATTTGCCACGCATTTTTATTAATTTCCTTTATTTTCTTTTATTTTTCCTTATTTCATGTGACTTAGAGATTAATTCATAAAAAATAGAAGATTAACTCAATTAATTCCAAACTTTTTTTCCCTGATTCATGATTGAATCTAGAATTGTGTAGATAAAAAATATTAATAATTCATGCATTTTTGATTTTATTTGAATTTTTTGAATATTAATTGATATTAAAATGGCCATGGTTGATACCTTGTTTTAATGAATTTTGTTTGAGCACTTGGTGATGATTCTTGCCTTAATTTTTTGTGTGTAGCTAGCATAGACATGCATGTTCCCCTTAGATTTTTCTCACATTTTTGTGATGAAGTTAGGTGGTAGTGTTAAGTTGAAACTTTAGTTGCTCTATTTTTAGGGTTTATGCTTAGTACCTTGTGATCTAGGTTTTATTTCTAGGACTTGGTGGATGATTCAACCTCTGGATTTTGTATGGTAGATTCATGATTGAATTAGGGTCCCATAGTTATTTTTGTAGGATTTTACAATTGGTTTTAGTATTTTAGTTAGGACTAACTTTAGTACTAGGTTTTAGGTGATCCTAACTTGCTAATTTAATTAGATTGACTTCTTTAGTTCCCTTAGATTAGGGTTTTGCTTATCTTGCTCTTGGATGGTGTTGAAGACAAGCTTGGGTTGCCATGGAATGCATGAAGAAGCTTGGATGTGAAGACTTTCCTTCTTCTGGGTGTAGTGTTGACTAGGTGTCAAGATTAGGGTTTGCAGGCAGAGCATCTAGATAGATTCTCTTCTTTCATAAACATGGAAGGTGTTGATCACTTCCATTCTTCCCTATGATGTAAGGTCCCCTTGTGAAGGCCTCATCCCTCCTTTGGTAGGATGTGTGGCTCTTTACAAGTTGGTAGAACCTTTGAGGGTCCCTTTCTCTGATGATGGAATGCTTAGTGGTGACCTTTGGTCTTCACTCTGCTGTCAATCATCCAAACCTTGCTCTTGTTAGATGAATCTTTCTCCCTTGCTAGAGGATAGAGTCCTTGTTAGAATATTGAAGATGTTAGAAGACTACCCTTGGAGCTGAAGCTTGAAGATCAAGAGGAACAAGTTGACACTTGTGGGAAGAAGGTCCAGCTGAGATTGAAGAAAGAGCTGAAGCTTGAAGAAGATGAAGAACAAGTTGATACTTGTGAGGGGAATCCAATGGAGATTGAATGAAGAAGCTGAAGCTTGAAGTGGGAAAGCAAGTTGATACCTGTGAGTTCAATGCTTGGAGTGCCTGAAGGAACAAGTTGATGTTTGCTAGTGGGATTGAAGCCTGAAGGTGGAGTTTACTTTGGAGCTGAGGCCTGAAGAAGAAAGAATAAGTTGATACTTATGTTTGATGTATTAGAAGCCTGAAGAAGCAAGTTGACACTTGCTATTAAAGATGAAAGACTTGAAGAGCAGTTGAGGACTGAGGACTGAACTGCTGTCAGAGGATTGCTTTGCTGTAAAGCTGTGGAAATTGTTGATCTGTTTTCCTTCTTGTCTGTTTCTTTCTGTGCAACTGTATTGCAGTGACTTGTGTGTTTTGCTTGATGCATTAGAATAAGTTCATGTTTGGACTGATGTAAACTAGGAGCATGATTGCACTAGAGGTTGAGTTGCTCCCTCTGCTTGTACTTTTACTGTATGGCTTTGCTTGCTGGTATTTGGTAGAGCCCAGCTCCCTTGCCTGTGTGGTTTGTATTTTTTTTGATAGCATGTTATTTCCTCTATATGATTACTGTTATTCATATCTGGCTTGAGGTTGAGATGAGCTTGTGGAGGCTGATATCCCACACACATTTCCTCCCTCACTTGCATTGCATGCATTTTACAGTCGTTTACTGTTTACTGTTTAAGCTGATGTTTTATCTGTTTCTGTTTATCATTGACATGATCCTCTAGGAATCTCACTTCCATTGATAAGGAAGTGATGATTAGAACTTTAGGTTGAAACCTATGCATGAAAACTTCTAGGAGTTCCCTGTTTCAAACTTCAACCATAGGATGAATCCTTGGCATGACAACATTAGGACTTGATAGGCTTCCCCTTAGTTGAGCATGTTCTCTCTTCTCATCTCAAAACAAATTAAAATACAGTAATAAAGGTTAACTGACGTCGTACGTTACAAGCCTTAAGCTATCTGAGAAAGGATTGTTGGAGAGTTTCTTTTCAACAGTCTGGATGTTTAGTATGGCACCCTTTGGGTGACATGCGACACATTCATTTTCAGGTCATAGTCTCTAGTGCGATATTGGTTGCAAACATCCATAAAAAACAGTTCTTTCGTAAAAGACAGAAAACAAACTCCAAACCTTTTTGCCCCGTGGGCCCATAATTCAAATGAAGCTTTTCTGAAGAAAAGAGTGTCGTTAACTCCCAGTTCTACCGCAAACGGTAACGCTTAAGTCTCCAAGGGTCGAGCTGCGTACATCCAACTGCTGGAACTATTTGTTAACCCTACTCGATAAAACAGATGAATCTGAATCCCCGTAATTCGTATTATCCCGAACTACGTAAGCTTTGATCTCTCATATCTGTTGAGAGTACGTAGGCACAATACTGACGTATTGGCAAGCCACCTTCCCCGTAACCCGTAGTTAGTCGAACTACGTTGACTATGATTTCTCATTCTCTGATGAAAATACGTAGGCATAAAGTGCGATGCTTTGCCGAGTCATTTTCTTTTCTTTTCAGACCAGCCTTGATAGGTAGATAGATAAAACCAACCCGTCAGATAAACATAACAAGCGTGGATCCCATCGAGTACGATGGACGTGAGGGGTGCTAATACCTTCCCCTTGTGTAACCGACTCCCGAACCCAGACAATGGTTGCGATGACCTTGTCTTATACCTTTTCGTCAGGTTTTTCCGATTGTTTCCTTTCCCGTTCTGAGGGATAAATAACGAAAGGTGGCGACTCTTCTGTTTTGCCGGCACCTTATTTTTGCGGTAGCGACAGCCAGTAACGAAGAAAAGTGTAAAATTGGTGAAGTTGAAATAATTTCTATGTGTCAAAGCACACGATCATACGATCAACTTTCCATGGGTATTGTGAGTGATTCAAGAATTCAATATTGGCAAACAAGGGATAAATTTGAATATTGCATTTAATACTACATGATGATGGAAGATTTGAGTTCAAAAGCAATTTCTAAGTGGAAGAAGTTTGGAGCTATAGTGGAGGTTTCAACTTGAGAAATATGGCAAAGCACTTAGAATTTTTTGTAAGTTTTAAACAGTTGTGATGCCATGACTTTGCCCTATTTTATCTTATCCTATAGGCATCTTCTCAAGATGGCTCCAACATAAAATTTGTTAATTTCCACGAGACCTTTCCGTTGTACTAAGTTTGTGGCATATGACTTTTTGCACATCAAGATAAACAATCCCAAAGCGACCATCGTGGGCCTGTAAATTTCCATTTGGTACAAGATCAAACCATACCAAACCAATCTAATTTTGTGCACACCTCATGATCATTGTATGACCTCATTTCCCTTTGGTCCCCACCTGATTATTCCACTCAAACTTTGCCAAAATCAACCAAACTCGTGGATGGCACATGCTAAACTTTTTCTCAAGTCGTTGCCAAAAATGGAAATTGCAAAATGAACATTGTGTAAATCAAAACATGATCAATAAGTTGTACCACCTTTTTCAGCTTGTTCTCACCCATTTGTCTAGCCTGAAACCAAGCCAAAACTTCTCATCCATGCCTTGCCCGAGCCTCCCATGTGCAAGATAGAATTTCAATCTACCAAACTCCAAACCAAGTTGCAACCAACTATGAGCCTTGAATTATGTCTAAAACATTTCATCTAAACCTAGAGACATACTTCTATATATAGGACTCACTCCTAAGTCTACAGACACAGAAATTGAGAACAACAAATCACCAAAAATACCTCAAATCTCAGAAAATAAAATCTTCATTTTCTTTGGTTTTCATTGAGATTTTTTCATCAATCCTCCTTAACGACATCATTTCCAAGTTTTTGAATGCATTTGATTGCATCTGGAGTTGCTTAACTGCTCATTCCAACTTCATCATCTTCATCATGCAAGTTGATTTTGGTGGAGAGTTTCAGAGGGATTCAAGGAAAAATAAAGACATATTCTTCTTTCTAGAGCATCATTGAAGCTTTTCTCATAATTATATGGTCTTATTTCTTGCTAAGAAGAGGCATCAAACCTACTCTGATAGGTACAATTTTAAGCCTACCGTTCTCCCTTATTTAAGCATCATTTTCATTCAAACTTATTACCCAACTGTTACTGGTGATCACATATGCTCAAGCCCTAAGAAATTAGGCATTGATTGTTGATGATTGGAATTTAATTTCATTTTGAAGTTTTTAGGGTTCATGTTATTTTTCCATATTGTTTGAGTTTGCGTGTGTTTCTGTGAATTCTACTTGCATATTTGAAATCAGCATGGAATTTTGAGTAGGAATGTGTTGCACCCCAAAATTTGACCAACATTTATTTACCTATCAAATGTTTGAAAGTTGATACCTTCATCAGAAAGTTCAAGAGATCCTCAGAAGAATTGGTTGAAACCAGAGTTGTGTGCCTCATAGCTTGAGAGTTGTGGGAGCTCCTCATATGATTCTGAGACTTTGAGAATGAACTTGAAGCTTTGATAAAGCCTATGAGATGTATTGAAAGCCATCATGAAGCCCAGAGAGGTCATTATGCAAGAATTCAGAAGATTCAACCATGAATGGTGGAATTAGGGTTTTAACTGGGTCAACCCTAGATCAGCTGAAGATTTGGAGAAGGTTAAGACCTAATCCAAGGGCCATGAGATCATGGAGTAATGTATGGATATGTTATAAAGATTATTCCTAGACCAACTCATCATTATTGAGGAGTTTGAGAAGTTTTGAGTTAGGGTTTCTAAGGATTGTCAGTGGAAAAACCCTAATTTGATCCCTATCTTCCAGGACGTTTTAGCTCAAGGTGTGATTTATATCTCATCTTCCCCACAAAATTAATGTTGTAGAGCTTGTTCTTATCTTTAATTTGAGTGGTAGAAGTCCTTGATAGGAGTTGCAGAGCTCAAGTTATGGTTTTGACAAATTACAGGTCAGCTGAGGTATGTGAATCTGGATCCTTGAAAGTCACCCAACTTGCAGACAACTTTTTCCCTAGTAGGATGATTCCTATGATCTCCTGGTCAACATGAATGTTGAAGAGCATCTTCTTAGTTTTCTAGAGAGTACTATAAGTCCTTGATAGGATTTGTAGAACTCAACTTATGGTTTGAACAAGGCAGGGGTATTTTGGTCATTTGGAAGTTTTAGGTCATTTTAAGCAAAGGCCATATCTCCTATTTCCAAGCCTCAAATGAAAAAACTCAAAACATCAAAGTTGTTCAAAATGGGATTTTAAGGCTAGAAGAGAGGGTGTGAAAGTTTGGAAAAGCTTAGAGCATGGATTTTTAAAAGTGGTGCAAATGGCTTGTAAATGGCTTATAAGTTAAAAAAGTTGAAATGGAATTTTGGTTTGAGAGATCTACAAATCTGAAATGGGTCATCCAATATGTCATTTTGAATCCAAACATCATTTTAAAAACAATGGTTCAAGTAGAATTTTGATTTGAGGTCTTAAAATGGGGGCTACTTTGTAAAGTTCATGCTTGTATATTAAGGAACCTTTGAGAAACTTGGCATAAGGCAAGGTTTAGCTTGTTTTTTCACTCATTCAATACCAATTACTCATTTAAGGAAATATTAAGTGGAAATGCATGGCTTATCATGAGTTTGCATGAGAATTACTAAATATGGAAAAATCAAAATCTCATTGCATGATACATTCTAGAAACTTCTTGGAATCTTCTACAAGCTTCTACACACTTCCATCCTTCTCTATAAATGCCCTAGAGTTGATCCATGGCAGGGTTGGTGATTGAGAGTGCTTGCACTACATAGTTTTATTCCATAACTCCATATTGCATTTTGCTTTCAAACTCCATTGAAACTCCATCAATCATCATAATTCGTGTTATCATCATCATCTACCATCATCATAGAGCAATTGGCAAACAAAATTGAGAGGAATTCGTGGCTGGTTCATGAGATCCAAGTCTTCACTCCAAGTTGCATGAAGAATTGGATAGAGTGATTCAAGAGGTGTAAGCAAGAACCATTGCAAACAGAAGAACATATATCCATTGAAGAGCATCTGAAGCAAGCATCAAGGCTTGGATTGAAGAGAAACCACCATAGCCATCATCACTTGCAAGGTAAGCAACTTCCTTCGAATCTCCTTGTTTATTCAGTTTTAGAACTTGTTGTTAGGATATATGTGATTAGAGACTCTTAGGGATGAATCATGATGAGTTTGAAGGCATTATATGAAGGTTGGTTCCATGGTAGTTTCTGTTTTAGGATCAAGAACTCGTGTATTAGTGTACTATAATCCTAGTTCTTTAGTTTAGTATACTCCCCACAGCATGTAGAACATTCTTGCATAGTTTGAGCCATAGTTATTTCCATGCAAACTAGGTGTAAACAAGTGTGCCCAGAACTTTCCTTCATCGTGTCTCTTTGTAGGGTGAGTGTTAGAAAAATCCAAGGCCATAGCCGTGTAGAGCTTGAGAAGCTGAGCAAAATTGCTCTTTACAGCACTGCGTTTAGTTGAGGTATGAGAGAGAACCGAGTAAGGGAAGTTTGTATGTGAGGATGCGTGTTAATGGAAGTTCATGAAACCCTAACAAGTCCAAGGTAGGAGACGATGGCATGATCGTTAGATTAGAAGGAAATGTTTGACTAGGACATCCATCCGACGGCTGTGAGTTAAAGGAAGAATGAGAGGGCAAGTCTGTGGCCAAAACGCCGCGTTTCACTTAAGTGCCCATCCTGGGCTTAGTTACCGTTTTGCTTTCCCCAACCCCTCGCGCGGCCCAATCACTTTTTAAACTGAAAAAACTTACTAAATACACCGTCTCCCTTTCATTTTTCTTGAATTTTTCTTTTGATTTTCTGGTAACGCATCTGAGCCTAGCGCCACTCGCTGTTTACACCTCCCCACTTCCCAGCCCAATAATAAAACAACTAGAGCGCCTTTCTTTTCTCACCCCCCATCCCATTTATTTTAATTCCTTGATTTTTAATTTCTTTCATATTTTCTTGTTAGTAAATAAATCATATAAAATCCAAAAATTAATATTTTTCAATCCTTGTTTTTTCTACATGCTCATAATTCTGTCTAGAAAATTATAAATAAATAAAATTGGCATTTTATTTTTTTTAATATTTTTAGAGTATTTTTCATTTAAATAGCTTTTTATAATGTTTAGTATTGTACTCCATTTTGTAGAATTTCTTTTAGGACCTTCCCTTAGTCTTTTTAATTCATTCTTTTTGGTGTGATTAGATATTGAATCATAGTTTCCTATAGGATTTAATTCTTGATTTTTAGATTAAAATTTGATTAGTTTAATTAGGCTAGCATTAGGGTATCCTAATTAGGGTTTAAGGATGCATAGGTGAAATAACCCATTTTCTTTTGAGAGTTTTGTCTTGATTTTTGGGGATGGACATATATGGATGTTATGGGTAGATGTTATAGACCTTTGTGAATAATTGTTAGATTTTTTCCTCTTGCTTTAGTATTTTTAGGTATTTTCTGAAGTTTTCTAATTGTATTGGCTGTTCTGTGATTGTTTGTCTGTCTCTGGGGTTTAGTTTTGGGAATTTGTTGTAGGGCTTAGTTTGTTTTGAGGAGCTTGTTGAAGGAGCATGATGGTGAAGAAGATTGTAGATCAAGACCCAGAGTTTGGAGCTTGTTCTCTGCTGGGAGGTTTGAGATCCTGAAGTTTGAGGGAAGTTCATGGTACTTTCCTGAGGAAGGCACTATGGATGTCTTTCATTCTTTCTTCTCACCTCTTTCCCAAGTATCCAATGATGTTGGAGCCAACATGTGAGTTTAATTTCTCCTGAGGAGGAATGTAAACTGATCACAGTTGTTGAGCCACATAGGATACAATTCCTAAGTGGAAGCCTCCTAGTACTTTCCTGAGGAAGGTCCTATGGGTCTATTCACTTAGTTCCCATTAGTTCAGTTAGGACTTCTCAAGTATCCAATGATGTTGGAGCCAACATGTGAGTTTAATTTCTCCTGAGGAGGAATGTAAACTGATCACAGTTGTTGAGCCACATAGGATACAATTCCTAAGGGGAAGCCTCCTAGTACTTTCCTGAGGAAGGTCCTATGAGTCTATTCACTTAGTTCCACTAGTTCAGGTAGGATTTCCTAAATATCCAGTGATGTTGGAGCCTTCATGTGAGTTTAATTTCTCCTGAGGAGGAATGTAAACTGATCACAGTTGTTGAGCCACGTAGGATATGATTCCTGAGTACAGCCTCCTAGTGCTTTCCTGAGGAAGACACTATGAGCCTGCCTACTTAGCTCCCTTTATTTGGTAAGCTTGCTTTGAAGCTTGAAGACTGGGATTGTTTTCTTTGGATTAGGATGTTGTTTTATGGCTTTGCTTAGAGTTGATTAGGATTCTGTTTTAGGGTTAGGAGTAGAGATAAGATATAGATGATTTCTTTCTCAAGCATGTGGTTTGTTTGCCTGATGGCACTTCCTCTTTTTTCTGTTTATTGCTTGATAGCATGTTGTTTATTTCAGTATGATTACTGTTATTTCATGACTGGCTTGAGGTCGAGACGAGCTTGTGGAGGCTGAAGCCCCACACACATTTCCTCCCTCACTTGCATTGCATGCATTTTACTGTTAAGCTGACGCTTTGTCTGTTTTGGTGTATCATTGACATGATCCCTTAGGACTCTCATTTCCTTTGATAAGGATTTGATGATAGACTTTTAGGTTGAAACCTATGCATGACAACATCTAGGAGTTCCCTGTTCAAGCCTCAACCATAGGATGAATCCATGGCATGACAACAGTAGGACTTGATAGTCTCCCTCCTAGTTGGGCCTGTTCTCTTCTCATCTCAAAACAGTTTAAGATACAGTAATCATGAATGATTTCTTTCGTATGTTACGAGCCTTAAGCTATCTGAGGTTGGATGTTTAGTATGGTACCCTTTGGGTGACATGCGACGCATTCACTCTCAGGTCATAGTCTCTAGTGCGGTTGAAATCGCAAACACAATAAAAAACACTTCTTTCAGGAAATAACCCGTGGTTTCCCGAACTACGTGAGCTCTGATCTTCCATACAGTGTGGAAGTACGTAGGCATAGGATGCGATATCCTAGCGAGCTACCTTTCCCCCATAACCCTTCGTAGGCCGAACTACGTTGACTCTGATTTCTCATTCTCTGATGAGAATACGTAGGCATAAAGTGCGACGCTTTGCCGAGTCATTTTTCTTTTCTTTTTCAGCCAGCCTTGATAGGTAGATAGATTATAACCAACCCGTCCAAGTAAACAAGCAAGCGTGGATCCCGTTGAGTAAGACGGACGTGAGGGGTGCTAATACCTTCCCCTTGCGTAACCGACTCCCGAACCTAGACAATGGTTGCGATGACCTTGTCTTACCCTTTTTCGTCAGGTTTTTCCGATCGTTTCCTTTCCCGCTCTGAGGGATAAATAACGAAAGGTGGCGACTCTTCTGTCATGTCGGCACCTTATTTTCGCGCAAGCGACAGCTGGCGACTCTGCTGGGGACCGAACCCAGAATCTCTGGTTCTTCGATTCCCTATGAGAGTCAATCCTAGCGCTTGTATGTTTGCTTGTTGGGTTGCGTTTATTTATCGCATTTTTACTTCTCGCACTTTATTTCCCGCATTTTATTTCCAGTTTGATATGATTATCTGTGTTGCTGTGGGAGAGGGATGTTACTATGAGTGAGAAGCCGGACCTGGGCTTGAGTATACACCTAGACATAGTTGCGGAGAAGTAGTAGACGAACCTGTCTGCTGAGCAGGCACAGTTCCCTACGAAAATTTGCGCTCAGACGAGATTCTTGCAGAGGTGCTCCTTTCCGGTCCTGAGGATCTGAGGGGAGTCCAGATGTGAGGATTGTCGACTCTGGGGACCAATCATTTGGAAGTCAGCTAAGTGAGGCCTCTTCATGACTTGATGATGCCACTCCTTCTGGGAATCGTATCGTCACTCATGAAAGTCTGTGACGCTGGTGACCGCATAGGATGCCGTACCTTTGTCCGTGGATTAGGTCCATACCTGTGAGTAGGATTGGGATATTGCAGGAAACTTTGACCTCCAGACCACCTGGTTTTCTTGACAGTGGATCAGTTATGTTGGTACCAGGGTTCTCAGTTGCAGATGTGTATGTTCTTGATAGAGCAGATTTTTGATCAGAGGATCTTGTTATCGGGTGTATGTCTGTTCTTGATAGAGCAGGTTTTGATCAGAGTATCGTCATCAATAGTTTGTTCTTGATAGGGCAGATTTTGAGTGGGGTCTGAAGATCTCATCAGCAGCTGTATGTTTGTTCTTGATAGGGCAGATTTTTGATTTGGGGTCTGAAGACTTCATCAGCAGATATTTCTTGATCATACATTCGGGGTCCTTATTATCAGGCACTTACTCTTGACAGAGCCGAATTTTAATCTTGGTCCTATCAGATGGTTATTCTCAGCAGATCAGATCAGTGGTCTTACTCCGGGGTTTCCTTCTCATCAGTGACTGTTGATGCCGGATCTCCACAGCAGTCACCTGGTTATATTGTTGCATGCCTGCATTTTGCATTAGTTTGCATGTTCATTTGCATTCCATTAATGTGTGCCTGTGACAGGTACCGTTTCCCCGATCCAGGATCTCTCGCCTCTTATTGTATTATTACAGCCTTTCTCAGAAAGACTGTTGCGTACGAGTTCTCGATCCCTGATGTGTCGGAGTTGACTATCACTGGTACTATGTATATATGAGATTGCTGTTTCCATGATTGGGCTCAGATTTCTATTCTTCTGGTTATTGTCAGCATTGGTACCAAGGCGCTAGGATCGGGGGAAAATCTCTCAAGCACACAGACACGCGCATACATCTGCATGAAGCATTTTGCATGACATACATTTTGTTATTTTTCCTAACCTTTAATGTTAACAGGTTTTGCAGGTTCACAGGTTCCGAGCTGCTTCCGGTATCCAGGATTGATCAAAGACTCATTCACCGCTACTCAACTCGCGCTAATCAGACTAGGATAATGGATCAGGTGCAGTCAGATGTTCAAGAGCTCCGTGAACGGATGGATCGTTTTATGGAACTGATGCAGGTGGTCGCTAATGGTCAGGATCAGCTTCGTACTTTGGTTCAACCTTTGATCTCCAGGGTTGACAGTAATGGCATACTACACGGCGGGGCTGTGCCTACCCCTCCTCCAGTAGATGCTCCACAGAATGTTGTTCCTGTTGCTGGGGGCAACGACAGTGCTAACGACAATCTGATGACTAATATCGGACTCAATGCGGCAGGCGTCGGCAATGGCAGTCTGGGAGCCAATGTTAACATAGGGCCGGTCAACGGCAATGCTGGTGTCGGAAATTTGTTGGTGCCTCAACCGTGGCTGGAGGACCATCAGGACGACGTGTTTTCCCAAAGAGGTGTGGAAGCAGAGTTGAATGCTGAAGCTCGACTCAGGTTCAAAGCGCTGGAAGACAAGATGAGAGACATTGAAAATCAGAACACATTGGGCGTTGATATGTCCAAGCTCGGGTTAATTGCTGATTTCAAGGTACCTCATAAGTTCAAGGTGCCTGTCTTTGAGAAGTATAAGGGTACTACTTGCCCTCGGGTCCACCTTCGATCTTATTATAGAAAGATGTCTGCTTATTCTGACGATGAGAAGTTGCTGATGCACTTCTTCCAAGATAGTATTTCTGTTCCATCACTCGAATGGTACATGGGCTTGGAACCCGCTACTGTGCGCACGTGGAAAGATCTCGCTGAAGCGTTCATCCTCCACTATCAGTACAATAGCGACTTGGCCCCCAACCGAGTTCAGCTTCAGAATCTATCGCAGCGGAACAATGAAAGCTTTAAAGAGTACGCCCAGCGGTGGCGTGAATTGGCTGCTCGGGTTCAACCGCCGATGGTTGAGCATGAGCTAGTGCAAATGTTCGTGGCTACCCTTCCTGGAATCTACTATGAAAAGCTGGTCAGTGGCATGTCTGGGACATTCTCGGCTCTCATCACTATGGGCGAGCACGTCGAGAACGGTATAAAGATTGGAAAAATTCAAGGCGAATCATCCTCATCTGGAGGAGGTGGTAAGAAACCCTACGCTGGCAAGCGTCGAGAAGGAGATGCAAGTGTTGTCACTAATGCTCGGAGAAAGGGCAAGGGCCCTCAGCAGCAGATTGCTAGCATAAATATCTCAGCTGCTCCACCGCAGCAGCAGCAGCAGCAGCCTCAGCAGCAGAATCAGCAGGGGTATAGGAAATATCAGAATCGGGCTCCTTTGGCAAATCGTCACTTCAAAGCTCCACCTATGTCGTATGCGCAGCTTCTGCAAACGTTGCTTCAGCTTCAGTTAGTGCAAAAGAGGACGTTGGCTCCCTTGACAGGGGCACCACCACCAGGGTATGACGCAAACGCCACTTGTGATTTCCATACTGGGGCACCAGGCCATACGATTGAGAATTGTAAAGCTTTCAAGCACAAAGTGCAGGACTTGGTGGACGCCAAGGTCATTAACTTTTCTGATAGCGTGCCCAACGTTACCAAAAACCCTATGCCTCATCATAGGGGAGGTGGAGTGAACGCCGTTATCACAGAGGAGAGTTCCGACTTGCTGACTGATGTCAAAGACTTGAAGACGCCACTTAGTTTTGTCAAGGCTAAGTTGCTGAAGAAGGGCTTCTTTCCTGGATGCGGAGAGTTATGTACGGCTTGTGCTACACTTCCTGATGGGTGTGAGCAGCTGGTCGAGGGTATCCAAAGTCTGATGTCTGAGGGTATTTTGCAGTTCAGCCGGAGCGTTGAAAGTGCATCAGGGGAGGTCGTGCTGAAGCAGGCAGATGAAGTCGCTACCATCACTATTCCTCGTCAACCTATTACTATTTCGGCGCCCCGACCACCTACCATCACTATCACCAGGGCCGGGCCAATCCCATTCGAGAGCACTAACGCTGTTCCATGGCATTATGGCGCTGAAGTCTATTGCAATGGTCAGAAGATAGAGCTTGAGCTGTACGGATCGACTGTGCAGAATCTTGCCGGAATCAGTGGTATCACTCGAAGCGGTAGGGTGTTTGCACCAGCAGAGGTTGTGGCAGAGAAAGTGGTCAGGGCTGATGCTGCTGATAAGGGTAAAGGCAGAGCTGTCAAAGAGGTCCCTTCTGGGGCAGAGAAGGATTTGCTAGTTAAAGATGCTGAAGAGTTCATGCGGTTAATCAAGAAGAGCGACTACAAGATTGTAGATCATCTTCATCAGACTCCGTCAAAGATCTCTATTCTCAACTTGTTGCTGTGTTCTGAGGCGCACCGCAACGCATTACTGAAGGTATTGAACGCTGCCTACGTGCCGCAGGAGATATCAGTAAATCAGCTAGAAGAGGTGGTAGCCCATGTTAATGCTGGCAATGGGCTGGGATTCACAGACTTAGAGCTGACTCCTAAAGGGAGAGATCACAACAGCGCCTTGCACGTCTCGATAGAGTGCAGAGGCACTATCATGTCGCATGTCCTGGTGGATACAGGTTCGTCGCTTAATGTGCTTCCGAAGAAGGCATTAATAAAGTTGGACACTCGTGGACTGCTTTGCACGCCCAGTGATCTGGTGGTGAAAGCATTTGACGGAACTAAGCGCCATGTTTTCGGAGAGTTGACCCTGCCGATTCAAGTTGGTCCGGAGACGTTTGATACGGTTTTCTATATCATGGATATCATGCCTGCCTACAGTTGCCTCTTAGGTCGGCCATGGATCCATGCTGCTGGTGCCGTGACGTCCACGCTGCATCAAAAGCTCAAATATGTTGTCGGGGGAAGCATAGTAACCGTCTGTGGTGAGGAGGACATTATGGTGAGCCACTTGTCATCCTTTAAATATGTTGAAATGGACGGCAAAATCCATGAAACTCTCTGCCAAGCATTTGAAACCGTCAAGGTGAAAGAGGTAGCTCCTGTCGTCGCAGAAAAGCAAGAGATGAATCTCTCCTCATTCAAAGAAGCTCGGGCTGTCGTCGAAGCCGGTTCCACCCCAGGCTGGGGGCATGTTTTGGAGGTACCGATCAAGCAGGATAAGTTTGGATTGGGGTATTCTCCTGAAGCTGAAGCTTCATCTTCTTCGTCTTCGTCTCGTGGGAAGGGGCCGATCCTATTCACCAAGGGCGGAGTAATTTTCGAAAGCATCAACGCAGCGTCTGAGGACAGCGGGGATAGCGATTGTGATCTTGACGCCTGGATTCAGCCAAGCAAGCCCGGCGAGCGCCTCAACAATTGGACCATCAAGGAGATAATCCAGCTGACAAGTGAAGAGTAATGATTTGCTTTTTACAATCTTTGTACAACCATATGTCCTGCCCGGGGCATAGTGGTTTTATTGTCAGGGCCTTGTTGGATTATGTACATGCATTTTGTTAATAAATCAAGGCGTTTTCTTCGTATTCAAATATTGTGTTCTCTGTTATTCTTGTTTTATGTTTATTCTGAAAAACAGTAAAATGGCAACGGGGTTTGTGCTAACCTGCATATTCTCGCTTTAAACTTAACCCTTGTTATTGCAGGATCCACATAACAGATGACATCGACTCTGGACCCTCTACGGCTCACTACGACTTCGATTGCCCGATATATCAAGCCGAGGATGAGATTGATGAAGACGAAGACCTTCCGGAAGAGTTGGCCCGCTTGTTGAGACAAGAGGAGAAGGTTATTCTGCCTCATGAGGAGGATATTGAGATAGTAAATCTGGGTTCTGAAGAGCTCGTCAGAAATGTCAGAGTAGGGGCTGCGCTGCAGAATGATGTCAAGCATAGACTGGTCGAGATGCTCCGAGAGTATAGTGACGTCTTTGCTTGGTCATACGAGGATATGCCCGGACTCGACACAGACATCGTGGTTCATCGCTTGCCGTTACGAGAAGAGTGTCCTCCAGTCAAGCAGAAGCTTAGGAGGACGAGACCAAATATGGCTGTAAAAATCAAAGAAGAAGTCCAGAAGCAGTTGGACGCAGGATTTCTAGCCGTTACCACCTACCCTCCGTGGGTCGCCAACATAGTACCTGTACCGAAGAAGGACGGTAAGGTACGCATGTGCATTGATTATCGGGATTTGAATAGGGCGAGCCCTAAGGATGATTTCCCGTTGCCTCATATCGATGTGTTGGTCGACAACACAACCCAGTTCTCCGTGTTTTCGTTCATGGATGGCTTCTCCGGTTACAATCAGATTAAGATGGCACCGGAGGACATGGAGAAAACCACGTTTATCACCCCCTGGGGAACATTTTGCTATAAGGTAATGCCCTTCGGTCTGAAGAACGCAGGGGCCACTTACCAGCGAACAATGGTAACTTTGTTTCATGATATGATTCATCATGAGATCGAGGTCTATGTTGATGACATGATTGCAAAGTCCCAAACGGAGGAAGAGCATCTGGTCAACTTATTGAAGCTTTTTGAGAGGCTTAGGAAGTTCAGGCTGAGGCTGAATCCTAACAAGTGCACTTTCGGAGTGCGGTCCGGAAAGTTATTGGGGTTTATCGTTAGTGAACGAGGTATTGAAGTTGATCCTGCAAAAATAAAAGCTATTCAAGAAATGCCAGCGCCGAAAACAGAAAAAGAAGTTCGTGGTTTCTTGGGCCGAATAAACTACATTTCTAGGTTTATCTCTCAGCTCACGGCCACCTGTGAACCGATGTTCAAGCTTTTAAAGAAAGATCAGGCGATTACTTGGAATGAGGATTGCCAGAAGGCATTCGACAAAATAAAGCAGTATCTTCAAGAACCTCCAATCTTGATACCCCCAGTGGCTGGACGGCCATTAATCATGTACCTGACGGTTCTGGAGAATAGTATGGGGCGTGTCCTCGGTCAGCACGACGAGACAGGCAGAAAAGAGCATGCCATTTATTATTTGAGTAAAAAGTTCACTGAGTGTGAGTCTCGATACTCGATGCTGGAGAAGACGTGTTGTGCACTAGCTTGGGCTGCCAAACGTCTATGACAGTACATGCTCAATCACACCACTATGCTGATTTCGAAGATGGATCCGATCAAGTACGTCTTCGAAAAGCAGGCTCTTTCGGGCAGGATTGCCAGATGGCAAATGGTGTTAACAGAATATGATATTCAATACGTCTCCCAGAAGGCCATTAAGGGAAGCGTATTGTCTGATTACCTTGCCGAACAGCCAATCGAAGACTACCAGCCGATGAAGTTCGAATTCCCTGACGAGGATATTATGTTTCTCAAAGCGAAGGATTGCAATGGGCCATTGCCCGGTGAGGGGCCAGATAGGACGTCTCAGTGGAAGTTGATATTCGATGGAGCGGTTAATTCCTATGGAAGTGGTATCGGGGCTATCATCACGACTCCTCACGGATCCCACATCCCGTTTACTGCGAGACTGACGTTCCCAGTTACCAACAATGAAGCAGAGTATGAAGCATGTATTATGGGTCTAGAAGAGGCAATTGATTTGAGAATCAAGAATCTAGACGTATATGGTGACTCAGCGCTTGTAATCAATCAGATTAAAGGGGAGTGGGAAACTCGTCAAGCGAATTTGGTGCCGTACATGAATTATGCCAGGAGGCTGCTTCCGTTCTTCGATCGAGTGGAACTTCATCATGTACCCAGGGCTGAAAATCAGATGGCTGATGCCTTAGCCACGTTGGTTTCAATGTATAAGGTCAATTTTTGGAATGAGGCTCCAAGAATTGTTCTTTCACGCCTTGATCGACCGGCATTTGTCTTTGCAATCGAGGATGCCAATGACGGCAAGCCATGGTTCCACGACATCCAGACATTCCTTATGACTAAGGAGTATCCTGCGGGTGCGTCAACCCAGGATAAGAAGACTCTGAGGAGGCTATCTGGAAACTTTTATCTCAATCCCGATGGAGTGCTGTATAAGAGAAATCACGATCTCGTGCTACTCAGATGTGCAGATGAGAAAGAGGCAAGTATGCTCATGGAAGAAGTCCATGAGGGCACATTTGGTACGCACTCCGGCGGGCACGCCATGACGAGAAAGATCCTGAGAGCAGGATATTACTGGCTAACTATGGAGTCAGATTGCTTCGGTTTCGCGAAGAAATGTCATAAATGCCAGATTTATGCTGATAAAGTTCATGTGCCGCCGTGCCCATTGAATGTCATGTCCTCCCCTTGGCCGTTCTCCATGTGGGGCATCGACATGATAGGCAAGATCGAGCCCACTGCATCCAATGGTCATCGTTTCATTCTGGTAGCTATCGACTACTTCACCAAATGGGTGGAGGCAGCCTCGTACGCTAATGTGACCAAGCAGGTGGTAGCTAAATTCATAAAGAGGGACATCATCTGTCGCTATGGAATTCCCGAGCGGATCATTACTGATAATGGTTCGAATTTGAATAACAAGATGATGAAGGAGCTGTGCCAGAGCTTCAAGATCGAACACCACAACTCATCTCCTTACCGGCCGAAGATGAATGGCGCCGTCGAAGCCGCCAACAAGAACATAAAGAAGATTGTTCAGAAGATGGTTGTGACGTACAAAGATTGGCACGAGATGCTGCCATTTGCCTTGCACGGTTATCGTACGACGGTGCGTACGTCGACCGGGGCAACTCCTTTCTCCTTGGTGTACGGTATGGAAGCTGTCCTACCGTTAGAAGTGGAGATTCCTTCTTTGCGAGTTTTGGTCGATGTGAAACTCGACGAGGCGGAATGGATTACGAATCGTTTGAACCAACTCAGCCTGATGGACGAGAAGAGGTTAGCATCGATTGCATTTGGTCGTCTGTACCAAAGCCGAATGAAGAAAGGTTATGATAAGAAGGTGCATCCTAGAAGCTTTCAGACGGGTGATCTCGTCCTGAAGAAGATTCTTCCGCCACACTCCGATCACCGGGGCAAGTGGACTCCGAATTACGAAGGGCCGTATGTCGTCAGCAAGGTCTTCTCGGGAGGAGCTTTGTTGTTATCCATGATGGATGGTGAAGATTTTGCATCCTCGGTGAACGCGGACGCAGTTAAAAAATACTTTGCTTGAAAGAGACCCGCTGGACAAAAAAGAAAGAGTCCAGGCAAAAAAGGGGCATCCTGGCGAACCAAAAACAGAATAAAAAGGTTCGGGCAAAAATTAGGGATATATTGGAAAAATGTACACCCGCGAAGTCGAAAACCTACACTGGGCGGCTTCGGCAAAAAAGGGTATCCCGGTGAACTGAAAACCCGTAAAGGGCGGTTCACGCAAAAGTTAGGGATTTGAATAAGCAAATGACTGCGTTCCGCATGTGGACTTTCATTGTTTAGTGGTTTGGAGGACCTGAGGGCCGTCGATCTGAACCAATCTCTTCCGAAGCTGAAGCGTCGGAGAAGTATCGAAGTCGAGTGGGTCTTAGAGGGATCAACTCATGGTGTTCGTCTACGCCTCGTTGCCGACATTTGTATATACTGATGTATATTTATGTTTCATTTTTGCGCGGCTTCCTCATTCCAGGAGCTTGCCTCTGTTGTAAAACATTTTGCCCATTCAGGGGTCACCATCAATAAAATGCATGTTATTCAGCAATTCTGTTTGCCTATTTAGCATTTGTCTGTTTTGTTTGCGAATGAGAACGCCGATGTTTTTGATAAAATGCGCATACATAAACTTACGGGCCTAGGCCATTGATTGTTGAAACAATTAATTACCTGAATATTTTCACGAGATAATAACCCTGATAGGCCCCTTTGAGGAGGGTATCTTGTCTGTTTGTTTGTGTTATTGCAGGTGTAGCGCTTTCCAGAAGATGCGTCGTGCGCATCCCCGAAGCAGGGCGAGTCCTCCTTCTCCAGCAGTGTTCAGTAGCCTCTCCTCCGCAGAGTATGAATGCGAAGCCGTGAGCATTGATATGTCTCCCCCAGGCAGAGAGGATTTTCTTCCCCCAGCACCGGGTCACAAGTGCAGATTTCGTAGAAATGTTCGGGTACTGAAGCTCGTGTTTTCCCCAGTAAAGTCGCCGCAGCAGGTGTTTCCCCCAGTACTGGGTCACAAGTGCAGGTCTCGCAGGAAGCTGTTCGTATGCCAAAGGACGCAGTAACTGATGGTGCCAGACTGAAATCTCCAGCGGAATTGAAATTCCCCACCAGAGCCGTATTCTCTCCTGAAGTTGGATGATTCCCTCTTCCCCAGTAGAGTGTTGGAACAGCTGATGCTGTCTTCCCCTGCAGAGTTATACTCTCCCCTGAAGTCGGATGACTCCTTCTTCCCCAGCGGAATTAGAATTCCTCATCAGAGTTGTACTCTCCAGTGAAGTAGAATGATTTCTCCCTCCCCGGCTGAGTTCGCAAACCCCAGGAGAGCCGAATCCTTGAAAGCAGTTGGGACCATGAGTGGATTTTCCCTAGCAAAGCATTGAACAGCTGATGTTGTATTTCCCCAGAGTCGCACTCTCTCCAGCGAAGCAGAATGACTTCTCCTTCCTCAGCCGAGTATGCAGATGTCCAAGAGAGCCGAATCCTTGGAAGTTGATCAGATCATGATTGGTTTTTCCCCAGTGGAGTGTTGAGCAGCCGAAGTTGTTTCCCCACAGAGTTATCATCCCCAGAAGAGTAGCCGAGAAGGCCCCGCAGTTTATTCCCGCGATTGACGTCGCGTTTCTCCAGCAGGTCCAGGTTCTCGTAGAGCTTCGTCCCCCTGCAGTAATCAACTGAAGTTGTTTCCCCTGCAGCAGTCAACCGAAGATCATTTCCCCAGACAGAGTCCAATTGATATTGGCGTGTCCACGTTCTCCTCAGCAGGATGATTCCTCTATCTGAGTGGTTCTTTCTCCTTGACAGGAGAATTTCCCCTTCGGCGTTCATTTTGCTAACGGGACCGCATCATGGTGCATGACTGCATAGCATTTAGCATAAACACATAGCATTTCCACCATGTGGGGCATGGCGCCGAAGCATAGGCATCATACGCATGATCTAGGTTATTATCATTCTAGTTCTACAGGTGTTCAGCCGAAGGACCAGTTGCTCAGGATGATTCCTGACATTCGCCCCAACGAGGTCGCTTTCCTAAAATGATTCTTAAGACCCCGGTGTAATCCCCGCAGTCGCTCGCTCAAGATGATTTTTGAGATCCCCAGCGAAGTCTACAGTTCAAGACGATTCTTGAATGCCTCAGCAGGGCCGCGTGCTTAAAATGATTCTTAAGACCTCAACGCAGTTTCCCGAGTTGGTTGCTTAGGATGATTCTTGAGCTCCCCGGTAGCGTCCCCAGTAAGAGTTGTCCAGGAAGATTCCTGGAATACCCAGCAGAATAAAGTCTCCAGAAAGGTTATCAGCCCAAGATGATTCTTGCAGGTGCCCGGCGGAGTTGTTGTTCAAGATGATTCTTGAAGTCCCTAGCAGCGTGATATGTTTGCTCCAACAGTGATGTCTAATCTGAGGATTGACTTCGCAAACGCCTGAAGGCAATATCAGGAGGTTCTTGTGGATTCAGATTTCCTTGGTGATGAATCAACGTGTGTCTGAAGACAGAGTTCAAAAGTTTGTAGATGCAGCTTTTATGTGCAAGGTGATCCGTGTTGGCCTAAAGACCAAGTCAGTTATCCTGAAGTGATGATTGATTGCGATCAAGTGAATAGTTTTTCTTCTGACTGAAGTCGAAGATGTTTCTCCAGCTGAAGCGGAGTTTTGCCTGAAGGCAAAGTGTTTGAATCCCTGTAGAGTCATGAATGGCTCAGGATACCACTTCTCTGACTGAAGTCACAGATTTCCCAAGCTGAAGCGAAGGTGCCTGAAGGCAAGGTTATCCCCAAGGTCATGAATGACCAAGGATTCATTTTTTCGGACTGAAGGCCGAATTATATCCCTGACTGAAGTCACGGATACTCTATAGCAGAGGCGGAGTTGCCTGAAGGCAGATCCACGTATCCTTGAAGGCCAAGGATCATTTTCTTTAGACTGAAGTCGAAGATACCTCCTGCAGAGTTGCCGACAGGCAAAAGTTTACATCCTTGAAGGCCAAGGATGCTTATCTTCAGATATACTTGAAGATCTTTTCTAGCTGAAGCTGGAATCGCCGACGGGCAAGGTTTATGTCCTTGGAGGCCAAGGATCCCATCTTCAGGAATACTTGAAGATCTTTTCTAGCTGAAGCTGGAAGTGGCCAGGGGCCAGGGTCTCGTATAGCTTTGATGTTGAAGTTCTACAGCAGGATCAGTGTGCAGTAGTATTTGGATGTTCGTTATGGTTCTGAGGGGGAACCCCAGATCAGAGTGTGCTCGGTTAAGTCTCTTATTCCCAGCGGAGTAGTTTCAAATACGCAAGTGTACCTGTTGTTCCATCTACCAGGGGTGAACCCCAGGTCAAAATTGTTCAGTGTCTGTGTTCGACGGCGAGGTTGAATGTTTGTGTTCGACAGCAAGGTTGGATGTTTGTTTTGACGGCAAGGTCAGATCATGTTTGTGTTCGACGGCGAGGTTGAATGTTTGTTTTGACGGCGAGGTCAGATCATGTTTGTGTTCAACGGCGAGGTTGAATGTTTGTGTTCGACGGCGAGGTTGAATGTTTGTTTTGACGGCGAGGTCAGATCATGTTTGTGTTCAACGGCGAGGTTGAATGTTTGTGTTCGACAGCAAGGTTGAATGTTTGTTTACGACGGCGAGGTTGAATGTTTGTTTGACGGCGAGGTCAGACTCTTTAAATCCCCAGCAGAGATGATGTTTGTGCGACGGCGATGTCGAGTGTCTCTCAAAGTGATGTTTGTTTCCGACGGCGATGTCAGATTCAGTTCTCCAGCGGCGAGGTTGGGTGTTGTGGTTGTCTGAAGGCAATATCATAAGAAGTTAACGTGGATAACTGACGGCGATGTCAAATCAGTATTTCTCCAGCTAGTTGTGCGGCTAGTATTGCAGTATTCGAAGAGTTGAGCAGTTGGCAAATTTTCGGGTTTACCGGTATTCAACCGTCTCGCACCGTGACTGGCTGAGAGCCGTTCGCTTCTCATCCAGTCAGGTTCAAGCCGTTTGAATAGGGGCAGCTGTTGCACCCCAAAATTTGACCAACATTTATTCACCTATCAAATGTTTGAAAGTTGATACCTTCATCAGAAAGTTCAAGAGATCCTCAGAAGAATTGGTTGAAACTAGAGTTGTGTGCCTCATAGCTTGAGACTTGTGGGAGCTCCTCATATGATTCTGAGACTTTGAGAATGAAATTGAAGCTTTGAGAAAGCCTATGAGATGTCTTGAAAGCCATCATGAAGCCCAGAGAGGTCATTATGCAAGAATTCAGAAGATTCAACCATGAATGGTGGAATTAGGGTTTTGATTGGGTCAACCCTAGATCAGCTGAAGATTTGGAGAAGGTTGAGACCTAATCCAAGGGCCATGAGATCATTGAGTAATGTATGGATATGTTATAAAGATGATTCCTAGACCAACTCATCATGATTGAGGAGTTTGAGAAGTTTTGAGTTAGGGTTTCTAAGGATTGTCAGTGGAAAAACCCTAATTTGATCCCTATCTTCCAGGCAGTTTTAGCTCAAGGTGTGATTGATATATCATCTTCCCCATAACATTAATGTTGTAGAGCTTGTTCTTATCTTTAATTTGAGTGGTAGAAGTCCTTGATAGGAGTTGCAGAGCTCAAGTTATGGTTTTGACAAATTACAGGTCAGCTGAGGTATGTGAATCTGGATCCTTGAAAGTCACCAAACTTGCAGACAACTTTTGCCCTAGTAGGATGATTCCTATGATATCCTGGTCAACATGAATGTTGAAGAGCATCTTCTTAGTTTTCTATAGAGTACTAGAAGTCCTTGATAGGATTTGTAGAACTCAACTTATGGTTTGAACAAGGCAGGGGTATTTTGGTCATTTGGAAGTTTTAGGTCATTTTAAGCAAAGGCCATATCTCCTATTTCCAAGCCTCAAATGAAAAAACTCAAAACATAAAAGTTGTTCAAAATGGGATTTTAAGGCTAGAAAAGAGGGTTTGAAAGTTTGGAAAAGCTTAGAGCATGAATTTTTAAAAGTGGTGCAAATGGCTTGTAAATGGCTTATAAGTTAAAAAAGTTGAAATGGAATTTTGGTTTGAGAGATCTACAAATCCAAAATGGGTCATCCAATATGTCATTTTGACTCCAAACATCATTTTAAAAACAATGGTTCAAGTAGAATTTTGATTTGAGGTCTTAAAATGGGGGCTACTTTGTAAAGTTCATGCTTGTATATTAAGGAACCTTTGAGAAACTTGGCATAAGGCAAGGTTTAGCTTGTTTTTTCACTCATTCAATACCAATTACTCATTTAAGGAGATATTAAGTGGAAATGCATGGCTTATCATGAGTTTGCATGAGAATTACTAAATATGGAAAAATCAAAATCTCATTGCATGATACATTCTAGAAACTTCTTGGAATCTTCTACAAGCTTCTACACACTTCCATCCTTCTCTATAAATGCCCTAGAGTTGATCCATGGCAGGGTTGGTGATTGAGAGTGCTTGCACTACATAGTTTGATTCCATAACTCCATATTGCATTTTGCTTTCAAACTCCATTGAAACTCCATCAATCATCATAATTCGTGTTATCATCATCATCTACCATCATCATAGAGCAATTGGCAAACAAAATTGAGAGGAATTCGTGGCTGGTTCATGAGATCCAAGTCTTCACTCCAAGTTGCATGAAGAATTGGATAGAGTGATTCAAGAGGTGTAAGCAAGAACCATTGCAAACAGAAGAACATATATCCATTGAAGAGCATCTGAAGCAAGCATCAAGGCTTGGATTGAAGAGAAACCACCATAGCCATCATCACTTGCAAGGTAAGAAACTTCCTTCGAATCTCCTTGTTTATTCAGTTTTAGAACTTGTTGTTAGGATATATGTGATTAGAGACTCTTAGGGATGAATCATGATGAGTTTGAAGGCATTATATGAAGGTTGGTTCCATGGTAGTTTCTATTTTAGGATCAAGAACTCGTGTATTAGTGTACTATAATCCTAGTTCTTTAGTTTAGTATACTCCCCACAGCATGTAGAACATTCTTGCATAGTTTGAGCCATAGTTATTTCCATGCAAACCAGGTGTAAACAAGTGTGCCCAGAACTTTCCTTCATCGTGTCTCTTTGTAGGGTGAGTGTTAGAAAAATCCAAGGCCATAGCCGTGTAGAGCTTGAGAAGCTGAGCAAAATTGCTCTTTACAGCACTGCGTTTAGTTGAGGTATGAGAGAGAACCAAGCGAGGGAAGTTTGTATGTGAGGATGCGTGTTAATGGAAGTTCATGAAACCCTAACAAGTCCAAGGTAGGAGACGATGGCATGATCGTTAGATTAGAAGGAAATGTTTGACTAGGACATCCATCCGACGGCTGTGAGTTAAAGGAAGAATGATAGGGCAACTCTGCGGCCAAAACGCCGCGTTTCACTTAAGTGCCCATCCTGGGCTTAGTTACCGTTTTTCTTTCCCCACCCCCTCGCGCGGCCCAATCACTTTTTAAACTGAAAAAACTTACTAAATACACCGTCTCCCTTTCATTTTTCTTGAATTTTTCTTTTGATTTTCTGGTAACGCATCTGGGCCTAGCGCCACTCGCTGTTTACACCTCCCCACTTCCCAGCCCAATAATAAAACAACTAGAGCGCCTTTCTTTTCTCACCCCCCATCCCATTTATTTTAATTCCTTGATTTTTAATTTCTTTCATATTTTCTTCTTAGTAAATAAATCATATAAAATCCAAAAATTAATATTTTTCAATCCTTGTTTTTTCTACATGCTCATAATTCTGTCTAGAAAATTATAAATAAATAAAATTGGAATTTTATTTTCTTTTAATATTTTTAGAGTATTTTTCATTTAAATAGCTTTTTATAATGTTTAGTATTGTACTCCATTTTGTAGAATTTATTTTAGGACCTTCCCTTAGTCTTTTTAATTCATTCTTTTTGGTGTGATTAGATATTGAATCATAGTTTCCTATAGGATTTAATTCTTGATTTTTAGATTAAAATTTGATTAGTTTTATTAGGCTAGCATTAGGGTATCCTAATTAGGGTTTAAGGATGCATAGGTGAAATAACCCATTTTCTTTTGAGAGTTTTGTCTTGATTTTTGGGGATGGGCATATATGGATGTTATGGGTAGATGTTATAGACCTTTGTGAATAATTGTTAGATTTTTTCCTCTTGCTTTAGTATTTTTAGGTATTTTCTGAAGTTTTCTAATTGTATTGGCTGTTCTGTGATTGTTTGTCTGTCTCTGGGGTTTAGTTTTGGGAATTTGTTGTGGGGCTTAGTTTGTTTTGAGGAGCTTGTTGAAGGAGCATGATGGTGAAGAAGATTGTAGATCAAGACCCAGAGTTTGGAGCTTGTTCTCTGCTGGGAGGTTTGAGATCCTGAAGTTTGAGGGAAGTTCATGGTACTTTCCTGAGGAAGGCACTATGGATGTCTTTCATTCTTTCTTCTCACCTCTTTCCCAAGTATCCAATGATGTTGGAGCCAACATGTGAGTTTAATTTCTCCTGAGGAGGAATGTAAACTGATCACAGTTATTGAGCCACATAGGATACAATTCCTAAGTGGAAGCCTCCTAGTACTTTCCTGAGGAAGGTCCTATGGGTCTATTCACTTAGTTCCCATTAGTTCAGTTAGGACTTCTCAAGTATCCAATGATGTTGGAGCCAACATGTGAGTTTAATTTCTCCTGAGGAGGAATGTAAACTGATCACAATTGTTGAGCCACATAGGATACAATTCCTAAGGGGAAGCCTCCTAGTACTTTCCTGAGGAAGGTCCTATGAGTCTATTCACTTAGTTCCACTAGTTCAGGTAGGATTTCCTAAATATCCAGTGATGTTGGAGCCTTCATGTGAGTTTAATTTCTCCTGAGGAGGAATGTAAACTGATCACAGTTGTTGAGCCACGTAGGATATGATTCCTGAGTACAGCCTCCTAGTGCTTTCCTGAGGAAGACACTATGAGCCTGCCTACTTAGCTCCCTTTCTTTGGTAAGCTTGCTTTGAAGCTTGAAGACTGGGATTGTTTTCTTTGGATTAGGATGTTGTTTTAGGGCTTTGCTTAGAGTTGATTAGGATTCTGTTTTAGGGTTAGGAGTAGAGATAAGATGTAGATGATTTCTTTCTCAAGCATGTGGTTTGTTTGCCTGATGGCACTTCCTCTTTTTTCTGTTTATTGCTTGATAGCATGTTGTTTATTTCAGTATGATTACTGTTATTTCATGACTGGCTTGAGGTCGAGACGAGCTTGTGGAGGCTGAAGCCCCACACACATTTCCTCCCTCACTTGCATTGCATGCATTTTACTGTTAAGCTGACGCTTTGTCTGTTTTGGTGTATCATTGACATGATCCCTTAGGACTCTCATTTCCTTTGATAAGGATTTGATGATAGACTTTTAGGTTGAAACCTATGCATGACAACATCTAGGAGTTCCCTGTTCAAGCCTCAACCATAGGATGAATCCATGGCATGACAACAGTAGGACTTGATAGTCTCCCTCCTAGTTGGGCCTGTTCTCTTCTCATCTCAAAACAGTTTAAGATACAGTAATCATGAATGATTTATTTCGTATGTTACGAGCCTTAAGCTATCTGAGGTTGGATGTTTAGTATGGTACCCTTTGGGTGACATGCGACGCATTCACTCTCAGGTCATAGTCTCTAGTGCGGTTGAAATCGCAAACACAATAAAAAACACTTCTTTCAGGAAATAACTCGTGGTTTCCTGAACTACGTGAGCTCTGATCTTCCATACAGTGTGGAAGTACGTAGGCATAGGATGCGATATCCTAACGAGCTACCTTTCCCCCATAACCCTTCGTAGGCCGAACTACGTTGACTCTGATTTCTCATTCTCTGATGAGAATACGTAGGCATAAAGTGCGACGCTTTGCCGAGTCATTTTTCTTTTCTTTTTCAGCCAGCCTTGATAGGTAGATAGATTATAACCAACCCGTCCAAGTAAACAAGCAAGCGTGGATCCCGTTGAGTACGACGGACGTGAGGGGTGCTAATACCTTCCCCTTGCGTAACCGACTCCCGAACCCAGACAATGGTTGCGATGACCTTGTCTTACCCTTTTTCGTCAGGTTTTTCCGATCGTTTCCTTTCCCGCTCTGAGGGATAAATAACGAAAGGTGGCGACTCTTCTGTCATGCCGGCACCTTATTTTCGCGCAAGCGACAGAATGATGTATAGTTTTTTATTTCTGGTGGAATACCAGTATGGCCATCCGACACGGAGGTGATGGCCACCGGAGAAGAAGATGATGACGTGGCCTTGGCGCCACTAGTTTGAATTTGAATTGATTGAGGTGTCAGTGCATGTGTGGTCCATTTAATTTGTTTTTCTTAACTGGATAATTTGTTTTTGATTTATGTTTGGGCTTGTTTGACACAATTACTCTTAACACACCCCATAAGCCCACGCTGGACATTTTTAAATGAACTGCTGATTGTTTTTTTTGTAGCTTATGGACTGGGCTTTCAAAAATATTCACACACCTATTCTACTGCCTGCACCTCCTTACTTATTTTCTAATTTTATTTTCTTTTATTTGTTATTTATTTATTTTATTATTTTTATTTTATGATTTTTAAATATTGGAAAATGATTTAAAAAATATTGAAATGCATGCTATATTTTTAGGGTTTTATGTTCATTTTTTCTTTAAGAATGCTTTATTCATTTTATCATTTTTTTATTGAACTTTAATTGATATATATGACCACACTCTTGATGAATCTAATTTGAACCTTGTGATATTTTCTTTGTAATGTTCTTAATACATGAATTTTGTGATTGATCTTGATGCCTTGTATGATGCTTTCTTTTGATAGACTGTGAGGTTGTTTTTGTTGCATGAACAAAGTTTTTCAAGTTTGATATGCTTGTATGTTTTATTTGGTTCACATGTTAATACTTGATTATCCCTTTTCCATGTCTTGGGAATGGATTGTCCTGATGATTCATGCTAATGTCTTGATGCTTTGGTTATTTGATTGTTGCTTGCTTCTAAGTGATATTTATGCTTTGAACTTAATGCTTAGGCCTAATGTTTGATGATGACATGTTCACATGCTTATTTGATTACTTGATGCTTTCACTAGTAATCTTGATTTCTCTTGTTAAGTCATGATGTGAAATGTGATGCATCTGGTTGCCTTGGTTTATTACTTGGTGTATCTTTCTATAGATACTTGACATGTTCACATGCTCACTTGATTCTTGATGCTTTATTTGATTGAGTTTGATGACTTTTATTGATGAATCTTTTTGGTGATGATACTTATTCTTGATTTTTGATTGGTTCATTCCTTCATGTATTCCATTGATGATATTTTGACATACTTTGAACTAGGTATTTGTGCTTAGTTCTTGTCTTGATGATTGACCTTGCTTGATGATTGAGATGCTTAGTGCTTGTTTGTTGATTGCTTGTGTGCTTCACATGTTCCCTTAGGGCTTCCTAGTTCAACTTAATTTTTTATTAGGTTTGAAGTAGGATAGATAATAGGTGTTAATCTAAGCATGACAACATTAGGGTAGATTTTCCCTTCATTTTCAACCATAGGACCATTTTGCATGATAACACTTAGGATCAAGTCTCCCTTAGATTTTCTTTCCTTTTGCATTGCATTCTTTTCTTTTAAGGCCAAACCTTTTTCTTAATCAAAATCCAAAAATACTTAATAAATGTCATGCGTATAATACGTTACAAGCCTTATGTACATGGGAAAAGATGAGTGGGAGTTTTCCTGACCTCTTCTTAGAGTATTTTGTACGTGAGACATTTGGATCATTTGTACAAAATATTTGCTCCTATTGTCGTAGACTTTAGTACAATACATGTCTCAAACCCTTTTCAAAACCTTAACAAAAACACTTTAATGAATTCAAATAATTTTTTCCTTTGGAATTTTCTCTTCAAAACTTCTTTTTTTTCTTCAAGAAAGGGCATGTTATTTCTGTTCTATCGCAATACAGCCTAAAGCGTAAGTCTCCTCACGTGCGAGCGGCAAAACCTAACTGCTAGAATGTGAATGTTAGCATCGTCCATAAAAAACACCCAATAACTCGTAGTCCCACGAACTACGCACGCTCTGGTTTCTCATTCCTATTCAGAATACGTAGGCACAAGGGCCCCAATCCTTGGCAAGCAACCTTTTTTTTATCGTAGTCCTCCAAACTACGATTGCTCTAACTTTCCCATTGCACGAGGGAATACATAGGCACATTATTGTGAGATTCAGATGAGCCCACTTTTGTTTTCCCTTTTCACTCATGCATTTCCTTTGTAAGTAAGTTTTATATATACACACCATTTGATTAGAACAACAAGAGTGGATTCTATTGAGTACAACGGACGCGAGGGGTGCTAATATCTTCCTCTTGCATAATCGACTCCCAAACCACGAATTTGGTTGTGAGACCATGTTCTCTCCCTTCTAAGGTTATCTCGATGTTTTCCTTTCCTTGTTGGGATAAATAACATTTGATGGTGACTCTGTGCCTTTGTGTTGCACCCCAAAATTTGCCCAACTTTTCTTTACCTAGCTCATGTTTCATTTCATTCACATTAGCATTTCATTGACATGTATACAGGAGATCAAGAGGTATGATTATCAATTAAGATCTACACAAGACTATGAGGCTAGCTAAGAAGGTTATTCAGATGTTCAAGGGTTGATATCTTTGTCAGAGAAGTTAAAAGATCCTTAGAGAGAGTGATTGAGGCCAAGCATGTGGGTCTCCTAACTTGAGAGTTATGGGGAAGACCATCAGATGATTCTGAGGCCATAAAGATTGGCTGGAGGTATTGAGAGAGCTCATGAGAAGTGTTGAAGATCACTTTGAAGCCTAGATAGGTCATTGTGCAAGATTAAGAAGACTCAGCCATGAGTGGTGCAATTAGGGTTTGACTAGGTCAACCCTAAGTCAACTAATGATTTGAAGAAGGTTGAGACCTAATCCAAGAGCCATGTGATCATGTATTGACACATTGAGATGTTCTAAGGATGATTCCAAGGTCAACTCATCATGATTGAAGAGTTTGAGAAGTTTCAAGCTAGTGTTTCTAAGACTTGACAGTGTAAAATCCCCTAGTTTGACCCCTGTCTTCAAGGCCATGTAGCCCAAGATAGGATCTTTATCTCACCTTGACCCCAACATTATTGTTGTAGGGCGTGATCTTAGATTTAATTTGAGTACTAGAAGTCCTTGATAGGGTTTATAGAACTTAAGTTATGAGCCAGACAAGTTACAAGTCATCTGAGGCTTGTGAATTTGGAGCTTGAAAGTTACCCAACTTGCATGACACCTTTTCCCAAGAAGGATGATTCCTATGAACTTTTGGTCAACATTAATGTTGTTCCTTATCCGCTTAGCTTTCTAGAGAGTACTAGAAGTCCTTGATAGGATTTGTAGAACTCAACTTATGGCTTTGACAAGTCAAGGGTATTTTGGGAAGTGATGATTATGGGTCATTTTTAGTTATAGGTCATTTTCACCAACTTAGGCATCTCAAATGAAATTTTGTTCATCTTGAAAGTTGCTCAAAATGGGGTTTTAACCTTGACCATGTATCAAGGAGGCATTGAAATGGATCAAGGAGAGACTTGATTCAAGGAATTGTGAAAAAGGAAGAATTAAAGAGAATTAAGGACCAAAAATTCAAAATAAATGATATGTGTGCAAATGAGGTAAAATAGTAGCATTTTTTGAATGAAAAAATGCATTCTAGAAACTTTGGAAATATTATATTTTTGATTTGAGTCCAATATCATTCCCTTTTCCTTTGTTTCTTCATGATAAAGTAACATATCAAACATGAGCCATTGGATGGAAACAAGGAGTGAATCACCACCATTTAGATTCAATATCTCATGAGGAGTGCAAAGCAAGCATTTTGAAGCCAAAACAGAGTGCATATCGTGACTGGTGTGGAAGAGATTTTGAGGAGAATTTGAAAATTGAAAATCTCATTCTGAAGCTTTGAGAAGTTTCTGGATGATTCCAATGAGCTCTATATAAGCCATTGAGTGTGTTCAGAGCTTTTTTTGGAAGAGTTTGAAGCTGGAAGCAGAAAGTGGATGTGAAATTTCAGAGTTGCAAGAGGAAATCGATTTCTGAGTTTAATGAGGAATCAAGGCAAATTGAAGGTGGCATTAGCTTCAAAAGGTGATTTAGAGTGTGTCTGCATCTTCTTGAAGGTTGAATTGATCAAGAACTACTTCAGTTAAACCTCTGAACTCAGGTTGGTAACTTTCATCCTTATGCATAATTTAAGAGGAGATAGATAGAAATCTATAGGTGGTTAGGATCCTAGTGATGTGTAGTTGGATTCTAGATCAGAAATTGGTGAATTAGAGACAAACTAGGATGTGGATCATTTTCTGTTGAGGCTGAATTCTAGAGATTCTTGGACTGATAATCAAGATTGGATAGTGTAAAATGATCACCATGAGATGAGGATTACTTCTGTGCATTTAATTGAAGTTTTGATGAGATTCAAGATTGAGGTATATTTTGAAAGAGCTATCGGGTTTGAAAATCCATAGGGAGTTAGATGATTCTAAGGTTAGATTCATGATCAACATTAAAAACTGAGTGGAATGATGTATAATTTTGTGATGTTTGATGACCTGTGGAAGATGACTCACCAGAAAAGACGGTGGCACCACTGCTCAGGCCACCGTCTGTAAACTCCCTCCATCTGAATTCAAATTGGGGACGATGCATCTGGTTCGTTGGATTGGTATGAGACCTTGACTCAGTAGGACAAACACACGGCCACGATTGAGTTTGAAAACTCTGACTTTGACCCCTTTGCAAAATGCTCCGTTTCACTTATTACACTTGCCTGGGCTTAATGACTGATTGCTACTTACACACCCACTTTGGCCCAACCCAGCGTATTGAACTGATCAGGATTGCTATTTGGCACGCAAGTTTTGTTATTTTCAATTGTTTTTCTTTATTTTCTTCACTTCATATTAGTTTAAAAATAATTCATAAAAAATAGAAAAATAGGTCAATTAATTCCAGGTTTTTCCCCCTGATTCATGATTGAATCTAGAATTTTATGGAATAAAAATATTAGGAAAACCATGCATTTTTATTTTATGTGCATTTTTTACATTTTATTTGATAATAAAATTACCATGGTTGATACCTCTGTTTGGTGAATTTAGTTTGATCATTTGGTGATGATTTTTTGCTTGAGATTTTGTTTGTGATTAGCTCAGACATGTATGCTCCCATAGTATTTTTCTCACATTTTTGTGATGAAATTAGGTGATGTTTTTAGGTTGAAACCTTAGGTGCTCCCTTTTAGGGTTTAAGTTTAGTATCTTGTAGTTTAGAGTTTATTTCTAGGTCTTATTTAAGGATTTAATCTCTGGAATTAACATGGTAGAGTCATGATTGACATAGGTTCCCATAGTTATTTTTGTAGGATTTTATAATTGATTTTATTATTTTAGTTAGAATTAACTTTAATACTAAGTTTTAGGTGATCCTAACTTGCTAACTCAACTAGAATGACTTCATTAGTTCCCTTAGACTAGAGTTTTGCTTCTCTTGCTTTTGGAGGATGATGAAGACTTGTGTGGGCTGCTGTGGAATGCATGGTGGAGCTTGGACTTGAAGATTGCTCTCCCTTTGGTGTAGTTTGTTTAGGGTTAAGGATTAGGGTTTTTAGGGATATCTCTTAGAATAGATTTTCTTCCTTCATGAAACATGGAAGGTGTTGATCACTTCCATTCCTCCCTATGATGTAAGGTCCCCTTGTGAAGGCCTCATCCCTCCTTTGGTAGGATGTGTGGCTCTTCACAAGTTGGTAGAACCTTTGAGGGTTCCTTTCTTTGATGGTGGAGTGCTTAGTGGTGACCTTTGGTCTTCACCTTGCTTCTCCCTATCCCACCTTGCTCTTGTTAGATGAATCTTTCTCCCTTGCCAAAGGATGGAGTTCCTTGTTAGAAGATTGAAGATGCTAGAGGTTGCACTTCCCCTTTATTTGAAGACTGCCATTGAAGCTGAAGCTTGAAGATAAAGAAGAACAAGTTGATACTTGTGTGAAGAAGATCAAATTGAGATTGAAGAAAGAGCTGAAGCTTGAAGAAGATGAAGAACAAGTTGATACTTGTGTTTGATGCATTGAAAGCTTGAAGAAGCAAGTTGATACTTGCTATTGAGGATGAAAGCCTGAAGGTGGAGTCTACCATGAAGATTTAAGCTTGAAGATGGAGTACCTTTCATTCTCTTGAAGAGGATAGACTAGAAGAACAGTTACAGACTGAGGACTGAACTGCTGTCAGAGGATTGCTTTGCTGTGAAGCTGTGGAAGCTGTTGATTTGCTTTCTTTCCTGTCTGTTTTCTTTCTGTGCAATTGTACTGATGTGACTTGTTTGATTTTCTTGATGCATTAGAATAAGTTCATGTTTAAATTGTTTTAAGCTAGGAGCATGATTGCATTAGAGGTTGAGTTGCTCCCTCTGCTTGTATTTTTACTGTATGGCTTTGCTTACGGGTATTCGGTAGAGCTCTGCTCCCTTGCCTATGTGGTTTGTGATTTGCTTGATGGCATTTTATTTTTTTCTTTCATGATTGCAGTTATTCATATCTGGCTTGAGGTTGAGACGAGCTTGTGGAGGCTGATGCCCCACACACATTTCCTCCCTCACTTGCATTGCATGCATTTTACAGTCGTTTACTGTTTACTGTTTAAGCTGATGCTTTATCTGTTTCTGTATCTCATTGACATGATCCCCTAGGAATCTCACTTCCTTTGATAAGGAAGTGATGATTAGAACTTTAGGTTGAAACCTATGCATGATAACTTCTAGGAGTTCCCTGTTTCAAACTTTAACTATAGGATGAATCCTGGGCATGACAACAGTAGGACTTGATAGTTTCCCCGTAGTTGTCCCGTTTTCTTCTCATCTCAAAACAACAGTAAAAAACGTAATAAAGGCAAGTTAGTATAAGCGCGATACGAGCCTTAAGCTACTTGGGTAATGATAATTGAGCGGCCTCCTCTCAATCGTCTAGAATGTTTAGTATACGTCCTTTGGACGATATGCGACGCATTCGTTCCCGGGTCATAGTCTCTAGTTTTGTACAAACTACAGACAAACATAAAAAACAGTTCTTCCGTGAAAGACAGAAAACAAACTCCAAACCTTTTTGCCCTGTGGGCCCATAATTCAAAGGAAGCTTTTCTGAAGAAAAGAGTGTCGTTAACTCCCAGTTCTACCGCAAATGGTAACGCCTAAGTCTCCAAGGGTCGAGCTGCGTACGCCAAACTACTGGAACTGTTTGTTAACCCTACTCGAAAAAACAGATGAATCTGAATCCCCGTAATCCGTATTATCCCAAACTACGTAAGCTCTGATCTCTCATGCCTGTTGAGAGTATGTAGGCACAATACTGACGTATTGGCGAGCCACCTTCCCCGTAACCCGTAGTTAGCCGAACTACGTTGACTCTGATTTCTCGTTCTCTGATGAGAATACGTAGGCATAAAGTGCGACGCTTTACCGAGTCATTTTCTTTTCTTTTCAGACCAGCCTTGATAGGTAGATAGTAAAACCAACCCATTAGATAAACACAACAAGCGTGGATCCCATCGAGTACGATGGACGTGAGGGGTGCTAATACCTTCCCCTCGCGTAACCGACTCCCGAACCCAGACAATGGTTGCGATTACCTTGTCTTATACCCTTTCGTCAGGTTTTTTCCGATCGTTTCCTTTCCCGTTCTGAGGGATAAAAAACAAAAGGTGGCGACTCTTCTGTTTTGTCGGCACGTTATTTTCGCGGAAGCGACAGCTGGCGACTCTGATTGGGACTTGATAGTTTCCTAGGATCCAACGTCCCTTATGCGAGTCAATTTGGGGATCCAACGTCCCCTGCGAGAGTCAATCCTAGCGCTTGTATGATTACTTGTTGGGTTGTGTTTATTTATCGCATTTTATTTCCCGCACTTTATTTTCAGTATGATATGATTATCTGTACTGTTGTGGGAGGGGCATTCTGATGAGTGAGAAGCCAGACCCAGGCTTGAGAGCTACATAGTATTAGAGTGGGTTAGTGGAGGACGTGCTTGCTTTGCTTGCATCTGTTCCCATGTAATCCACACTCAGACGAGGTTCTCTTTGATGGCTTCCTATCGGTCCTTTGGACTCGAGGGGTTGTTGGATCTGAGGATTGTCGACTCTGGAAACCGATCATTTGGAATTCAGCTAAGTGAGGCCGCTTTAAGATATGATGATGCCACACCTCCTGGGTATCGTATCATCATTTCTTGAAAGTCTGTGACGCTGATGACCGCATAGGATGCCGAACCTTTTCCGTGATTAGGTCCATACCTGTGAGCAGGGTCGGGTTTGTTGCAGGAAACCTTAACCTTCAGATTACCTAGTTTTCTTGATAGTGAATCAGTTTTATTGATATCATAGGTTCTCATCGTCGGATATGTGTGTTCTTGACAAATCAGATTTATGGTCTGGAATAATGGGTTCTTCTCATCATAGATATGTTTGTTCTTGACAGAGCAGTATTGTAGTTTGTTGATACAGAGCCTTCATCTCCTCAACAACACAGTCATCTTGATCTCCTGCTGCATGATTGCATTTTGCATTGTTTGCATCCTCATTTGCATGTCATTAACGTGTGTCTGTGTTGCAGGTGCATATTTCTCCCCTGGTTCTAGTGATCTTGATCCTCACGGCAGATATGGCATCTCCGAAGAAGACTGTGGCTTACAAGCTACCAACACCTGACATCCGAGAGTTGCGAGCTTTGATTTCTTTGGATGATAAGACAGTGATGGAGAGTTTCAGAAAGAGTTATGGGAGACTTCTGGGTATTGTGTATAAGCTTCCTACGTACGAGTTGAATGGCCTCTACGCCCTGCTGCAGTTTTACGACCCACAGCTCAGATGCTTTGTGTTTCCAGACTATGTCCTAGCCCCGACCTTAGAGGAGTACTCTGACCTGTTGGGGGTGCCTTTGATGAATCAAATGCTCTATTACCGTGTTGAGGGTGAACCAAAATTGAGTAAGTTGACTGACGCTCTTCATGTAGATGAGTCTGAATTAGAAGGGATGGTATCCAGAAAGATCGGAGTTTATGGTTTCCTTTTGCATTTCCTGACGGAAAAAGCCCGAAAGTTTGCCGAGAAGGGTCGCCGGGATGTATTCAATGCCTTCTTAGCCCTTTGCATTTATGGGATCGTGCTATTCCCAAGTCATCCAGACTTCATAAGCATGGATGCTTGCCACATATTTGCCTCCGGGAATCCAGTACCCACTCTCCTCGGAAACGTCTACCATTCAGTTCACAACAAGAACAAAAACAGAAAGGGGAAGAACATGGCATGTTGCGCTCCTTTACTGTATAAGTGGTTTGCTAGCCATCTTCCTAAGTCAGGGTCGTTCATTGATTCTGCTGAGTCTTCACCCTGGTCTGCACGTTTGATGGGTTTGACTGCTGACAATATTATCTGGTTTGATAGAGATCTGCTGGGCAAAGATATTGTGTATAGCTGTTGTGGCTTTCCGTACGTCCCCTTGGTCGGAAGGAGTGGATGTATCAACTACAATCCCTCTCTGCTGGTATGACAATTTGGGTATGCACTACGAGGTCCTCCTGAAGGGGAAGAGATACAGGAATCTCTGTATCTCACAGGGTTGTTTGAAGGCGACACTTTGGTCAAGGTACAGAATGCTTGGAGCAAAATTCACCGAAAGGAAAAGGTCCTGCTGGGAAAGAGCAACAACAAGGCCTTTGATCCGTATGTGACTTGGGTTCGAGAAAGAGCCGCCAAGTTTCTAATGTTGTTTCCTGCCGTGGAACCATTGTATCCTCCTGTGCACAAAGAGCCTACTATAGTTGATATTCAGAAATTCAACCGGGTACTCCAAGAGAAGGAAGAGCTATGAAAAGCCAACGAAGAGTTGGAGAAAGAGATCGCTCAACTTCGGAAAGAGAAAAGTGAAGCCATTTATACCTGCAAGAAGCAGATGAAGATGATCAACCATCTAGGCTCCAACCTGACCAAAGAAACTGATGCTAGGGAACTTCTGGGGTTGGACCTGAAGTCAGTACATGGCGTGTTGACGACCAAGAAACAGGATCTGGACAGAGTGTACCGGAAGTTAACCCAATACGAGAGGGTCTGGAGCAGCACCCTAGCCAAATACAAAGAGCGGGAAGAAAAGCTGAAGCAGCAAGTAGCCGAGCTAGAAGCTCAGATTACGGTGAAAAACAAGAAGATAGAGGCTGAAGCCTCACTGCAACGGGATGTCCAGTATAGATTGGCTGAGGCCGAGGAAAATTTGTAAGATTTTCAACTCCGGGCTGATGCTAAGAGGAGTAGAGTCAAGAACCATTCTGAAGAAGGTGTTTCTAGGAGCGTTGCCGAGAACCTCCCAGAGTCCATCAAGCAGAGGGACCTGCTGGCCCAGGGTTTGCTTACTCAGTCAGATCATCCCGTTACAAAGAAGTTGATAGAAGATTCCCGTGCCCGTGGCCGCACCTGATCTTTTTGTATTTTCTTTGTACATTTTATGCATTGATATGCTGATCACCGCCAGGTCTATTGGTTGGGGTCATGCCTTATTGCTTCAGTTGTATGTGATTACAGTTGTACGCTACCCGAGCGGGCTTTTCAGATGAATATATGAGGATTTCTTTTCCATGATTAGATGATAGACTTTATTTGTCTCGGAAACTAGGATCGGGGGGGAATCTCCCCAAGGCACAGACACACGTTTGCATCTGCATGAAGCATTTGCATAACGAGCATCTTGTCGTTTTTCTAACCCTTTGTGCATGCAGGTTGTTCCAGGATTGACCGAAGACCGATCCACCGCTATCCGACCAGAGCGAATCAAGCTAGAGCAATGGAACAAGTGCAAACTGACGTCAAGGAACTCCGAGAGAGGATGTACCGCTTCATGGAGCTCATGCAAGTGGTTGCCAACGGCCAAGACCAGCTCAGAATACTGGTCCAGTCTCTGATCTCAAGGGTTGACAACAACGGTGTGCTGCATGGAGGGAGCATTCCAGTCCCTCCTCCTCTTGAAACTCCTCAGGGTGGCATCCCCGTGACCGGGGGGAATGGAAGCAGTAACGGCAATGTGATCACTAACATCGGGCTCAATGGTAATACGACTGGCGTCGGTAATGGAAACTTTGAGGCTAATGGCAACGCCGGACTAGGAAATGGCAACACAGGTGCTGGAAATCTGTATGGGCCTCAGCCATGGCTAGAAGATCGTCAAGAAGATTTGTTCTCACAGAGGAGTGCTGAAGGAGAACTGACTGCTGAAGCACGTTTGAGGTTTAAGGCACTCGAGGGCAAAATGAGGAATTTCGAGAACCAGAACACTATGGGTGTCGACATGACTAAATTGGGATTGATTTCTTATTTCAAGGTGCCTCCTAAATTCAAGGTACCCGACTTTGAGAAATACAAGGGCACCACTTGCACTCGTGTCCACTTAAGGTCATACTACCGAAAGATGTCCGCTCATTCTGAAGACGAGAAGCTGCTGATGCACTTCTTTCAGGATAGCTTGTCCGGGCCATCCCTGGAATGGTACATGGGTTTGGAACCCACCAGTGTGCGCACATGGAAAGAAATGGCTGAGGCCTTTGTACCTCATTACTAGTATAACAGTGACTTGGCTCCGAACCAAGTTCAACTGCAGAACTTGTCACAGAGGAACAACGAGGGGTTCAAAGAATACGCCCAGCGATGGCGTGAATTAGCAGCTAGAGTTCAGCCGCCGTTGGTTGAACGAGAGTGTTGCACCCTAAAATTTGACCAACTTGTTTTATCTGATTTATGTTTTCATAGCTTTATCATTTGCATAGTAGGTCCTATACATAGTTCTAGAATCTGCATAACATAGCATGAGCAAGCCATCCAACAAGGGATCAAGTGCTATTTTCATCTCAAGAAGCATATCCAAAAGGTTTTTATCAAGATTCAAGCTTATTCAAGTCACCAAGAAAGAAGGTGAAGCTTTCAGAAATTAATAGATCAAGCAGTGGATGTATAGCCTAGTTGGGGAGTAGTGGAAGATCATCAAAGAGGTTGTGAGCTATGGACTGAGGCATGGAATGTGTGTAGACATCATGGAAGACCTAGAGGATTATTTTGAAAGTAAGACAAGCTATTGGTGTGGTTGCAAGAGCTACAGCTGAAGACAGTCAACTAGGGTTTCACCTAGGTCAACCCTAGGTTTGAGGCTTGATTGAAGGGCATCAAGGCCCACTTAAAGGATGTGGGATTCATCATTTGAGATGTGGATATGGATATGGTATTGTTCCAAGAAGAAATCAAGATAAATCAAGAAGAAGAGAAGTTTCTAAATTAGGGTTTCTGTGTAAAATAGGTCAAACTTCCAAGCAAAATAATTCAAAATGCAAGTCTCAAATGGATCCTTGGCCAACATGAAACTTGTAGAGCATCTCAATACCTTTAATTTTAGTGGTGTAAGGCATCAAGGAGGTTTATAGAACTCAAGTTATGGTTCCTGCAAGTTACAGGTCATCTGAGGACACTAAAATTTATCTATGAAAGTTACTTGACTTCCAAGCAACTTTTACCCTATAAGGAGTTTTCAAATGGATTTTTGGCCAACATGAAAGTTGTTCCTCATGATCTTAGCTTTCTAGAAAGGTATGGTATTCCTCAATCTGATTTATGGAGCTCTACTTATGATCTTGACAAGCCAGGGGTATTTTGGGAAAGTAAGATTATAGGTCATTTCAAGCATATGCCTAAAACTCCTACTTGCAAGCTTCAAATGGAAAAATGTTCAAAATGATGTTTTGAGTCTAGGAAAGAGGTCATGATGGCTTGGAAATGCATGGAACTCAAAATGATAAAATTGACCAAATATGGAAGGTAAAAGTCCATTTTCAAGTGACCAAATTTGGGATTTTTTGATCCAAAGCCAAAATACATCATGTGATATACCAAATTGAAGGGAAAACATGTTTTGAGATCATTGACACCATTGGATTTTGAATTTGAGGTCAAGAACTTGGACTTACCATTGGTTACTTATATAAGAAGCTACACTTGCCAAACCAAGCTAGGAGTGAATTGCAAGGCAAAGAACCACTCTAACAAACTCTAATTCTCATTTAGGGAGATATTCAAGTCACATTTGAATGCTGCAACAAGGCAAGCTATAACTGATATGTTGATCTCATTAAAGGAAAAACTCATGACATGAGATTATCATTTTCTCATAGGATCCTTCCAGCACATTCTAGATCTTTCCTACATCACCTATAAAGCCATTTGAGTTGATCTAAATCAGGGTTGGGTGTCATTTGGTGCAGAGAAGCAATATTGAGTTTCAATTCCCTCCATTGCAATTCATCATCGAGTTCTTCATTTTCTTCAGAATCAATCCAATTTCTTGATTGAATTCAATTCAATAATCATCACTGAGTGTGTAGAGATCAAAACCTGAGAGAGTTATTGGATAAATCGTGTTCTTGAGTTCTCACATTTTCAACTGCAATTGAAAATCTGTTATGGTGATCCAAGCTGTTTGAGCAAGAATTAGTGCATACAGAAGCAAGATATCAAGGCATTGAGTGATTCTGGAGCTTTGCAAGCAGTGGATCGAAGCATTTCATCATCTGTTTTCATCAATTTCACAGGTTAGTAACTTTCTCACCATGGCTTGAATTAGATAGAATCAGCATGAATCTTTAGGATAGAAACTGAGTAGGTGGTTAGATAATGCTTTCTGGAAGGTTTGGCTCGATTTAGTGACAATTTTTAGGTTGACAAGAATTCTGTTTGGACCTAGAACTCAGTTGATATGGAGGTAGAGCCTTAGGTTTTTGGTTATAATTGATCAGTGATGAGCAAGGAAGAGATTGAGACACTTAATTTGAGGATTGGTGATGATTGAATTCTGAGCCACTTTTGGATTCAAGATCGTGTTTCATGTTAGGAGCTATATCAATTGATGATGATGCCATAGGTGGAACCAGGGAAGAACTCTGAGCATGTTAGGGTTTTATTTTGTTGATTTTGGTTCAATTTTGAGGGAACACGAGTTGCTGAGTTTGGAGCTTTCTTGGAGGTTCAACAATGGAGTTTGGCTCCAACTTTGATTTGAATGGAGAAGACAGGTTCTCAACCGTTGGATGTGTGCTGACTATTGACTCAAGGACTGGTCGTGTGGCTCCAGGCGTGTTTCAATTTGTGAATGGCTGGCTGAGAGCGAAACACAACGTTTCACTTAAAACGTGCTATGGGCTTAAGTTGGTCTTTCATAAGCACACCCCCATTTCGTGGCCCATCATGAATTACACTGCTTTCATTTGCTGTTTACACCGTGGATCTGTTTATTTTACTATATTTTAGTTGTTTTTTTTTTATAGTGTTATGGGCTTAGTGAAATTGATGTTGACACCCCCCAGTAGACAAGCCCACTAAATTGCACTTGATTTACTTGCTTCCTGCACCAAGTTTTTTCTATTTTCTTTGTTTTTCTTTTCATTTTCTGAAACATGTTTGGGCCTAATGCGCTTTGTTACGCGCACCCCTCAATTGGGCCCAGTTGCTTGCTGCGTTATAATTTCTTGCTATCTGCACCAGTGTTATCTATTTTTAAATTCATTTTTGTTCATTTTATTTTACAATTTCGAAAAATCATATAAAATTGAAAAAGACGTATTTTGACCTGAGAATTTTTGCAACATGTTGATAATGGTTTCAAAAAAATTGTGAATAAATAAAAATATTAGTTTAGGTATTTTTTATATTTTTTGTGAATTTTTTTACATTTAGTTGTTTTTTTATTGAATATAGTTGGTACATAATTTTGTAGATTTTTGTTTAGCTATCTCCCTTTGCATTTTAGTGCTATTCTTTTTAGGGTATTTAGATATAAACTTGAGCTTCCCCCTGGATTTATTTCATGATTTTATAAGTAGGATTTGAATTAGTTTGATTAGATGACATTAGGATGGTTAGATTAGGGTTTATACACCACATAGGTGTACTTGAACATTTTATTTTTGGATTTTTAGATTGAATTAGAGTATGGGACCTATGGGGTATATAGGGTAGATATAGTAATTCCCTTAGAATTAATATTAGGCTTGTAAATACTATTTTACTTTTTTTAGTATATTTTACAATTGTGTGATTGTTTGGTTTGCCCTTTTGTGGGATTTATTTTGTTGTGTGGGATTGTTGGGCTTTTGCTTGGGGTGTGGGCTTAGCTAGAGCTTGTGGAGCTTAGCAAGGATTGAAGATGAAGATTGAAGATCAAAATCAAAGGTTGATGAAGATTGTTTGCTTGCCTAGAGTGGATTGAAGACCATAGGACATAAGAGCTAGATAGAGCCTTAGAATAGAAAATTGATTCATAAACATGGATGGTTTCTTGTGCCTCCATTCTTCTCAATGACTAAAAGTCTCTCCTTAATACTCACATCCCTCCTTTGGAAGGATTAGTGACTGTATCTAGGAGATAGAACTTTGAGAGAAACAGTCTGTATTATGTTAACTTTCTGCAGGCCACCTTTGGTGCTCAGCAGACTGTTTAACATTCCAAATCCTCTTGTCATCATTTCTCTGCTGGAGAGCTTGCTTTGAAGAAGCCCTTGAAGATTGAGGATAAAATTCATTGCCTTGAAGACTGATAGAAGAAGGAGCTTGTGCTGTCAGACTTTGCTGTTTAGGGCTGTTGATGCTGTTTAGAGCTGTTGATGTATTATTTGAGTTTCTTGACTGTATTGTTTGTTAATTACCCTGTTAGGTTTAAAGTGGATTTTGTTCACTTTTGCCCATTGTTTTCTAGGTTCGAGGTTGAGTGGGGCTCCCTTGCCTCGCTTGTACTGTTGCATTCATGCATTTTACTGCTTTACTGTATATATGTTGTTGCTTTTCCGTTTATTCCCTTAGGATCTCTATTTCTCTCTGCGCAAGAGAGAAATATGACAGACATTAGGCTCTCATTTATGCATGCCAACATTAGGGTAGATTTTGATTCCCATTTCAACCATAGGTTTTAGAGTTGCTGTTTCTCTTCTTTCTCAAAACAATCAGAAAAATACAATAAAAGGATAAACATCAATAAAAAAACAGTTCTTGCGTAAAAGACTATAAACCAACCAAAGAGTTATTTTTGTCCGCTTGGACCCATAATCAGGAGAAAACCTTTTTCATAAGGATAAAAACAATCAAGACAGACTTGTGTCATACGTGGCCCGAACTACGTTTGCTCTGATCTTTCATGTTGTATGAAAGTACGTAGGCATAGGATGCGATATCCTAGCGAGCAACCTTCCCCTCCTTTCCCGTAGGTAGGCGAACTACGTTGACTCTGATTTCTCGTTCCAGACGGGAATACGTAGGCATAAAGTGCGATACTTTGCCGAGTCATTTTATTTTATTTTAACCCCAGACCTGTAGAATAGATAGAATAACAATCCGTACCAGAAAACAAGCGTGGATCCCATCGAGTACGACGGACGTGAGGGGTGCTAATACCTTCCCCTTACGTAACCGACTCCCGAATCCAGGATTTGGTTGCGATGACCATTCCTTTCCCGTCTTTGCGGTAGGTTTACTTCGAGCGTTTCCTTTCCCTCTGTTGGGATAAATAACGCACGGTGGTGACTCTTCTGTTCAGCCGGTGCCGATTTTTGCAGTAGCGACAGCTGGCGACTCTGCTGGGGACTCCAACGGTTCCCTACGCGAGTCAATCCTAGCGCTTGTTTTCCCGTCGTGGATTTTGTATGGATTTACGTTTTTTGTATTTTACATTCAGCATTATATTATTGTTATTATTGCTGTGGGTATGAGGGGGTTCTATGATTGAGAGATAAGTCGGACCTAGGCTTGAGTGCACCTAGAATTAGAGTGGAAATTAGTGGGCGCGTGCATGCTTTGCATGTACTAGTGTCTCATGAAATCCACGCTCAGACGAGGTTCTTCTGGTTGGCTTCTTTTTCAACCCTTTGGGTTGAAGGGGTTGTTAGTTAGTTGGATTGTCGACTCTGGGGACCGATCATTTGGAAGTTGGCTAAGTGAGGCCTCTTCAGGACATGATGATGCCACACCTTCTGGGTATCGTATCATCTGTCTTGAAAGTATGTGACGCCGACGACCGCATAGGATGCCATACCTTGTGTTAGTTATTAGGACACCTACCTGTGAGAGGGGTTGGGCATGCAGGTAACTTGACCTCCAGATTACCGGTTTTCTTAATTAAGATTCAGTGGTATTTGAGGGCAGTGTTATTAGGTCTGTCAGAGACCAAGATTGGAGCATTGTGGATGGTCTTGAGCAGTTTGTGGGTCTATTTGAGGTCAGTGTTGTGGATTGAAGTTCTCAGCCAGGGGCACGTGATCCCTTGTTGCATTTCTTGCATATTGCATTGTTTGCATCATCATGTGCATATCATTAACGTGTGTCTGTGCTGCAGGTGCATTTCCATACTTCCCGATTCTAGTGCTCCGGACTTCCATATGTTATTATGAGTATTTTGAGGAAGACTGTTGCATACAAGTTGCCTACTCTCGATGTTTCTTCGCTACTTGGTTTGATGTCTCTAGCTGACGATGAGGCAAAGAGAAGCTTCAGGAAGAGTTATGGGAAACTGCTCAGGCTGGTTTATAAACCATCCATGTATGAGTGTAGCGGATTATACGCACTGATGCAGTTCTATGATCCCCCGCTGAGGTGTTTTACTTTCCCTGACTTCATTCTGGCTCCGACCATGGAGGAATATGCTGAGATCTTGGGGTTGACTATTCAGAACAAGGTGCCCTTCATTCATATGGGTGCTGAGCCCAAACGGGAGGATTTGGCTGCTGCTTTGCACTTAGACCCCTCAGAACTGTTGTTAACCTCGTGGAATGGAGTTTCTGATTTTTCTCTCAAGTTCTTAGTGGGGAAAGCACAAGAGTACGCCAAGAGTGGCTGTTGGGTTGTGTTTAATGCTATCCTTGCTTTTTGTATCTATGGCATTGTGTTGTTCCCTAATATGCCTGACTTCGTTGATTTAGATGCATTCTATATCTTTGCTTCAGGCAATCCTGTGCCTACTCTGATTGGAGACTTCTATCACTCACTGCATTATAAGAATGAGAATAGGAGGGGTAAGAACGTCTCTTGTTGTGTACCCTTGCTGTATATCTGGTTTGAGAGTCATCTGCCCAAGAAGGGTATCTTTGCTGAGGCTGCAGATACGATGGGTTGGTCTGAGCATCTGATGGGATTTTCTTCAGGAGATGTTGTCTGGTTCGACAGAGCTTTATTGGGATCTGAGATTATCTACAGTTGCGCCGGATATCCTAATGTTCCTCTGATTGGGAGGAAAGGGTGCATTAATTACAATCCATCATTATTGATCAGGCAATTCGGTTACGCCTTGAAAAGCCCGCCAAAGGAGGAAGAAATACAGGAATCTCTGTATTTCACTGGTGAACTGAGTGGGGAATTATTGGCCAAGCTTCAGCATGCTTGGAATCATATCTGCAGAAGAGGGAAACCATTGCTAGGCAAGAATGATTGTCAAGCCTATATGCCATACAAGGTGTGGATTCAGGAGAGGGTAAGACAGGTATAGATGCCTTTTCCAGCAGTATCACGTCCTGTTCCCCTTCCAGTGGAGGAACCAACTACTGTAGCTGTTGAGGTCTATGAGCGGGTTGTAAAAGAAAAAGAGGACTTGATAAAGATCAATGAAGAGTTAGAGAAGGAACTGGCTCGGATGCGGAGTGAGAAGAACAAAGTTGTGCATTCCTTCCAACAGCAGACTAAGTTGGTAAACAGGCTAGGGGCTGAACTGACCGAAGAGAAAAAGAAGCGTGAACGCCTGGGAAAAGAATTCAGAAGCTCTCATGATATGTTAGAGTCCAAGAAGAAGTCACTCGATGCCGCCTACCGGGAAATCTCTTCTTGCAACAAAACGTGGAATGCCACGCTAACCAACAACAAAAAGAGGGAAGACAAATTGAAGCAGCAAGTTTCTGAGCTCGAAGATCAGTTGAAGGCTAGCAAGAAAAAGTATGAAGAGGAGGTGATGGCAAGATATAGTCTTCAGAACTCATTGAACAAAGCCATTAAGTGCAAGAAGGAGGCTGTGTCTCAGAAACGGAAGCTGGAGGATCGCTTCGGAGAAGGGGCACGTGAGGAATCTGCTGGTGATTTACGACGTGTTCTCAAGCGAAGAGATCTACTTGTTGAGGGTTTGCTTACCCGACCAAATCAGCCCGAGACTAAGAGGTTATTAGAGGAGTACCAGGCGTATGGTTGCACTTGACTATTTCATGTATTGATGTGTATGCTTTATTTGCATTATGCTGGCCATCACCAGGATTGTTGGTTGAGGTCATGCCTTCTTATTGTACGCTCATTGATATTGTATTCCTGACTTGATGGGTTTCTCTACAATGTATGAGGTGTTTTCTATGATTGGGCTCCGAACTTCGTATTGCTGTCACTGTCACCACACTGACACATTAGCACTAGAATTGGGGAGTGATATTCCCTAACACACAGACACATGTCGCATTTGAATACACATTCATATTGCATTACAGGTGATTGTTGAACTGTATCTCATTTTTTTGCATCGATCAGGTCTTTTCAGGATTGAAAGCCAACGCCCGCACCAATACTCTACTTGTACCAACTGCAAAAGAGTTATGGACCAGATGCAGAGCGAAATGCAGGACATGCGTGAGAAGCTGGCGCTGTTCATGCAGACAATGGAGACCATTGTGAAGGGACAAGAAAACTTGCAAGCTTTGGTGCAGCCTTTGCTGGTGAGAAATGCTGGGCATGGAAACGAAGACCACAATTCTGTACGAGTTGACACCCTTCATGGGGATGGTACTCCTACACCGGTAGCTCCACCTGTGGCGAACATACCGGCTGTGAATGTGAACAATGGCGCTGGCGCCGGGAACGGTAACGCAGGAATCGGTAACGAGACTGTCATCAACAACGTTGGATTCGGAGATGCCAATATGGGCGGTGATAATATTGGAGGTAATGGCTTCGGTAATAACGGATTTGGCTATAACGACCAGGGGTTTGATTATGCTAATCAAGATGGGAAGTACGGCTTCAACGCTCAGGGCTTCAGACAGGATGGATTTGGTAATACCAATCAGGGTTATGGCGGATTCGGTAACGGAAATGGCGCTGGAGTAATGTCTTTTGGACCTGCCGGGGTCGCTCAAGGGTATGGTAACAGGGGGCGGGGCCCTGTGATGAATCAAAATAGATTTGGTCGTAATAATGGGTATGATGGATACGGAAATGGGAACAGTAACTGGATAGAAGACCAACAAGAAGATGCTTTCTCTAGTGGAGGTTTTGAAGGTCCTGTAGATAACGCTCAGCGAATCAAGATGCTTGAGGAGCAGATGAAAGGTGTTGTGAATCAAAGTACTGTTGATTTAGATATGACCACAATGGGTCTGGTGCCTGGCCTGAGGGTACCGCTAAAGTTTAAAGCTCCCACATTTGACAAATATAAGGGAGATACCTGTCCAAAGGTGCATGGGCGGTCATACTATAGAAAGATGTTGGCTTATTCGAACGATGAGAGGATGCTGATGCATTTCTTTCAAGACAGTTTGTCTGGTCCTTCCCTTGAATGGTACATGGGATTGGAACCTACTCAGGTAAAAACTTGGAAACAGCTGGCTGAAGCGTTTGTGGCTCATTATAAGTACAATAATGACATGGCACCAAACAGGGTCCAGTTACAGGGGTTGTCGCAGAAGAAAGATGAGAGCTTCAAAGAATATGCGCAAAGGTGGCGCGACATGGCTGCAAGGGACCATCCTCCGTTGGTTGAGAAGGAGATGAATGATATGTTCATAGGAACATTCACCGGCCTGTTTTATGATAAGTTGTTTCCCGCTTCTTTGGGCAGTTTCTCGGATCTAATCTTGATGGGAGAGAAGGTTGAGAGTAATATCAAAATGGGGAGATTCCAAGCTGAGGAATCCACTTCAGCTGGCAGTAACAGAAGAGCTTTCGGTGGTCGTCGTCAGGGTGATACAAGTGCAGTATTCGGAGGCCGAGGCCGAGGCCGGGGCAGAGAACGGAATCAGTACAATCATCCGCAACAGGTGGCAAGTGTCACAATTCCATTTCATCAACAACCAATACCACTACAGCAGATACCACCACAGCAGCAGCAGCAGCAACAACAACAGCAGCGGAGGCCAAATCAGGGACAGAGGAGATTTCCTAACGCGAGGCCAAAAAGAGTATTTGATGTACCTCCTTATACGTATGCAGAGTTACTCCAGACATTACTGGGTTTGAACTTGGTGGAAAAGAGGACTATGGCGCCAATGACGGGCACTCCTCCGTTTGGTTTTGATACGAACAAGCACTGCGAGTTCCACTCCGGGGCTCCTGGCCATGACATAGAGACTTGCCACGCGTTCAAGCATGTGGTGCAAGATCTGTTGGATAGCAAGGCCATAAATTTTGGACAAGCAGGTCCGAACATAGTACAACAGCCCATGCCCAACCATGGGGCAAATGCTATTTTGACTGAGGAGGGTTTGAACTTGATCATGAATGTTGATGAACTAAAAACACCGTTGTGTGAGATAAAGAGCAGGTTATTGAAAGGAGGTGTGTACCCGGGCTGCGATGAATTTTGTCTAGAGTGTTGGACCCAAGATGGGGGTTGTGCTGAATTGAAGAAGGGTATTCAGACCTTGATAGATGAGGGCACGTTACAATTCGACAGAACGACAGTTGAGAAACCTGCAGAGATATTAGATGATGAGCAAAGTGATGTAGCTACAGTGACAATACCCCGAAAAACGATAACTATAACGACGCCAGCCAGGCGACCACCGATCACTATCACCAAGGCAGGGCCAACACCTTATGAGAGCACTAGGGCGGTACCTTGGACTTATGGACTGGAAGCGTATTGTGATGGGGTGAAAATCGATATCAATAGACAGCCAGTTGAGGTTGTAGACAATGTCGTCGGAACCGGAGCGATGACAAGAAGTGGGAGAATTTTTATATCGCCTGAAGTAGAGGCTGAAAGATTGGAAAAAGGAAAAGGAAAAATGAATGAGGATGTCCCTGTGCAGAGGAACGAAAAAGAAACATCATTGAAAGATGTAGAAGAGTTTATGCGCCTTATTCGTAAGAGTGACTATAAGGTTGTTGAGCACCTTCAATAGACGCCATCGAAGATATCCATATTGTCACTGTTATTGTGTTTCGAAGCCCATAGGAATGCATTATTGAAAATTCTGGACACGTCGTTTGTACCCCAAGATGTTTCTGTGAATCAATTGGAGGGGGTGTTGGCGCACGTAAATGCAGGCCATAGCTTGGGATTTACGGATTTTGATTTGACCCTAAGGGGGAGAGAGCATAACAGGGCGTTGCACGTCTCAGTTGAATGCAGGGGCACAGTCATGTCCCACGTGCTGGTAGATACTGGGTCTTCCTTGAACGTGCTGCCAAAGAAAGCAATGATGAAATTGGACATTAGGGGGATCATTTGTACGCCTAGTGACTTGGTGGTCAGGGCATTTGATGGTACACGAAGGTCAGTCTTTGGATCTATAACGTTACCTCTGCAGATGGGGCCGGAGACTTTCGAAACTGAGTTTTACATTATGGACATCCAGCCAGCATATAGCTGTCTTCTTGGACGACCATGGATCCATGGGGCTGGGGCAGTCATATCTACCCTGCACCAAAAGCTAAAGTACATGGTAGGGGACAGTGTAGTTACAGTTTGTGGAGAGGAGGACATATTGGTCAGCCATCTGTCGTCATTCAAGTACGTAGAAGTCGATGGCGAGATTCATGAGACCCCCTGTCAAGACTTTTAAGGGTTGCGCATCAAAGACAAAGTTCCAGGGCCGAGTAAAGCATCAGAGGTGGCAGTCTCATCATACAAGGAGGCTCAGGCTCTAGTGAAGACTGGTGAGACAAAAGGCTGGGGCAAGGTTCTGGATATTCCCGTGAAGATGGACAGATTTGGGTTGGGATATCAACCGTCATCATCAACGCCTGCTGCTGGGGCACCCCTTTTCAAAGGACCAATAACAATCACGGCTAGTGGAGTGTATCACGAGGCCATCAACGCTGTTTCAGAATCCGAAGAAGGAGACAGCGACTGCGACATGGATGCCTGGATTCAGCCGAGCGTGCCAGGACAAGGATTATGCAACTGGTCTATTCAGGAGACTGTTCCTGTGACTACCAAACAGTAATACTTTGTTTTCTTAATTGTTGAACAATCCGGTGTCTTACCCGGGGCATCGTGATTTTGCTTAGGGTCGTTCTATTATGTACATTGCATTGTTTAATCGTTAAATAAAAAGGCGTTTTTCATGTACAAATATTGTGATCTCTGTTTTTCCTGTTTTTATTTTTACAATAAAAGGGCAACGTGGTTATTCGCTTTATACACATTTTGAAGCATTTAACAATTCCTTTTGCAGGATAACATTTTCAGATGACATCATTGAACCGCCTATGACTCACTTCGACTTTGAGCACCCGGTATTTCAGGCCGAAGAAGAGATTGTTGAAGATGGCGAGGTTCCAGAAGAATTAACCTGGTTGGTAAAACAAGAAGAACGAATCATTCTGCCTCATGAGGAGGTCATTGAGATCGTTAATCTGGGGTCGGAAGGGGTTGAAAGGAACATCCGTATAGGGGCCGCGCTGCAAAGCGACGTCAAGCGAAGATTGGTTGAAATGCTCAGAGAGTACAGTGATATTTTTGCTTGGTCGTATGAGGACATGCCTGGGCTGGATACATATATGGTTGTGCACCGTCTGCCGCTAAAAGAAGAATGCCCGCCAGTTAAGCAGAAGCTTCGCAGAAATAGACCTGATATGGCAGTGAAAATTAAGGAGGAGGTTCAAAAGCAGTGGGATGCTGGTTTCCTAGCTGTTACAAAATATCCCTCATGGGTCGCTAATATTGTACCAGTGCCAAAGAAAGACGGTAAAGTGAGAATGTGCGTAGATTACCGTGATTTGAACAAAGCGAGCCCGAAAGATGATTTTCCACTTCCTCACATCGATGTGCTGGTTGACAATACCGCTCAATTCTCCGTATTCTCCTTCATGGATGGCTTCTCAGGCTACAACCAGATCAAAATGGCGCCAGAAGACATGGAGAAGACTACCTTCATTACGCCTTAGGGAACATTTTGTTACAAAGTGATGCCCTCCGGATTAAAGAATGCTGGGGCAACGTATCAGCGTGCAATGACGACTCCCTTTCAAGACATGATGCATAAAGAGATCAAGGTTTATGTCGATGATATGATTGCTAAATCCCAGACGGAGGAGGAGCATTTGGTGAATCTACTGAAATTATTCAAAAGGCTTAGGAAGTTCAGGCTGAGACTGAACCCTAACAAGTGCACCTTCGGGGTGAGGTCGGGTAAACTGTTGGGGTTTATCGTGAGCGAAAAAGGAATAGAGGTTGATCCTGCAAAAATAAAAGCCATACAAGAGATGCCGACGCCTAAAACAGAAAAAGAGGTGCGCGGGTTTTTAGGGAGGTTGAACTACATCGCTCGGTTCATATCTCACCTAACAGCAACGTGCGAGCCGTTATTCAAGCTGTTGAAAAAAGACCAGGCTGTGACATAAAATGAAAATTGCCAAAAGGCGTTCGATAAAATAAAACAGTATTTGCAGGAGCCTCCTATTTTGATACCTCCAGTGGCAGGGAGACCCTTAATTATGTATTTGACGGTTCTTGAGGGGAGTATGGGTTGTGTTCTCGGTCAATACGACGAGACAGGAAGAAAAGAGCATGCAATTTATTATCTGAGTAAGAAGTTTACTGAATGTGAATCTCGATATTCAATGCTCGAAAAAACTTGTTGTGCGCTAGCCTGGGCCGCCAAGCGTTTAAGGCAGTACATGCTAAACCATACAACCATGCTCATCTCAAGGATGGATCCTATCAAATACGTATTTGAAAAGTAGGCTTTATCCGGGAGAATTTCCCGATGGCAGATGGTTTTGACCGAATATGACATCTAGTATGTCTCACAGAAGGCTATAAAAGGGAGTGTATTATCTGAGTATTTGGAAGAGCAGCCTATTGAGGACTACCAATCGATGAGGTTTGATTTTCCTGACGGGGATATCATGTACCTAAAGATGAAAGATTGTGAAGAACCGTTGCCGGACGAAGGACCAGAATTGGGTTCCAAATGGCAGTTGATCTTTGACGGAGCTGTAAACTCCTACGGTAGCGGAATAGGGGCAATCATCACTACTCTACATGGGTCGCATATCCCATTTACTGCTCGATTGACCTTTTCGGTTACCAATAATGAAGCCGAATACGAAGCCTGCATCATGGGGCTTGAAGAGGCCCTTGATTTACGAATCAAAAATCTGGATGTATACGGAGATTCAGCTCTGGTGGTGAATCACATAAAAGGAGAATGAGAGACACGTCAGCCCAACTTGATACCGTACATGAATTACGCGAGGAGATTGTTGCCCTTATTTGACAAGGTTGAGTTGCATCATGTACCGCGAGCAGAGAATCAGATGGCTGACGCCCTGGCCACATTGTCTTCCATGTATAAAGTCAACTTCTGGAATGAGGCTCCCAGAATTGTCATCTCGGCTTGACAGACCCGCCTTCGTATTTGCAATTGACGAAGCGTCTGATGGTAAACCTTGGTATTTTGATATCCATAATTTCCTGAAGAACAAAGAGTATCCGACTGGGGCATCCAGTCACGATCAGAAGACCCTCAGGAGATTGGCTGGTAATTTCTATCTGAATCTGGACGGTGTCCTGTACAAGAGAAACCACGACTTGGTGCTGCTACGCTGTGTAGACGAGAAAGAAGCGAAGTTGCTTATGGAGGAAATACATGAGGGTACCTTCGGTACACATGCTGGTGGGCATGCTATGGCAAGAAAGCTGCTGCGGGCAGGTTATTACTGGCTAACTATGGAAACTGACTGTTTCAAGTTTGCGAAGAAGTGTCATAAGTGCCAGATCTATGCGGATAAGATCCATGTGCCTCCGAGTCCTCTGAACGTGATGTCGTCACCATGGCCCTTCTCGATGTGGGGAATCGATATGATTAGAAAGATTGAGCCGACGGCATCCAACGGACACCGTTTCATTTTGGTAGCAATTGATTATTTTACCAAGTGGGTGGAAGCGGCATCATATGCAAATGTGACCAAGCAGGTGGTAGCCAGGTTTATCAGACGGGATATCATTTGCAGATATGAATCCCCAAGCGGATTATTATCGACAACGGTTCGAACTTAAATAACAGGATGATGAAGGAGCTGTGTCAGAGTTTTAAGATTGAGCATCACAACTCTTCTCCTTATCGACCCAAGATGAATGGCGTTGTTGAAGCGGCCAATAAGAACATAAAGAAGATTGTTCAGAAGATGGTGGTGACCTATAAAGACTGGCATGAGATGCTACCTTTTTCTTTGCACAGTTATCGTACGACGGTACGCACATCAACCGGGGCAACCCCGTTCTTGTTGGTATATGGAATGGAAGCAGTGTTACCACTGGAGGTTGAGATTCCTTCCCTGAGGGTATTACAAGATGTCCAACTCGACGAGGCAGAATGGGTGAAAGACAGGTTGAACCAGCTGAGTTTAATGGATGAGAAGAGGTTAGCTTCTCTAGCATATGGTCGGTTGTACCAGAGCCGAATGAAGAAAGCATATGATAAGAAGATACATCCTCAGAGCTTTCAGACGGGCGACCTGGTGTTGAAAAGGATCCTCCCGCCACAGGCAGATCACAGGGGCAAGTGGACCCCCAACTACGAAGGGCCATACGTTGTCAGAAAAGTTTTTTCAGGAGGAGCTTTATTATTGTCCACCATGGACGGTGAAGACTTTACGTCGCCTGTGAATTCGGACGCAGTTAAAAAATACTTTGCTTAAAATTGACCCGCTGGACAGAAAGAAGAGAGTCCAGGCAAAAATGGGGAATCCTGGCGAACCAAAAACAGAATGAAAGGTTCGGGCAAAAATTAGGGATAAAATTGAAAAATGTACACCCGCGAAGTTGAAAACTTACACTGGGCGGCTTTGGCAAAAAAGGGTATCCCGGTGAACTGAAAACCCGTAAAGGGCGGTTCATGCAAAAGTTAGGGATTTGAAAGGCAAATGACTGCGGTCTGAATTTGATACTACGGTGCACATTGGTGCGGGAGAATATACCTGAGAGTTTGATTATCAGATACAATCTCTTCAGATGTTTGAATACCGAGAAAGCACCAGAGTCAGGCGAGTCATAGGAGGATCAGCTCATGATGTTCGTCTGCATCACGTTGCCGACATATGTGTAAATTGGAGTTGCCACTGTATTTATGTTTCCTGTGCATACTTGTATATTTGTTGTGCGTAACTTCCTCTTTTCAGGAGTTACATCCAGTGTACAAAACTCTGCCCATTCAGGGGCCCAATCAATAAAACATGTTATTCAGTATTTGATGCTTGTTCTTTACTATTTTGTATGTGAAAAGCGCCAATGTTTAATGAAACTAGCAAGTGCATAACGCTGCTGGCCCTTGCCAATAATTGCTAAAACTTTGAATTGGCTGAAAATGATGTCACTAACGCTAACCTGAATAGATTTGGTTGTATAGACTCGTCTTGTCTTGTTTGTGGTGTTGCAGGGTTCTTGACCATACGAGGTGGACGATCGGAAGACTGTAGTCCTAACCAGAAGCTCATAACAAAAAGACTTGGTCCTTATGTGAAGTGGACCCCCATGCAGGTCGCACTTCATTCCCTGAAGCTGAGATGACAATGTTCCTTATTGAAGAAGGATCAAATTCCCCAGCTAGTCGCGGCTTATCCGAAGGACATTCTCCAGCAGGGTCGTTTACCCTTAGTCGAGTTTGGTGATTCCAAGATTGTTGGCTGTATTCAGACAGTGTGGTGTTCCCCAGAAGGATTCCCCATCCCGAGCATAGTGGTTTAGCCTCAGAAGACTAATAGTTCCAAACTTGTGAGCTGTACTCAGACAGTCTACTCTTCCCAGTAGAGATTCCCTTCCCAGTAGGGTCATTTATCCTCCCCAATGGAGACAGTTGATTTTCCCCAAGAGAGTCGTTTCGTCCCCAACGGAGTTCTCTCTTTTCAGCAAGTTTCTTCTTTCCTCCCGGTGGAAATCGAAGGTTAAAACTCTCCCCGACAGAGTTGGTTGTGTGTCATGGCATTTAGTTTGCTGGAATACTTTGTGATACCCGTTCACTCCCCAGCAGGGTGATATTCGTCCTCGACGGCAGATTGATGAAACAAGCTTGTTAGAGCTATCCCAACAGTTCGAACCTGCATTTGCATTTGCATTGGCATATAGTGTCATATTTGCAACCACCAAATAAAAAACGCGTAGCATTTCCATGTTGTATGGAGCATTACGCCATTATCAAACATACGCATTATGAAACATAGATCAGGTTGGTTAACCTTTCGCTTTCAGGTGTGGTCCTCAATAGGAGTATGGAGTTCTAAAGCTCAGATATTACCAGACAATCGAGGTCTCGCCGGGAGACGTGTGATGATGTGATTCAGTTTATTATTTTCCCACAGAGTTGCCAATTGAGGCGTTATTGTATCCGGCCAGCGGAATGTTTTTCTTCAAGTTTGTTGTTGCGGCAGCGTTTCAGGTATTAATAAAATCAAAGTTCAGAAATAGCCACTTGTTATCGAGACGAGTGTTTGACAGTTATTTTCGGAATATCCCCAGTGGAGTTAGTTACTGCAGAGAATAGGCAAAGAAACTATGTCCGAAGAATAAATTTTCCTGTATGATGGGCAGAAGAATAATTTTCCTGTGTGATGGGTAGAAGAATAATTTTCCTGTGTGATGGGAAGAAGAATAAATTTTCCTGTGTGATGGGCAGAAGAATAAATTTTCCTGTGTGATGGGCAGAAGAATAAATTTTCCTGTGTGATGGGCAGAAGAATAATTTTCCTGTGTGATGGGCAGAAGAACAATTTTCCTGTGTGATGGGCAGAAGAATAAATTTTCCTGTGTGATGGGCAGAAGAATAATTTTCCTGTGTGATGGGCAGAAGAATAATTTTCCTGTGTGATGGGCAGAAGAATAAATTTTCCTATGTGATGGGCAGAAGAATAAATTTTCCTGTGTGATGGGCAGAAGTGTATTTTCCTGTGTGATGGGAAGAAGTGTATTTTCCTGCGTGATGGGCAGAAGTGTATTTTCCTGTGTGATGGGCAGAAGTGTATTTTCCCGTATTGGATAGGCGGATGAAAAGTTCCTGTGATATAGACCGATGTGTGTTCCCGTATTGATGAAATTTTCTTTTGATGTAAACAGAATAGTGTTCCCGTATTGGATAGGCGGATGAAGTGTTACTAAATCGATGCATGTTTCCCGTGAGAGATAGGCGGATGAACTCCTCAGTATCTAATCGAAGGATTTCCCCCGTAAGGAGCATAGTATGTGTCCCATGACAAGATAGAATTGCATTCTTATATACGACAAAAGTACTTCTCCCAGTGGAGTCAATAAGTTTATTCCGATATTGACAAGATAGTGTTGAAATTAGATTTGTAGATAGTGTTCCCCAAGTAGTGGTGCAGTTTATGTCGCAATTTATTTTTGCAGTTGGCAAATTTCCGGGTTTATTGGTATTCAACCGTCTCGTACCTCGATTGTCTGAAGGCTCCGGGCGTTTCACCCAGTCGGGTCCAAGCCGTTTGAATAGGGGCAGCTGTTGCACCCTAAAATTTGACCAACTTGTTTTATCTGATTTGTGTTTTCATAGCTTTATCATTTGCATAGTAGGTCCTATACATAATTATAGCATCTGCATAACATAGCATGAGCAAGCCATCCAACAAGGGATCAAGTGCTATTTTCATCTCAAGAAGCATATCCAAAAGGTTTTTATCAAGATTCAAGCTTATTCAAGTCACCAAGAAAGAAGGTGAAGCTTTGAGAAATTAATAGATCAAGCAGTGGATGTATAGCCTAGCTGGGGAGTAGTGGAAGATCATCAAAGAGGTTGTGAGCTATGGACTGAGGCATGGAATGTGTGTAGACATCATGGAAGACCTAGAGGATTATTTTGAAAGTAAGACAAGCTATTGGTGTGGTTGCAAGAGCTACAGTTGAAGACAGTCAACTAGGGTTTCACCTAGGTCAACCCTAGGTTTGAGGCTTGATTGAAGGGCATCAAGGCCCATTTAAAGGATGTGGGATTCATCATTTGAGATGTGGATATGGATATGGTATTTTTCCAAGAAGAAATCAAGAGAAATCAAGAAGAAGAGAAGTTTCTAAATTAGGAATTCTGTGTAAAATCCCCTGATTTAGGTCAAACTTCCAAGCAAAATAATTCAAAATGCAAGTCTCAAATGGATCCTAGGCCAACATGAAACTTGTAGAGAATCTCAAGACCTTTAATTTGAGTGGTGGAAGGCATCAAGGAGGTTTATAGAACTCAAGTTATGGTTCTTGCAAGTTACAGGTCATCTGAGGACACTGAAATTTATCTGTGAAACTTACTTGACTTCCAAGCAACTTTTACCCCATAAGGAATTTTTAAATGGATTTTTGGCCAACATGAAAGTTGTTCCTAGTGATCTTAGATTTCTAGAAAGGTATGGTATGCCTCAATATGATTTGTGGAGCTCTACTTATGATCTTGACAAGCCAGGGGTATTTTGGGAAAGTAAGATTATAGGTCATTTCAAGCATATGCCTAAAACTCCTACTTGCAAGCTTCAAATGGAAAAATGTTCAAAATCAAACTTGCTCAAAATGATGTTTTAAGTCTATGAAGGAGGTCATGATGTCTTGGAAATGCATGGAACTCAAAATGATAAAATTCACCAAATATGGAAGGTAAAAGTCCATTTTCAAGTGACCAAATTTGGGATTTTTTGATCCAAAGCCAAAATACATCATGTGATATACCAAATTGAAGGGAAAACATGTTTTGAGATCATTGACACCATTGGATTTTGAATTTGAGGTCAAGAACTTGGACTTACCATTGGTTACTTATATAAGAAGCTACACTTGCCAAACCAAGCTAGGAGTGAATTGCAAGGCAAAGAACCACTCTAACACACTCTAATTCTCATTTGGGGAGATATTCAAGTCACATTTGAACGCTGCAACAAGGCAAGCTATAACTGATATGTTGATCTCATTAAAGGAAAAACTCATGACATGAGATTATCATTTTCTCATAGGATCCTTCCAGCACTTTCTAGATCTTTCCTACATCACCTATAAAGCCATTTGAGTTGATCTAAATCAGGGTTGGGTGTCATTTGGTGCAGTGAAGCAATATTGAGTTTCAATTCCCTCCATTGCAATTCATCATCGAGTTCTTCATTTTCTTCAGAATCAATCCAATTTCTTGATTGAATTCAATTCAATAATCATCACTGAGTGTGTAGAGATCAAAACCTGAGAGAGTTATTGGATAAATCGTGTTCTTGAGTTCTCACATGTTCAACTGCAATTGAAAATCTGTTATGGTGATCCAAGCTGTTTGAGCAAGAATTAGTGCATACAGAAGCAAGATATCAAGGCATTGAGTGATTCTGGAGCTTTGCAAGCAGTGGATCGAAGCATTTCATCATCTGTTTTCATCAATTTCACAGGTTAGTAACTTTCTCACCATGGCTTGAATTAGATAGAATAAGCATGAATCTTTAGGATAGAAACTTAGTAGGTGGTTAGATGATGCTTTCTGGAAGGTTTGGCTCGATTTAGTGACAACTTTTAGGTTGACAAGAATTATGTTTGGACCTAGAACTCAGTGGATATGGAGGTAGAGCCTTAGGTTTTTGGTTATAATTGATTAGTGATGAGTAAGGAAGAGATTGAGACACTTAATTTGAGGATTGGTGATGATTGAATTCTGAGCCATTTTTGGATTCAAGATCGTGTTTCATGTTAGGAGCTATATCAATTGATGATGATGCCATACGTGGAACCAGGGAAGAATTATGAGCATGTTAGGGTTTTATTTTATTGATTTTGGTTCAATTTTGAGGGAACATGAGTTGCTGAGTTTGGAGCTTTCTTGGAGGTTCAACAATGGAGTTTGGCTCCAACTTTAATTTGAATGGAGAAGACAGGTTCTCAACCGTTGGATGTGTGCTGACTATTGACTCAAGAACTGATCGTGTGGCTCCAAGCGTGTTTTAATTTGTGAATGGCTGGTTGAGAGCGAAACGCAACGTTTCACTTAAAACGTGCTATGGGCTTAAGTTGGTCTTTCATTAGCACACCCCCATTTCGTGGACCATCATGAATTACACTGCTTTCATTTGCTGTTTACACCGTGGATCTGTTTATTTTACTATATTTTAGTTTGTTTTTTTTTTGATAGTGTTATGGGCTTAGTGAAATTGATGTTGACACCCCCCAGTAGACAAGCCCACTAAATTGCACTTGATTTACTTGCTTCCTGCACCAAGTTTTTTCTATTTTCTTTGTTTTTCTTTTCATTTTCTGAAACATGTTTGGGCCTAATGCGCTTTATTACGCGCACCCCTCAATTGGGCCCAGTTGCTTGCTGCGTTATAACTTCTTGCTATCTGCACCAGTGTTTTCTATTTTTAAATTCATTTTTGTTCATTTTATTTTACAATTTCGAAAAATCATATAAAATTGAAAACGAAGTATTTTGACCTGAGAATTTTTGCAACATGTTGATAATGGTTTCAAGAAAATTGTGAATAAATAAAAATATTAGTTTAGGTATTTTTTATATTTTTTGTGAATTTTTTTACATTTAGTTGTTTTTTATTGAATATAGTTGGTACATAATTTTGTAGATTTTTGTTTAGCTAGCTCCATTTGCATTTTAGTGCTATTATCTTTAGGGTAGTTAGATATAAACTTGAGCTTCCCCCTGGATTTATTTCATGATTTTATAAGTAGGATTTGGATTAGTTTGATTAGATGACATTAGGATGGTTAGATTAGGGTTTATACACCACATAGGTGTACTTGAACATTTTATTTTTGGATTTTTAGATTGAATTAGAGTATGGGACCTATGGGGTATATAGGGAAGATATAGTACTTCCCTTAGAATTAATATTAGGCTTGTAAATACTATTTTACTTTTTTTAGTATATTTTACAATTGTGTGATTGTTTGGTTTGCCCTTTTGTGGGATTTATTTTGTTGTGTGGGATTGTTGGGCTTTTGCTTGGGGTGTGGGCTTAGCTAGAGCTTGTGGAGCTTAGCAAGGATTGAAGATGAAGATTGAAGATCAAGATCAAAGGTTGATGAAGATTGTTTGCTTGCTTGGAGTGGATTGAAGACCATAGGACATAAGAGCTAGATAGAGCCTTAGAATAGAAAATTGATTCATAAACATGGATGGTTTCTTGTGCCTCCATTCTTCTCAATGACTAAAAGTCTCTCCTTAATACTCATATCCCTCCTTTGGAAGGATTAGTGACTGTATCTAGGAGATAGAACTTTGAGAGAAACAGTCTGTATTATGTTAAATTTCTACAGGCCACCTTTGGTGCTCAACAGACTGTTTAACATTCCAAATCCTCTTGTCATCATTTCTCTGCTGGAGAGCTTGCTTTGAAGAAGCCCTTGAAGATTGAGGATAAAATTCATTGCCTTGAAGACTGATAGAAGAAGGAGCTTGTGCTGTCAGACTTTGCTGTTTAGGGTTGTTGATGCTGTTTAGAGCTGTTGATGTATTATTTGAGTTTCTTGATTGTATTGTTTGTTAATTACCCTGTTAGGTTTAAAGTGAATTTTGTTCACTTTTGCCCATTGTTTTCTAGGTTCGAGGTTGAGTGGGGCTCCCTTGCCTCGCTTGTACTGTTGCATTCATGCATTTTACTGCTTTACTGTATATATGTTGTTGCTTTTCCGTTTATTCCCTTAGGATCTCTGTTTCTCTCTGCGCAAGAGAGAAATATGACAGACATTAGGCTCTCATCCATGCATGCCAACATTAGGGTAGATTTTGATTCCCATTTCAACCATAGGTTTTAGAGTTGCTGTTTCTCTTCTTTTTCAAAACAATCAGAAAAATACAATAAAAGGATAAACATCAATAAAAAATAGTTCTTGCGTAAAAGACTGTAAGCCGACCAAAGAGTCATTTTTGTCCGCTTGGACCCATAATCAGGAGAAAACCTTTTTCAGAAGGATAAAAACAATCAAGACAGACTTGTGTCGTACGTGGCCCGAACTACGTTTGCTCTGATCTTTCATGTTGTATGAAAGTACGTAGGCATAGGATGCGATATCCTAGCGAGCAACCTTCCCCTCCTTTCCCGTAGGTAGGCGAACTACGTTGACTCTGATTTCTCGTTCTAGACGGGAATACGTAGGCATAAAGTGCGATACTTTGCTGAGTCATTTTATTTTATTTTAACCCCAGACCTGTAGAATAGATAGAATAACAATCCGTACCAGAAAACAAGCGTGGATCCCGTCGAGTACGACGGACGTGAGGGGTGCTAATACCTTCCCCTTACGTAACCGACTCCCGAATCCAGGATTTGGTTGCGATGACCATTCCTTTCCCGTCTTTGCGGTAGGTTTACTTCGAGTGTTTCCTTTCCCTCTGTTGGGATAAATAACGCACGGTGGTGACTCTTCTGTTCAGCCGGCGCCGATTTTCGTAGTAGCGACAGAGAGCTTGTTGATATGTTTGTAGCCACTCTCCCGGGGGTCTATTACGAGAAATTGGTCAGTGGTATGTCAGGGAGTTTCTCTGATCTCATCATTACTGGCGAGCACGTTGAAAATGGGATCAAGTTGGGGAAAATTCAAGGTGTTGATCTATCCTCAGCTGGAGGAGGAAAGAAACTATACAGTAACAAAAGATGTGAAGGAGAAACGAGCGCCGTGTCTAACGCTCGAAGGAAGGGTAAGGGCCAGCGGCAACAGGTGGCTAGCATAACCATCCCTGTCGTCCAGCAACCCCAGCCGCAGCAGCAGCAGCCAAATCAGCAAGGGTACAGAAGGTATCAAAACAGGGCACCTCTGTCAAGTCGTCACCTTGAGACACTGCCCATTGTCGCTACTGCGAAAATCGGCGCCGGCTTGACAGGAGAGTCGCCACCGTGCGTTATTTATCCCTCAGAGTGGGAAAGGAAACGCTCGAAGTAAACCTCGCAAAGACGGGAAAAGGTATGGTCATCGCAACCAAAACCTGGATTCGGGAGTCGGTTACGCAAGGGGAAGGTATTAGCACCCCTCACGTCCATCGTACTCGATGGGATCCACGCTTGGTGTTTATAGGTAAAAGGGTGTGTTATCTATCTACGCTACTGGCTGGTCTGAAAAGAAAATAAAAGGACAGGACTCGGCAGAACATACGGTGTTCTGGGCCTACGTATTCCCTCGTGCAATGGGAAAGTCAGAGTCAACGTAGTTCGACTTCCTACGTCTAAATGGGGGAAAGGTTGCTCGCCAGGACATCGCGTCCTGTGCCTACGTACTTTCATCTGAAATGAAAGATCAGAGCAAACGTAGTTCGGCTAACTACGGGTAAACAGGGGCTCTCACACAGCAATGAGAAAACAAACTGGTCCTAAAGGCTCTGGAACCTACAAATACGATCTGGTCTCAAATGCGCTCGGGCAAGAGAAAGGATAACAATTAGTCGTTAGCGGGAAAGTCTCGATCGCACAGCCGCGAGAGAACAAAGGTTAGTCGTCAGTGTGCTCGCTAGGATATCGCATCCTATGCCTACATATCTTCGTCTGGAACGAAGAATCAGAGCAGCTGTAGTTCAGCTAACTACGGGTCAAGCTACTCAAAAGCTCCTACAGAAAGAAAAGGGAAACCCTAGAACTATAGCTGAGAAACAGGGGAATCTACCTACTACTATCACACCTGGTTGACCATCCTAATGTCTATCATAACGACTCCGCAACGGAGAAGTCAGGGCTCCTAAGGGATCATGGCAACAGGACTAAACCACAAACAAGAAACTGCACAGTAAAGGAATACTGAAAATATGCATGAATGCAACAACTAAACAATCAAGGCACAGAGGCCGCAACCCACAAAGGCAAGGGAGCTCAGCTCTACCAAATACCAACAAGCAAAGCCACTCAATAACAAACAAGCAGAAGGAGGACCACCTCAACTTCTCATGCACACAAAGTCTACTTCTAAGATGCACCTATTCAAAACTATCTAGATGAATACCTAAGTCTAATGCGACATAACATCATACAAGTCAAACAACACAAAGAGACTAACCCTGAGCAGGGCCTCTAACAAACCTGAAACAAGCTCCTAATCTAGCTCTAAACAGAACTCTATACAGCACCCTAAGCAAAGATCTAAGCCAAAACTCTAATCAAGAAAAACCTACGCAAGAGGAATCAATCCCAGTCTCCAAGCTTCAGAATAAGCTTACCAGAGAAAGGAAGCTAAGCAGACAAGCTCATAGTGCCTTCCTCAGGAAAGTACCAGGAGGTTACTACTCAGGAGTCATATCCTATGCGGCTCGACAACTGTGATCAGTTTACATTCCTCCTCAGGAGAAATTAAACTCACATGAAGGCTCCGGCGTCACTGGATATTTGAGAAATACCTATATGCACTAGGGGAACTAAGTGAACAGACTCATAGGACCTTCCTCAGGAAAGTACTAGAAGGCTGACACTTAGGAATTGTACCCTACGTGGCTCAACAACTGTGATCAGTTTACATTCCTCCTCGGGAGAAATTAAACTCACAAGTTGGCTCCAACATCACTGGATACTTGAGAAATCCTAGACAAACTAATGGAACTAAGTGAATAAACCCATAGGACCTTCCTCAGGAAAGTGCTAGGAGGCTTCCACTTAGGAATCGTATCCCATGTGGCTCAACAACATGTGATCAGTTTACATTCCTCCTCAGGAGAAATTAAACTCACAAGTCGGCTCCGACATCATTGGATACTTACGAAAGAGGTGAGAATAAAGAATGAAAGTCATTCATAGTGCCTTCTTCAGGAAAGTACCATAAACTCCCTTCAAACTTCAGGATCTCGAACCTCACAAACAGACAACAAGCTCCTAGACTAAGCCTCAATCCACTGCATCTCTGCAAGCTCCAACAGGACTTCAATCAGCTCCCACCTTCAAGAAGAACCCACAGGCCAACAAACCACAAGAGACTATCTCTGAAGTTCAACCACAGTTGAACTCCAAAGTCAGAAGTCATCAAGACTTCCCCTATCTTCAGGCTCAGACAAATCACATCAGGGCACCCTACAAAAATCTAATAAAAATCTAATGGGAGACCTACATGGCTCTAGGGCAACATACTGAAAAATCAGAACAAAAATCAACACCAGATAGAAGAACTAAAATCAGCAACACAGACATATCCACAAACCAATTTATTCATCATCAATAACAGTGGAAAAATGCAATTAAAGTGACAATGCATGATTAAGCTAATATTTTTGTATTATAAAATTCTACACTGAATCACGAGTCTACAGGAAAAAGAACGGAATTATTTGACTAAATCTACCATTTTTTATGAATTTTCTAATGATATGCATGCATTGAAAATATTAAAAAAACATCAATAAAAATGGAAAATATACAAAAAACTAGGAAATAAAAATAAAATGTCATTTTTATTTTTATTTAATTTTCTTAACATTTTCATGGAATGGCTGAAAAAAAAGAATTAAAAAAAAACATTTATTTACATTTATTTATGAATTATTTACAAACCATGAAAATATAAAAAAACAAAAATAGAAGAAAATGAAATGGGGGGGGTCTAAACAGCAATGGATTTATGAGGGATTTCTAGCTGGGCCCTGATTGGGGGGTGCCAACAGCCTGAGGCGCAGGGCCCAAATTTAATATCTAGAAAAAACAATAAAGACTGAATTGAAACCAGAGGGGGGTGCAACGTTAGCAAGTTTTCAGTTGTTATCATTACCGGGCTTGGACGAGGGGGTGTTAACAGCAATAGGGCCTAAGGCCCATATCCATATTATTCAGATCTCCCACAGCCAGGGGGGTGTGAAGCAATTTGGGATGTAGCGCATCAGCAATACGCTTGGGCCTAAGCCCAGCGTCCAAACCCTGATCCAATTACTCTGCTGAACAAAACTACTCCTCTACCTCCAAACCCTAGCTACTGTTCACCAATCTACCAAACCCTAGCCGTCTTCCTCTCGTCTTCATCCTCTCCCTCACGCTCTCTCTTCTCTGCAACCCAATCAAACAAACCCTAAACGAAGCAAATCCTCACCCAAACACTTCAATCCCTCACAAGAAATCACTACTCAGGATCTAGTCTTAAACCACACACCAAATCAATTAATCAATTAAAACCCTAATCGTTGAAGGCAACGTGATCTAATCTGAAGAAGAACACGCAAGGAGTTTTAGCAAGCGTACCTGGGGATATTTGAGCGAACTGGATCGTATTGGAGAATGAAGTCCCTTCAACGAAGATCCAAATCGCGTACGAAGATGGAGCGAAGATGAACTTGAAGGATGGCTCTTGAAGATGACGTTCTGGGAAAATTCGCTTGAAGATTGGACGCGGTTCGAAGCTTCTGGAAATATGCTTAAGAAGGATGAACGTCTTAGGATGATTTCTGGAGATATTGCTTGAGAAAGATGAATGTCTTAGGATGATTTCTGGAAATCTCCGATGGAGGATGAAGGTCTGGTTTCTGGAAATCTTTGATGGAGTATGAAGTTGGTTTGAGTTATTCTGGAAAAAAACTGATGAAGAACGAAGGAGGTGGATGAATTCTGGAGAAATGTTGTATGAAGGTTTGAGGATTCCGGCGTGCCTATGAATTTTCCGGCGATGAGAAGAGGAAGGTGACGGAGGAGATCTGGGGAGGAAGAAGAAGATCTGAGGATTCTGGAGATTTTGGACGTTTGGTGGTGGCCGGAGTTGGTTGACGGTGACCGGCGGCGGGAAATTACGGCTGATGCATGGCCGCCGGTGTGAAACTCAGGCGATGGTGTGGGGGCGCCAAGTGGCGTGCATGCGCAGAGAGAGAGAGTGAGTGGGGGACAGGTGTGGACACGTGGGAGAGTCTGGGGACTTCTCTGAGTGGTGGTGGCGTTCTCAAGGCAAAACGCGTGGGACCCCGTTCTGAGCAACACGTGTCACTTTTATACCACTGGAGACGCGTGGAACCTTCTGGATTGTTCTGGTATGCGCTGGAAGATGGTGGATGAACTTGGACTGCTTGGACCGTTTTTGGACTATTTTTTTTTTGCTGAATTGAGAATTGGGCCTCAAAAGAGCACCCCTGGGCCCATACGAACTGGACCAACAAAACTGTAAAAAAAACTGCATTATAATAAAACACAACTAAACCTAATTACCTAATCAAACAATTAGCACCTAATTAACTAATGATCAACTAATAAACTCTAAACAAAAATTAAAACCCTAATCAACTCTAAAAATGATTAAAACTCTAATTAATTCCACATCAATCTAATTAAATCTAAAAAAATCAATTAACCTAATTAAACCCTAAAAAGTCAATTAAAGTCTAATTAATTCTATATTTCTACTAATTCTCTATTAACATTCTAATATCACTTAATATCTATTAAAATCCTAATATTAATAAAAGAAACTATATTATTTTCTATATTGTCTAAAAACAATTAAACCCATTTAAAAATCTATACAAAATTCCTAAAATGATTTAAAAATTCTTATAAAATCCTAAAAAGAGAATTAAACCATTAAAATATTCAAAAAAACCCTATTTAAATTCCAGAAAAATCTATAAAGCCTGTTAAAAATTCACAAAAAGTCTATAAAAATCCTAAAAATGCAGATGAATGCAAATGACCCCCATAAAAGCGCACGAGACCAGATCGAATCGAACGGAGATCCCCGGGCATCAGAATATCCCCAAAATCACTGAAAAATCACCGAGGAGCGCACAATTTCCCGAAAATAAAACCCCGATAATCTGGACTGGGTCTGCCATATCTGATAGACAAAAATCAAGCTGTAACCCTGATATCCCCTGCTTGTGCACAAAAATCATACATCTGAGCTGTGAATATGAAATTAAACCATGAGTCAGATAGGAGAATCGGTTGGTCAAATTTTAGGGTGCAACAGCTGCCCCTATTCAAGCGACTTGGACCTGAAGGGCTTGAAGAGCGCTCAGCCTTCAAACATTCAAAGGTACGAGACGGTTGAATACAAATAAAACCCGAAAATTTGCCAACCGCGAGCATATACTGTAAACTGCTTGGAGAATAAAGTCCAGAAAACCGAGTCCAGTCATTATGGCACCAAACTGATCAATCATCTGATAAAGAACTCCTGATTTGAATACCCGTTGCTTGTGATACCCCATATAACAAACCCTGAGGGTTGCGACAAAACACGTGATTCTTTCACATTGCCTACTGATAGGCAGGAAGAGAAATATACTCACATCGTCCAAAGATGGACGGGAAGATACCCTGATTGAATACTCACCTCGTCTAATGATAGACGGAAAGACAACATTAACCTCCCAATTCACATCGTCTAAGGATAGACGGAAAGACACCCTGATTGAATAACCACCTCGTCTAATGATAGACGGAAAAACAACATTAATCTCCCAATTCACATCGTCTAAGGGTAGACGGCATCATCCTGATCGATGAACAAATCAATATTCACATCGTCTAAGGATAGACGGGATCATCCTGATTGATGAAACAAATCAATATTCTCATCGTCTAAGAGTAGACGGGATCATCCTGACTGATGAACAAATCACTATTCACATCGTCTAAGAGTAGACGGCATCATCCTGATCGATGAACAAATCAATATTCACATCGTCTAAGGGTAGACGGAAAGACATTCTTAATCTCCATACTCACATCGTCTAAGGATAGACGGGATCAAATTCTTAATCTCCATACACACATCGTCTAAGGATAGACGGAAAGACACCCTGATTGAATAACCACCTCGTCTAATGATAGACGGAAAAACAACATTAATCTCCCAATTCACATCGTCTAAGGGTAGACGGCATCATCCTGATTGATGAACAAATCAATATTCACATCGTCTAAGGGTAGACGGCATCATCCTGACTGATGAACAAATCAATATTCTCATCGTCTAAGGATAGACGGGAAGAAATAATCTCTATATTCACATCGTCTACAGATAGACGGTATCATCCTGATTGATGAAACAAAACAACTCACATCGTCTAAGGATAGACGGAAAGTTACCATAATCTCCATACTCACATCGTCTAAAGATAGACGGGAAGTCACCATAACGCAATTCAACACCATCCTTCGAATTTCAGAATCCTTCTGTCTACGGGAATTGATGGAAAGATCAATATCCTTCAAGGGGCCACATCGTCAGTATGGACCGACGGTAAGAAAAAACCACCTTTTAAGGAACCATGTCGTCAATAAGAATCGACAATCACGAAAACTGAACATTCTTCGAAGAGCCTCGACATCAATAAGGATTGATGGTCAGAAAAGTACCTCTTGCAACGTCATCTCATCCAATAAACAGAAAGAGAACCAATATCCAAAATCATTTTAAAACCCCTCAACAACTAAAGATAGCCGGAGAAGACTCGCTGGGGAAACACCTCATCCTATGTATGATCTGGCAATAAGAAAACCGCTGAACAGTAACAAAAACTTCACATCGTCTGCTGACAAACGGAAAGAAAACCACTTGCTAGAAAAGCTCTATTTTGAACTCTATTGAGAATCCATCAAAACTTCACATCGTCTACTGATAGACGGTAAGAAAAGCACATCCTGGGGAAACCCCTTCTGGCAGCCCTACTGTGATCACCCGCAACTTCACATCGTCTATGGATAGACGGAAAGAAAAGCCGCTTTCATACTCAAGACGTCTAATGATAGACAGAGAAATCCACTCATTGGAGGAACACATCGCCAATATGAATTGACGGGAAGAAAAGTCTGTCGATATCAGATGACTGCTTGATCAAAGCACAACTATCATAAGATCTGATACAAATAATCTGCCGAATCGTCTGAATACTGTTGCTGGATAAATGCCCCTGAACTGATCACAGAGTAATTCACGCGCCATATGAGGCTGATAGAAAATCTGACTTATGCTTTGTATGCACATGCAACTGCTTTAGTCTTTCTGCAGCGTAATGCTCCATTCTGGATAGAAATGCTACGCATTTTGAAAATGTCATGCAGGTATGATGCAAATATGATGCATGCAATATGCTAGCAGGCTCGAGCTGCCGGAGGAGGCCGGGTACAGAAAACCACTTCAGCAAAATAAATGCTGAAGGCGAGGCCAACTCTGCTGGGGATAACCCGGATATCACTGAATCGTCCTAGCAAAATAAATGCTGGGAGAGTGAAATCAACTCCGCTGGGGATATTGGGACCTTAACCGAACACCTCGACGAAGTAATACCCTGCTGGGGAATATAACTCCTCTGCTAAATAGCAGATGTGCTGAATATGATTAGACTCTTCTGGGGATAGCTTATCCGTACCAATGACAAATTGGTCTTTGCTGGAGAAAATGGAGGGAGTCCTCCTGCGCGCTGATGAAGCTCGGATCTGGAAATTGATGCGCCAACACGAATGGGTTTCGCAGTAATTGCAAACATGGATTTGAGCTCTTGAGCTTATCTTACTGGGTTAGGTACAACTGACGCTAGGAAATATTCTTTCTGAATACACGGCCTTTTGGTGAAGAGTCAAGGGATAGTGACACAACTTCCCGCATTCATCTCGCTCTCGAAAATCGACTGTACCTGCTCGAATAACTCCAAATGACCCTGTAGGTACGGAGAACAACAATCTTTTTGCTTCTGATATGCCCCAGCTTATAGGACATCTGTGGGGATAGTCCCTGAAAGGAAATCTGCAAATTTGTTGCCTCGATGGTCTGATATAACATGCCTCAGCGTTCTGAACTTCTGAGAGATACTTCACCTCACCTGCTTCTCGAGTAACTTCTGCGTGCTTAAGATGATCTGCCCCTGACTGCAATGACTTAGCCCCGATTATCTGATTCAGAGTAGTGCCCTTGGCTACGCCGTATTCACCAAATCTCAACCTGATTGCCCCGGAGTAACTGATTTCGCAAGGCTGACCTGACTGGGGATCGCAATAAAAGCTTGCCCCTGCTCTCGGAACATTCGGGCGCTCTGCATTCTATCTTGACCATACTTTCCATTGTAGGAAGCTTTTCTGCTATCAAGCGCTTACTCGCAAGTAAAACAAGTTGTTCTGCATAAAAGATGTATTAATGCAACACATATGACAGCTTTGACATCCAATCTGTTCACTGGGAAAAGGAAAAACAGTTTATGGCATATAATGCGCAAAACATTTATCAACATCAGTACCAACATGGTAAGAGGAACCTTTTTAGGAGTCAGAATCGACGCGACCTTTACCGGAGTATGCTTTCGAAACGACCTGCTTCAATTAGGACTTTTGAAGGTTGTAATGTGGTCAGGTTCATGGTTTGGAAAGAAAGGATAAAGGCTCAAAGTTTGCTTTAACCCACCCATTCTCCTTGATGTTCTCCCGTCCTACGTTCAGCTAATTCGACCTTAGCGCTCACCTCTCGGAGGTTGAAAGAAAATAGGAATGATAGTTCGAGAAACCTTTGGATTTTGGAGTGACAACCACTCACTCTTTCGTCTTTGACACTTGAGGTCTCACGACTCGTATTTCCTTTGGGGATTTTTCTTTTGATCCTTTTCATCTTTTTCTTTTCATATCCCTAACTTTTGCCTGGACTGACTCCTTTTGAGTTTCTTTTGATTTTGTTTAAGTCCAGCGGGATGCCCTCATTTTTGCCTAAGTCATTTGTTTTGAAGTTTTCTTGACTTAGCGGGCTTTTGATTCTTTTCTTTTTTCATTCTTCTCTTTTGAACAAGTCGTGTGACACTGGTTGCCTGACTCTTTAGGAAATGATGTGGCTGTCCCACTCTTGATTGAACCATTGTGGTCTTTTAGGCACGACCTCTAGGGGTGTGATTGATCCTTGAACGGACACTCCTTTTGCAATTTGGACGCTCGGTCAAATTAGCTAACACCTACCCTGCCCCAGGTTGTGATTTGAGGGTTTTTCATTCACAGAAAGAAACTCCCACTACAAGGCTCAAAGGGGTCGACAAGGGATTATCTTCCTTATGTCTCCGGTGTTTAGGGATTTGAAATAATGCCTGTACATCATCAGCAGGTTTATTTCAAAAGCATACAATCGGAATTTGCATGTCGGTCATTTTCGTCATCCTCCCCAAATTCTTCTTAACCAAACGTTGGACATTTGTAAACACAGTTAGTGAACACTACTGGATTCAATCAAAACATGCATATTTATTTCATTATCATCAATTTGAATGAAAACAACAAGTTTTACAAACAAGCTTACAAATTCAAACAGGAAAGCAACTACAAATGTAAAGAAATGACAAGCTACAACAAAGAAAATATGCTAGCTTCTGAGAACCGGGCTTTTGCATCTGCCCTGCTGCTGAACCAGCTATCTTTATTAGAGACAATCTGATGCTGTCCTGATCTGCTTTCAATGACTCAACCAAATTATAGAGCCCTTCCTCCTTCATTCAGATGATTTGGGGGCCTCTTGGCCCGAAGCTGATTGCTGCACTATCAAGCAAATCCTGCACTTTGTGCTTAAAAGCGTGGCAGCCTTCTATATCGTGACCCGGGGCTCCAGAATGAAACTCACAGTGCTTGCTTGCATCATAGCCGAACGGGGGAGCTCCCGTTATTGGTGCCAGAGTTCTTGTCTCTACCAGATTCAATCCCAACAATGTCTGCAACAACTTGGCATATGTTGAGGGAGGCTTCTCGAACGCTCTTCTCGGTTTGCCCTGGAATCTTCGTTGAGCCTGCTGTGCCCCCTGCTGAGGCTGCTGCTGCTGGTATCGGGTTGACCCTTGAACACCCTTTGTATCAAATGCAACATTGGTTTCTTGACCTTCAATGTACTGATTAGCGCCCTCCTTATGCTTAACCATTTTCTTTCTTAGATCTGCCCCAGGAATAGGCAACAATTGTGGGCCTGGAGATTCTGACACCATGGAGTCCAGGATACGCTTCTGACCCACTGCAGCTTTAGAAACATCTGTCATCTTAGCATCGACTGAGACAGGAGCAATATGCACCGCTACGCCGCCCGGCGTGAATTCAATATCGTGCGAGTCAATCAGGTCTTGAACATTATGCTTAAAAGCATGACAACCCTCGATGTCATGTCCGAATGCCCCGGAATGAAATTCACATTGCTTACTGGCATCGTACCCTTGAGGAAACGCCCTCGTTGGTGCTGTCAACGTTCTCTTCTCAACCAGATTAAACCTCAATAAGATCTGCAAGAGCTCAGCATAGGTCATAGGTGGTGCCTCAAATATTCTCCTTGGCTTCCCTTCCTGGATCTTCCGCTGAGCCGGATGTATCTTCTGTTGTTGCTGCTCAGGTTCCACATGCACAGGTGGCGTGAGCTTCTTCATTGCGGCTTCAAATAGCTGATCGTCTTCTTTTCTAAGCACATTCTTGACTACCTCCATGATCAAACTCATTTGGGTCTTCAGCTGACTGTTCTCCTCTTTGAGAATCTTCTGCTCTGAACGCATCTCTTGCATGTCTCTCATCATCTGCCCCAGCTGGCTTCGGACTTCGATCAATTCAAACTGATTCTGTTCCATATCTCTGAAGGAGTTCCTGCAACAAACTGGATGATGAGGAAATAAGGCCCACGGTTCTGATATACCTGCTAAATAATAATGCAGCGCAGAAAGCAAACACATATTCACAACGAGATAAAGAGAAACTCAAGCTATAAGCACACAGACGAACATCTCCCATACATGTACAACCAACAAAATCAGCAGGTGAGCACAAATGAGTATGAATATAACGACCCCAGCCAACAATCCTGGTGGTGGTCGACAAATACTGATGCACCAAAGCTAAACGGGTTAGGCAGAGAAACAAATGCGACACCCGGCATAGAAACCTCTAGAAACTTCCCCCATATTCAACTGAACTCTCTGATTGACAATCTTCAGAGCACACACTTCCTGTGGAGTCTTCCATGATATTAACTGACGAACCCCCACAACTGGAAGATGGAAAATCATTAATCTGAACACAACCCTGAGAAGTGATGCAAATACGGCTAGAGTCTAACAGATCTTGGATCTGGCTTCTAAGCACTTTACAATCATTCGTTGAATGCCCCTGTGCCCCAACATGGTACTCACAGCGGGCGCTGGCATCAAAACCCGGAGGATACGGTGGAATCACCGGCTTAATCTCTTTCGGCACTATTAATCCGCTTCTGACCAGATCTGGCAACAACTGACTGTACGATACTGGTAGCTGAGTAAACTGCCTTTCAGGTTTCCTTGGTCTTCGTGGAGCATGCTGACGCGATCGGCGATAGGATGACCGTTGACTTGAAGTGTCTGAAAACTGATCTTGAGATGCTAGAGATTCTGAGGTGGCATCATCTCCTTCCCACTCCTCTTGAGAACTGACAACTGACTCAATCTTATTAACTGGGACGTAAGGAACACCTCGAAACTTTCCACTCCTGAGTCCTCGCTCAACAATCTCTCCCAACCTCATCAGGCCCACAAAGCTTGTGCAACTGAACAATTTGTCGAAATAATAGCCTTTCAGAGTACCCAGGAAGATGTCAACCAGTTCCCTTTCCGGAAGCGGTGGTCGCACACTAGCAGCCAATTCTTTCCATCTTCGCAAATACGCTCTGAACGATTCATTCTCCGCCTGAGACAATTCTTGCAGATCCACGAGACTAGGAGTCAAATCCAAGTTGTAATCGTACTGCTTCATGAAAGCTCTGGCTAAATCCACCCATGATCGAATCTGATTACTCTCTAATTGCACATACCATCTCAGAGATGCCCCAGTCAGGCTATACTGAAAGCAATGGATCATCAATTTGTCATTTCGCACAAACGAAGTCATCCTTCGACAGAACATCATCAAATGCAGCTTTGGACAGCTATCTCCCGTGTATTTTTCAAACTCCGGCACTTTGAACTTGCACGGTAACACGAGGTCAGGAACCAAACACATGGCTACAGCATCCAGGTTAACGGCATCTTTCGCTTCCAAGGCTTTCATTTGCTCTTCCAGCACTCGGAGTCTTCTACCATCGTCAAGAGCTCTTGGATCTACCACCCCGGTCATTGGATTATCCCTCCAGTAACTCATCACAGGGAAAGCAACACATTGATTGTTAACAGGAGGATAGCGTTCATTTCGGGCAAGAAACTGATCATGCCGATCTCGGTTCTCAACAGCTGGCTGCACAACTTGGTCTGCAGTAAGATTGATCGCTTGCGGGAAGCCTTCCATAGAATCATACTGATGGTTGGACGCCACAGTAAACCTTGCCTGGGTGTCAGGAGCCTGGAAATTGCCTTCAGACATAGCCACCGATTACCTGTAACCGACTGTACTGCTTGATTCTGCTCAAATCCGCTTCAGCCCCTTGGTCGTCTTCAGCACTCTACTTTTGCCTCAAACAATTCCCCGAGAATCACTTTCTGGTGAAAACAAAGGCTGGATAAGTGCTCTGACCTGCTAGAGAAATGCTATGCAGTATGATTTATGCAAACAGAAATACAAAAATGCTAACGTGCATGTGTGCATTGGAGATATTTTCCCTCCAATTCCAGTGTCAGTGGCAGCAAGACGAGATAAACCATAAAGACAATATTTGGAAAATCCCTCATATATTCATCAGAAATAACAGTCTTGTCAAGAGGTTACATAACCATGCTCCATACAGCTGATATGACAAAGAGGATCCCAGCCAACATGCCTGGTGGTGATCTCAACATACAGAATACAAGAGAGAAATCAAATACGGGTACGGTTGCGGAAGTCCTCGACCATCTTCTTTGTCTCTGCATGATCCGGTTGATAAATCAAACCTTCTATCAGTCGGTCCCTTTTCCTGACCGTCCCCTGGATGTCTCTGACAATGTCTTCCCAAGCCTTATCATTAGCACCATCCCCAGGTTTGGGTCTCTTGGCATCTGCTCTATGCTGGAAATCTTCCAAATTCTTCATGGCATCTGTCAACTTGCGCTCGACTTCGTATCGGCGACAGGCTTCTTCTTCGAGCTCTTCGTTCTTCACTTTGACCTGTTCTTCTAACTGAGTAATCTGCGTCTTCAGCCCTTCTTCTCGCTCCTTGCGCTTGGTCATAGTGAGATCCCAGCATTCTCTGAACTTGGCTAACTTTGTGTAGGCCCTGTCCAGCTCTTGCTTCTTGGTGGCCAACACACTACTAACGGAGTCTACATCTAGCTCCAGACGCTTCTTGGTTTCAGTCAATTCCAATAGCGTAGTCTTCAGATGTTTCAGAGTTTCAGCCTGTTGCTTAGAAATATATCCTGTTTCAATCTTTTCATGCCGAAGCTGGGCATTCTCCTGCTCTAAAGCCTCTTTAGCCCTTGCTAGCTCTTCTTTCTCCGCCATCAGCTGCTTGTAGACCTGAATGTCCACAGTGGTAGGTTCCTCTACCGGAGAAGGATGCAATGGCTGAACTGCTGGATACGGCATAAGGAATTTCACAGCTCGCTCACGAATCCATTCTACATATGGGCTAGGACCTCGAGTATCCCCTCTGTTACCTGAAAGCTTCCCTCTCTTGTGCAGGTTTTTCCAGGCTTTCTCAAGTTTGGTCAGCATCTCTTTCCCAATTGCCCCGGTGAGATACAGAGATTCCTGTATCTCCTCGGGCTTTGGCGCTCCTTGAGGTATGTACCCAAATTGCTTGATCAATAAGGAAGGGTTATAGTTGACACAACCTTTCCTTCCTATTAACGGAACATTCGGGAATCCTTCGCCTTTGAATATGACTTCAGCTCCAAATACCTCTTTATTGGTCCATACCACGTTCTCAGCAGTCAATCCCATTAAGCGCTCGGGCCATCCTAGAGAATTGATAGATGTGACAAACGGGCCTGACTTAGGCAAATGACTGGTGAACCACCTGCATAGGAGAGGTACACAGCAAGACACATTCCTTCCTCGTCGCTTTTCATTCTGATAATGAGTTGAATGGTGGATATCTCCCAGCAAAGTAGGAACTGGGTTTCCCGCAGCCAAAATATAGAAGGCATCTGAATCAACAAAATCAGGAATGTTCGGGAATAACACGATGCCATACACACATACAGCAAGGATAACGTCAAAAACATCCCAGCTACCCTTCTGGGCATACTCTCGAGCCTTCTCCACTAAGACATCCAATGGAAATCCCCATACGTCTCCTCTTCTGATCATTCTCCCAGACAGCTCAGACTCTTTCAAGCACAGGATGGCAGAAAGCTCAGCCAGCTTGGGCTCAGCGTCCGTACGATAAAAGGGCATCTGCTCACGGATCGGTATATCCAGAAGTGCAGAGTACTCCTCCAGGGTAGGAGCCAAAACAAAGTCGGGAAATACAAAACACCTGAGCTCCGCGTCGTAAAACTGTAACAGAGTATAGATGCCGCTGGTCTCGTAGACAGATGGCTGATAAACGTAGGTCAGAATCCTCCCATATCTCTTTCTGAAGTCACCCATTCCTCTCTTCTTAGCAATAGCAATCAGCTCTAACAATAGACTGATATTCGGCGACGGAAACTTATAGGGCAATACTCTCTTCAGGTTTTCCATATCTTGCTAGGAACAAACACCAGAACTGGAAGGGAAAATATGTACCTGCAATACACACACGTTAGTTGAATGCAGATGGTAATGCAATGATGCAATATGATAAATAATGCAATCTGTGAACACAGGGGCTATGCTGTAGCCTGAAGAGGAATATCTCTGTGATCAAGAACAGAAAACCAACACGGTCACCAGAACTTCAGGACGCTAACTATCATCTGATACTCAAAATATCAATCCCCTGGTAAGAAAACCATCTGAACCTTTGTATCTGACGAGAATACCATCTGATAATAGCCTCAACCTCAGATAAGAAACCCATCTGACCCAGACAACACACCTGGAGATGAATCAAGAACACCATCTGATAAAGATACTGAATCATGGTTTCTGAAGGCCAGTTTTCCTACAATAACCCAGTCCCCTCTCACAGGTAGGATAAACCTAATCCACGGACAAAGGTACGGCATCCTATGCGGTTATCAGCGTCACAGACTTTCATGAATGACGATACGATTCCCAGAAGGAGTGGCATCATCAAGTCATGAAGAGGCCTCACTTAGCTGACTTCTAAATGATCGGTCCCCAGAGTCGACAACCCTCACGTCTGGACTCCCCTCAGATCCTCAGGACCGGAAAGGAGCACCTCTGCAAGAATCTCGTCTGAGCGCAGATTTTCGTAGGGAACTGTGCCTGCTCAGCAGACAGGTTCGTCTACTACTTCTCCGCAACTATATCTAGGTGTGTACTCAAGCCCAGGTCCGGCTTTTCACTCACAGTAACCTCCCTCTGCCCACAGCAATAATCATAATATAATGCTGGAAAATAAATGCGGAAAGGTAAAGGTACAGAAAAGTAAAGTGCAGAAAGGTAAAACACAATATGCACAACACCCAACCAATAAACACCCAAGCGCTAGGATTGACTCGCGTAGGGGATGGGAAACGGTCCCAGCATAAGGGATGGGAAAAGTCCCTAGATGCTATAAGTCCCCAGCAGAGTCGCCAGCTGTCGCTACTGCGAAAATCGGCGCCGGCTTGACAGGAGAGTCGCCACCGTGCGTTATTTATCCCTCAGAGTGGGAAAGGAAACGCTCGAAGTAAACCTCGCAAAGACGGGAAAAGGTATGGTCATCGCAACCAAAACCTGGATTCGGGAGTCGGTTACGAGAGGGGAAGGTATTAGCACCCCTCACGTCCATCGTACTCGATGGGATCCACGCTTGGTGTTTATAGGTAAAAGGGTGTGTTATCTATCTACGCTACTGGCTGGTCTGAAAAGAAAATAAAAGGACAGGACTCGGCAGAACATACGGTGTTCTGGGCCTACGTATTCCCTCGTGCAATGGGAAAGTCAGAGTCAACGTAGTTCGACTTCCTACGTCTAAACGGGGGAAAGGTTGCTCGCCAGGACATCGCGTCCTGTGCCTACGTACTTTCATCTGAAATGAAAGATCAGAGCAAACGTAGTTCGGCTAACTACGGGTAAACAGGGGCTCTCACACAGCAATGAGAAAACAAACTGGTCCTAAAGGCTCTGGAACCTACAAATACGATCTGGTCTCAAATGCGCTCGGGCAAGAGAAAGGATAACAATTAGTCGTTAGCGGGAAAGTCTCGATCGCACAGCCGCGAGAGAACAAAGGTTAGTCGTCAGTGTGCTCGCTAGGATATCGCATCCTATGCCTACATATCTTCGTCTGGAACGAAGAATCAGAGCAGCTGTAGTTCAGCTAACTACGGGTCAAGCTACTCAAAAGCTCCTACAGAAAGAAAAGGGAAACCCTAGAACTATAGCTGAGAAACAGGGGAATCTACCTACTACTATCACACCTGGTTGACCATCCTAATGTTTATCATAACGACTCCGCAACGGAGAAGTCAGGGCTCCTAAGGGATCATGGCAACAGGACTAAACCACAAACAAGAAACTGCACAGTAAAGGAATACTGAAAATATGCATGAATGCAACAACTAAACAATCAAGGCACAGAGGCCGCAACCCACAAAGGCAAGGGAGCTCAGCTCTACCAAATACCAACAAGCAAAGCCACTCAATAACAAACAAGCAGAAGGAGGACCACCTCAACTTCTCATGCACACAAAGTCTACTTCTAAGATGCACCTATTCAAAACTATCTAGATGAATACCTAAGTCTAATGCGACATAACATCATACAAGTCAAACAACACAAAGAGACTAACCCTGAGCAGGGCCTCTAACAAACCTGAAACAAGCTCCTAATCTAGCTCTAAACAGAACTCTATACAGCACCCTAAGCAAAGATCTAAGCCAAAACTCTAATCAAGAAAAACCTACGCAAGAGGAATCAATCCCAGTCTCCAAGCTTCAGAATAAGCTTACCAGAGAAAGGAAGCTAAGCAGACAAGCTCATAGTGCCTTCCTCAGGAAAGTACCAGGAGGTTACTACTCAGGAGTCATATCCTATGCGGCTCGACAACTGTGATCAGTTTACATTCCTCCTCAGGAGAAATTAAACTCACATGAAGGCTCCGGCGTCACTGGATATTTGAGAAATACCTATATGCACTAGGGGAACTAAGTGAACAGACTCATAGGACCTTCCTCAGGAAAGTACTAGAAGGCTGACACTTAGGAATTGTACCCTACGTGGCTCAACAACTGTGATCAGTTTACATTCCTCCTCGGGAGAAATTAAACTCACAAGTTGGCTCCAACATCACTGGATACTTGAGAAATCCTAGACAAACTAATGGAACTAAGTGAATAAACCCATAGGACCTTCCTCAGGAAAGTGCTAGGAGGCTTCCACTTAGGAATCGTATCCCATGTGGCTCAACAACATGTGATCAGTTTACATTCCTCCTCAGGAGAAATTAAACTCACAAGTCGGCTCCGACATCATTGGATACTTACGAAAGAGGTGAGAATAAAGAATGAAAGTCATTCATAGTGCCTTCTTCAGGAAAGTACCATAAACTCCCTTCAAACTTCAGGATCTCGAACCTCACAAACAGACAACAAGCTCCTAGACTAAGCCTCAATCCACTGCATCTCTGCAAGCTCCAACAGGACTTCAATCAGCTCCCACCTTCAAGAAGAACCCACAGGCCAACAAACCACAAGAGACTATCTCTGAAGTTCAACCACAGTTGAACTCCAAAGTCAGAAGTCATCAAGACTTCCCCTATCTTCAGGCTCAGACAAATCACATCAGGGCACCCTACAAAAATCTAATAAAAATCTAATGGGAGACCTACATGGCTCTAGGGCAACATACTGAAAAATCAGAACAAAAATCAACACCAGATAGAAGAACTAAAATCAGCAACACAGACATATCCACAAACCAATTTATTCATCATCAATAACAGTGGAAAAATGCAATTAAAGTGACAATGCATGATTAAGCTAATATTTTTGTATTATAAAATTCTACACTGAATCACGAGTCTACAGGAAAAAGAACGGAATTATTTGACTAAATCTACCATTTTTTATGAATTTTCTAATGATATGCATGCATTGAAAATATTAAAAAAACATCAATAAAAATGGAAAATATACAAAAAACTAGGAAATAAAAATAAAATGTCATTTTTATTTTTATTTAATTTTCTTAACATTTTCATGGAATGGCTGAAAAAAAAGAATTAAAAAAAAACATTTATTTACATTTATTTATGAATTATTTACAAACCATGAAAATATAAAAAAACAAAAATAGAAGAAAATGAAATGGGGGGGGGGGGGTCTAAACAGCAATGGATTTATGAGGGATTTCTAGCTGGGCCCTGATTGGGGGGTGCCAACAGCCTGAGGCGCAGGGCCCAAATTTAATATCTAGAAAAAACAATAAAGACTGAATTGAAACCAGAGGGGGGTGCAGTGTTAGCAAGTTTTCAGTTGTTATCATTACTGGGCTTGGACGAGGGGGTGTTAACAGCAATAGGGCCTAAGGCCCATATCCATATTATTCAGATCTCCCACAGCCAGGGGGGTGTGAAGCAATTTGGGATGTAGCGCATCAGCAATACGCTTGGGCCTAAGCCCAGCGTCCAAACCCTGATCCAATTACTCTGCTGAACAAAACTACTCCTCTACCTCCAAACCCTAGCTACTGTTCACCAATCTACCAAACCCTAGCCGTCTTCCTCTCGTCTTCATCCTCTCCCTCACGCTCTCTCTTCTCTGCAACCCAATCAAACAAACCCTAAACGAAGCAAATCCTCACCCAAACACTTCAATCCCTCACAAGAAATCACTACTCAGGATCTAGTCTTAAACCACACACCAAATCAATTAATCAATTAAAACCCTAATCGTTGAAGGCAACGTGATCTAATCTGAAGAAGAACACGCAAGGAGTTTTAGCAAGCGTACCTGGGGATATTTGAGCGAACTGGATCGTATTGGAGAATGAAGTCCCTTCAACGAAGATCCAAATCGCGTACGAAGATGGAACGAAGATGAACTTGAAGGATGGCTCTTGAAGATGACGTTCTGGGAAAATTCGCTTGAAGATTGGACGCGGTTCGAAGCTTCTGGAAATATGCTTAAGAAGGATGAACGTCTTAGGATGATTTCTGGAGATATTGCTTGAGAAAGATGAATGTCTTAGGATGATTTCTGGAAATCTCCGATGGAGGATGAAGGTCTGGTTTCTGGAAATCTTTGATGGAGTATGAAGTTGGTTTGAGTTATTCTGGAAAAAAACTGATGAAGAACGAAGGAGGTGGATGAATTCTGGAGAAATGTTGTATGAAGGTTTGAGGATTCCGGCGTGCCTATGAATTTTCCGGCGATGAGAAGAGGAAGGTGACGGAGGAGATCTGGGGAGGAAGAAGAAGATCTGAGGATTCTGGAGATTTTGGACGTTTGGTGGTGGCCGGAGTTGGTTGACGGTGACCGGCGGCGGGAAATTACGGCTGATGCATGGCCGCCGGTGTGAAACTCAGGCGATGGTGTGGGGGCGCCAAGTGGCGTGCATGCGCAGAGAGAGAGAGTGAGTGGGGGACAGGTGTGGACACGTGGGAGAGTCTGGGGACTTCTCTGAGTGGTGGTGGCGTTCTCAAGGCAAAACGCGTGGGACCCCGTTCTGAGCAACACGTGTCACTTTTATACCACTGGAGACGCGTGGAACCTTCTGGATTGTTCTGGTATGCGCTGGAAGATGGTGGATGAACTTGGACTGCTTGGACCGTTTTTGGACTATTTTTTTTTTTGCTGAATTGAGAATTGGGCCTCAAAAGAGCACCCCTGGGCCCATACGAACTGGACCAACAAAACTGTAAAAAAAACTGCATTATAATAAAACACAACTAAACCTAATTACCTAATCAAACAATTAGCACCTAATTAACTAATGATCAACTAATAAACTCTAAACAAAAATTAAAACCCTAATCAACTCTAAAAATGATTAAAACTCTAATTAATTCCACATCAATCTAATTAAATCTAAAAAAATCAATTAACCTAATTAAACCCTAAAAAGTCAATTAAAGTCTAATTAATTCTATATTTCTACTAATTCTCTATTAACATTCTAATATCACTTAATATCTATTAAAATCCTAATATTAATAAAAGAAACTATATTATTTTCTATATTGTCTAAAAACAATTAAACCCATTTAAAAATCTATACAAAATTCCTAAAATGATTTAAAAATTCTTATAAAATCCTAAAAAGAGAATTAAACCATTAAAATATTCAAAAAAACCCTATTTAAATTCCAGAAAAATCTATAAAGCCTGTTAAAAATTCACAAAAAGTCTATAAAAATCCTAAAAATGCAGATGAATGCAAATGACCCCCATAAAAGCGCACGAGACCAGATCGAATCGAACGGAGATCCCCGGGCATCAGAATATCCCCAAAATCACTGAAAAATCACCGAGGAGCGCACAATTTCCCGAAAATAAAACCCCGATAATCTGGACTGGGTCTGCCATATCTGATAGACAAAAATCAAGCTGTAACCCTGATATCCCCTGCTTGTGCACAAAAATCATACATCTGAGCTGTGAATATGAAATTAAACCATGAGTCAGATAGGAGAATCGGTTGGTCAAATTTTAGGGTGCAACACCCATGTCTTATGCTCAGCTGTTACAGACTCTGCTTCAGTTACAGCTAGTCCAGAAAAGAACCCTGGCTCCCTTGACAGGGGCACCTCCGCAGGGTTATGATGCGAATGCAACGTGTGATTTTCACTCAGGGGCACCCGACCACACGATAGAAAACTGCAAAGTCTTCAAGCACAAGGTACAAGATATGGTAGATGCTAAGATCATCAATTTCTCAGATAATGTGCCTAATGTCACAAAGAACCCTATGCCAAATCATAGGGGAGGTGGGGTGAATGCCATTATTGAAGAAGAAAACTTAGATTTGTTGACTGATGTCAAGGATCTGAAGACACCGCTTAGCTTCATTAAAGCCAAGCTGATGAAGAGAGGCTTCTTTCTGGGCTGTGGAGAACTGTGTATGGGATGTGCGACTCGTCCTGATGGATGTGAACAGTTGACAATAGGGATTCAGAGTCTGATGACCGAAGGAATCTTGCAGTTTAGTCGAAGGGCCGAATGTGGATCTGGAGAGGTAATGCTGAAACAGGATGATGAGGTTGCCACCATCACCATCCCTCGCCAGACGATAACTATTTCTGCACCCAGGCCGCCCACAATTACCATTACAAAGGTTGGGCCGATACCTTTTGAAAGCACCAATGCTGTCCCATGGCACTATGGGGCGGACGTCTACTGTAACGGACAGAAGTTGGAACTGGAACCCTCTGGGAAGTCTGTGGATAACCTAGTGGGAGTTGGCAGAATCACGCGCAGCAGAAGAGTATTTGCTCCACCTGAGATTGTGGTGGACAAAGCAGACAAAGCTGAGGAAACTGATAAGGGAAAGAGTAAAGTCATTAAGGAAACCTCTCATGGGGTAGAGAAGGACTTACTTGTAAAGGACGCTGAAGAGTTCATAAGGTTGATCAAGAAGAGTGATTACAAGATCGTGGATCACCTCCATCAAACACCCTCGAAAATTTCCATCCTGAATTTGTTGCTGTGTTCGGAGTCACACCGCAACACGCTGTTAAAGGTTTTGAATGCCACATATGTACCGCAGGAAATCTCAATCAACTAGTTGGAAGGGGTAGTAGCCCACGTGAATGCTGTAAACGGGTTAGGGTTCACTGACCTGGAGCTGACGCCGAAAGGAAGAAACCACAACAGCGCACTGCACATCTCGATAGAGTGTAGGGGAACAGTCATGTCTCATGTGTTGGTAGACACTGGGTCGTCGCTCAATGTTCTTCCGAAGAAGGCATTGATGAAGTTAGACACGAGAGGATTGATTTGCACACCCAGTGATCTGGTTGTGAAGGCTTTCGATGGAACCAAGCGTCATGTCTTTGGAGAGGTAACTCTACCAATCCAAGTTGGGCCGGAAACTTTCGACGCAGTCTTCTACATCATGGACATCATGCCCGCCTACAGCTGTCTGTTAGGTCGGCCATGGATCTATTCTGCTGGTGCCGTGACCTCCACGTTGCACCAGAAGCTCAAGTATGCTGTTGGAGGCAGCATTGTAACTGTATGTGGCGAGGAAGACATAATGGTGAGCCATTTGTCGTCCTTCAAATACGTTAAGATGGATGGGGAGATCCACGAAACCCTATGTCAGGCATTCGAAGTTGTTAAGGTCAAGGACGTGACTCCAGTAATGACTGAGAAACCAGAGATGACTCTCTCTTCCTTCAAGGAAGCCCGAGCCGTTGTTCAAGCCGGATCTACCCCAGGCTAGGGGCAAGTTCTAGAAATACCTCACAAACAGGACAAGTTTGGGTTAGGATACTCTCCTACGGCTGAAGCCTCCTCTTCTCACAGTACGTTGTGAGGTAAAGGGCCGATCCAGTTTACCAGTGGTGGGGTGATATTTAAAAGTGTCAACGCAGTGTCTGAAGACGGCGAAGACAGCGATTGCGACCTGGATTCCTGGATCCAGCCAAGCAAACCAGGCCAGAGCCTCAACAACTGGTCCATCAGGGATACCATCCAAGTGACAGGCAAAGAGTAATGATTTACTTTCTCCAATTATTGTACAACCCTATGTCCTACCCGGGGCATAGTGGTTTTATTGTCAGGGCCTTGTCTGATTATGTACATGCATTTTACCAATAAATCAAAAGGCGTTTTTCTTCGCATTCAAATGTTGTGATCTCTGTTATTCCTGTTTTATATTTGTTTTGAAAAACAATAAAATGGCAATAGGGTTTGTGCTAACCTGCATATCCTTGTCTTAAGCTTAACCCTTCTTATTGCAGGATCCACATCGCAGATGACATCGACTCTGGACCTTCTACGACTCACTTCGACTTCGATTGCCCGATCTATCATGCCGAAGAAGAGATTGATGAAGACGAAGACCTTCCCGAAGAGTTGCCCCGCTTGTTGAAACAAGAAGAGAAATTTATTCTGTCTCACGAGGAAGAGATTGAGATTGTGAATCTGGGTTCTGAAGAACTGGTCAAGAACGTCAGGATATGGGCTGCATTGCAGAGTGATGTCAAGCAGAGATTGGTCGAGATGCTGAGAGAGTATAGTGACATCTTTGCTTGGTCATACGAAGATATGCCCGGACTTGATACTGACATAGTGGTCCATCACTTGCCGCTACGATAAGATTGTCCTCCCGTTAAGCAGAAGCTTATAAGGACACGACCATATATGGCCGTTAAGATCAAAGAAGAAGTGCAAAAGCAGCTTGATGCTGGCTTCTTAGCGGTCACTACTTACCCTCCGTGGGTCGCCAACATAGTGCCTGTACCGAAGAAGGACGGTAAGGTGCGAATGTGCGTCGATTACCGGGATTTGAATAGGGCAAGCCCTAAAGATGATTTCCCGCTCCCTCATATTGATGTGTTGGTCGACAATACAGCTCAGTTCTCCGTGTTTTCGTTCATGGATGGCTTCTCCGGCTACAATCAGATCAAGATGGCGCCGTAGGACATGGAGAAGACTATGTTTATTACACCTTGGGGAACATTTTGCTACAAGGTAATGCCTTTCGGTCTGAAGAACGCAGGGGCCACTTACCAACGAGCAATGGTCACTTTGTTTCATGATATGATTCATCATGAGATTGAAGTCTATGTTGATAACATGATTGCGAAGTCCCAAACGAAGGAGGGACATCTGGTCAATTTGCTGAAGCTTTATGAGAGGCTTAGGAAGTTCAGGTTGAGGTTGAATCCTAACAAGTGTACTTTCGGAGTACGGTCTAGAAAACTACTAGGGTTTATCGTGAGTGAAAGAGGCATTGAGGTTGATCCTGCGAAGATAAAAGCAATACAAGAAATGCCAGCGCCAAAAACCGAAAAATAAATTCGTGGTTTCCTGGGTAGAATAAACTACATTGCAAGGTTTATCTCTCAGCTCACTGCCACGTGTGAACCGATATTTAAACTGCTAAAGAAAGATCAAGCGACTATCTGGAACGTGGATTGCCAAAAGGCATTTGATAAGATAAAACAGTATCTACAGGAACCTCCGATCTTGATATCCCCAGTGGCCAGAAGACCCTTAATCATGTACTTGACAGTTCTTGAGAATAGTATGGGGTGTGTTCTCGGTCAGCACGACGAGACGGGCAGAAAGGAGCATGCCATCTACTATTTGAGTAAAAAGTTTACAGACTGTGAATCCCGTTACTCAATGCTGGAGAAGACGTGTTGTGCACTCGCTTGGGCTGCCAAACGTTTACGACAGTACATGCTCAATCACACAACCATGCTATTTCGAAGATGGATCCGATCAAGTACGTCTTCGAGAAACAAGCGCTTTCGGGCAGGATTGCCAGATGGCAAATGGTGTTGACGGAATATGACATTCAGTATGTTTCCCAGAAGGCCATCAAGGGAAGTGTATTGTCTGAATACCTTGCCGAACAGCTGATCAAAGATTATCAGCCGATGAAATTTGAATTCCCTGATGAGGATATCATGTTTCTCAAAGTGAAAGATTGCGATGAACCGTTTCCCGACGAGGGTCCAGACAGGAAATCCCAATGGAAATTGATATTTGACGGGGCGGTTAATTCTTACGGAAGTGGCATTAGGGCAATCATCACGACTCCCCATGGATCCCACATCCCTTTCACTGCTAGAATGACATTTCTGGTCACCAATAACGAGGCAGAGTACGAAGCATGCATCATGGGTCTAGAAGAAGCGATTGATTTGAGAATCAAGAACCTAGATGTATATGATGACTCGGCACTTGTGATCAACCATATTAAAGGGGAGTGGGAGACTCGTCAATCAAACTTGGTGTCATATATGAACTATGCCAGAAGGCTGCTTCCGTTCTTTGATCGAGTGGAACTCCATCATGTGCCCAGGGCTGAAAATCAGATGGCTGATGCCTTAGCCACGTTAGCTTCGATGTATAAAGTCAATTTTTGGAATGAAGCTCCAAGGATTGTCCTTTCTCGTCTTGATAGACCTGCATTCGTCTTTGCGATCGAGGAATCCTCCGATGGCAAGCCATGGTTCCATGACATCCAGACCTTCCTTATGACTAAAGAGTATCCTGCGGGAGCGTCAACCCAGGATAAGAAGACTCTGAGGAGGCTGTCTGGAAATTTTTATCTCAATCTTGATGGAGTTTTGTATAAAAGAAACCACGATCTCGTGCTACTCAGATGTGTAGATGAGAAAGAAGCGAGTATGCTCATGGAAGAAGTCCATGAAGGCACATTTGGTACGCACGCCGGTGGGCATGCTATGACAAGAAAGATCCTGAGAGAAGGATATTACTGGCTGACGATGGAATCAGATTGCTTTAAATTTGCGAAGAGATGTCATAAATTCCAGATTTATGCTGATAAGATTCATGTGCCGCCGTGCCCATTGAATATCATGTCCTCCCCGTGGCCGTTCTCCATGTGGGGCATCGACATGATAGGCAAGATCGAGCCCACTGCATCTAACGGTCACCGCTTCATTCTAGTAGCCATCGACTACTTCACCAAGTGGGTGGAGGCGGCATCGTATGCTAACGTGACCAAGCAGGTGGTGGCTAAATTCATAAAGAGGGACATCATTTGTCGATACGGAATTCCCGAGCGGATCATTACTGATAATGGTTCGAATCTGAATAACAAGATGATGAAGGAGTTGTGCCAAAGTTTCAAGATTGAACACCACAACTCATCTCCTTACTGACCGAAGATGAATGGCGCCGTTGAAGCGGCCAATAAGAACATTAAGAAGATCGTACAGAAGATGGTTGTGACCTATAAGGACTGGCACGAGATGTTGCCATTTACATTGCACGGTTATCGTACAACAGTACGTACATCAATCGGGGCAACTCCTTTCTCACTGGTGTACGGTATGGAAGCTGTCCTACAGTTAGAAGTTGAGATTCCTTCTTTATGAGTTTTGGTTGACGTAAAACTCGACGAGGCAGAATGGATTAAGAACTGACTAAACCAACTCAGCCTGATGGACGAGAAGAGGTTACCATCGATTGCATATGGGCGCCTGTACCAGAGCCGAATGAAGAAAGCTTATGACAAAAAGATGCGTCCTAGAAGCTTTCAGACGGGTGATCTCGTCCTGAAGAAGATTCTTCCTCCACACTCCGATCACCGAGGCAAGTGGACTCCCAATTACGAAGGTCCATACATCGTCAGCAAGGTCTTCTCGGGAGGAGCGTTGTTGTTATCCACGATGGATGGCGAAGATTTTGCATCCCCGGTGAACACGGACGCAGTTAAAAAATACTTTGCTTAAAAAATGACCCGCTGGAAAGAAAAAGAATATCCAGGCAAAAATGGGGCATCCTGGCGAACCATAAAAAAGGAAAAAGGTTCGGGCAAAAGTTAGGGATATAAATGGAAAAATGAACACCTGCAAAGTCGAAAACCTGGAAGGGCGACTTTGGCAAAAAAGGGTATCCCGGTGAATCGAAAACCTGAAAGGGCGATTCAGGCAAAAGTTAGGGATTTGAAAAAGCAAATGACTGCGTTCCGCATATGGACTTTCATTGTTTAGTGGTTTGGAAGACCTGAGGGCCGTTTATCTGAATCAATCTCTTCTGAAGCTGAAGCATCGGAGAAGTAGCGAAGTCGAGTGGGTCATAGAGGGATCAACTCATGGTGTTCGTCTACACCATATTGCCGACATTTGTGTATATACTGATGTATAATTATGTTTTTATATTTGCGCAGCTTCCTCATTCCAGGAGCTTGCATCTATTGTAAAACATTCTTACCCATTCAGGGGTTCGTTATCAATAAAATATACACTATTCAGCAATTTTGTTTGCTTGTTTAGCATTTATCTATTTTGTTTGCGAAAAAGAACGCCGATGTTTTTGATAAAATGCGCATATATAAACTTACTGGCCTAGGCCACCGATTGTTGAAACAATGAATTACTTGAACATTGTCGCAGGGTGATAACCTTGATAGGTCCCTTTGAGAAGGGTATAGTGTCTGTTTGTTTGTGTTGTTGCAGGTATGGCATATTCCAGGCAGTACGCTGTATGCGTCCCCAAGCAGGATGATTCCTTCTACCCCAGCGAGTTTAGCAGCGTCTCCCCACGGAGTCTGAGCATGGGGACCGCGAGCGTCGATATGTCTCCCCAAGCAGAGATGATTCTCCCCAACCTGATGCATCTTGAGGAAGGATCATCATCTCCCCAGCTGAGTCATGCGTTGAGGTGTATGTTCACCCCCCGTACTGGATCAATGTGCAGTTTTCTCGTAGAAGACTATTCGCGAGTGTGCAGCTTTCGATAAGTCCAGACTGAAGTCTCTAGCGGAATTGAAATTCCCCACAGAGTTGCATTCTCCCCGCCAAGCAGGATGATTCCTTCTTCCCTAGCCGAGTTGGCAAATCCCCAAGAGAGCCGAGTCCTTGGAAGTCGTGCGGGCCATGATTGGTGCTCCCCGGTAGCGTGTTGAATAGCTGATGCTGCATTTCCCCGCCGGAGTCGTTATCTCCAGGAAAAGTTTTGTCGCGAAGGCCGCGCAGTTGATTTCTGCGATTGACATCGTTTTCCTCAGCAATTTGTGGTTTAAATACCCAGTTGAGCAGGTTCAGGTCCTCGGAGAACTTTATTCCCCTGCAGCAGTTGTCTGGAGTTCGTTTCCCCAGGAGGAGTCCAATTGAGATTGGTGTGACTTCTTCTCCTCGGCAGGATGAGTCCTTCCTCCACCAGAATGGTTCTTTCTCCTTGACAGGAGGCTTTTCCCTTCAGCATTTATTTGGCTAATGGGGTCGTAGCATTTTGCATGATTGCATAGCATTTACCCTAAAAATGCGTAGCATTTCCACCGTGTGGAGCATTGCGCCATTGTCTAACATATGCATATGAAACATGAGCTAGGTCGTTACCGTTCTTGTTTTGCAGGTGTTCCTCCGCAAGGTTGATTTATCAAGATGATTCTTGAATTCCCCAGCAAGGTTGATTTCTCAAGATGATTCTTGAATTCCCCAACGAAGTTGATGGCTTAAGACGATTCTTGAATTCCCCAGTGAAGTCGCCAAAGTTGGTTGCTCAAGTTGATGCTTAGGATTCCCGGCAGAGCATTTGCTCAGGATGATTCCTGAAATCTCCAGCAGAGTTATCGGTTCAGGATGATTCTTGAAGTCCCCAGCGGAGTTGATTGTTCAAGATGATTCTTGATTCTCTCAGCAGAGTTGATTCACCTGGAATGATTTCTGGATCCCCGAAGCAGAGTTACTTGATAGTTCTCCAGAATCCCTAACGGAGATGTGTCATCCCCAGCAGGTTTGAATGGAGAAGTTGAAATTTCCCTTGAAGATTTGATGATTGAAGTCCGGTAGCGGTGCAAAAACCCCAGACTTATTGATTAAGTCCAGCTGCAATGTCGAAGTAGTTATCCCAGCTGATGCGGAGTGCCTGATGGCAGAAGTTTGGATACCCCTATTTGGTTTATGATTGACCAAGAATTCTATTCCCGACTTACTGACGAAGTCCGGCTGACGCCCGAGAATTCCTTTGAATGCCTGACGGCAATACCAGCTATGTATCGCCAGTTACCGAGTGACCAGTGATCCCTTGATGACTTGAGGAGGAAGCTGCAGCGAAATCTGATAATCATCCCGACGGAGATTTGAGAGTAGCCATTCACCAGTTACCGAATGACCGGTGATCCCTTATTGATTTACTGATGAAGTCCGACAAAGATACTGTCGACGTTCCTAGCGACATGATGAGTCCATAGGCGACGATAAGGAATTCTTATGCTATGACGCAGAATGCCTGACGACATGATCAACCATCCAATACCAGTTTCCATGTAACCGGTGATCCCTTGATGACTTGAGGACGAAGATCTACAGCAAAATCAGATGATCATCCTGATGGAGATTTGAGATTAGACCCTTCACCAATTACCGTGTGACCAATTCCCCAGCAGAGTTGCTGCACAACTATCATGTTCAGTTTTGAAGATGTTCCTACCAACCAGAGTATCGTTTACCTGTGCGGTTGGAAAATCGCCAGTTACTGCATAACCAGTGATCCCTTGATGATTTGAGGGTGCAATGATATCAGATAAATCAGAGAATCATCCTGACGGAGGTTCAGATCAGTATTTCTCCCGCTAGTTGCCGTGCAGCTATTATTTCAGTTTCCGAAGATTTGTCCCCATCAGAGTACCGTGTACTTGCACAGTTGGCAAATTTCCGGGTTTGTTGGTATTCAACGTCTTTTACCTTGATTGTTTGAGAGCGGTTCGCTTCTCACCCAGTCAGGTCTAAGCCGTTTGAATAGGGGCAGCTGTTGCACCCAAAAATTTGCCCAACTTTTCTTTACCTAGCTCATGTTTCATTTCATTCACATTAGCATTATCATTTGCATTTTATTGACATGTATGCAGGAGATCAAGAAGTATGATTACCAATTAATAGCTACACAAAACTATGAGGCTAGCTAAGAAGGTTATTCAGATGTTCAAGGGTTGATATCTTTGTCAGAGAAGTTAAAAGATCCTCAGAGAGAGTGATTGAGGCCAAGCATGTAGGTCTCCTAACTTGAGAGTTATGGGGAAGACCATCAGATGATTCTGAGGCCATAAAGATTGACTGGAGGTCTTGAGAGAGCTCATGAGAAGTTTTGAAGATCACTTTGAAGCCTAGATAGGTCATTGTGCAAGATTAAAAGACTTGGCCATGAGTGGTGCAATTAGGGTTTGACTGGGTCAACCCTAAGTCAACTGATGATTTGAAGAAGGTTGAGACCTAATCCAAGAGCCACGTGATCATGGATTGACACATTGAGATGTTATAAGGATGATTCCAAGGTCAACTCATCATGATTGAAGATTTTGAGAAGTTTCAAGCTAGGGTTTCTAAGACTTGACAGTGTAAAATCCCCTAGTTTGACCCCTGTCTTCAAGGCCATGTAGCCCAAGATAGGATCTTCATCTCATCTTGACCCTAACATGATTGTTGTAGGGCATGATCTTAGATTTAATTTGAGTACTAGAAGTCCTTGATAGGGTTTATAGAACTCAAGTTATGAGCCAGACAAGTTACAAGTCATCTGAGGCATGTGAATTTGGAGCTTGAAAGTTACCCAACTTGCATGACACTTTTTCCCAAGAAGGATGATTCCTATGAACTTTTGGTCAACATTAATGTTGTTCCTTATCCTCTTAGCTTTCTAGAGAGTACTAGAAGTACTTTATAGGATTTGTAGAACTCAACTTATGGCTTTGACAAGTCAAGGGTATTTTGGGAAGTTGTGATTATGGGTCATTTTTAGTTATAGGTCATTTTCACCAACTTAGGCATCTCAAATGAAATTTTGTTCAACTTGAAAGTTGCTCAAAATGGGGTTTTAACCTTGACCTTGTATCAAGGAGGCATTGAAACGGCTCAAGGAGAGACTTGATTCAAGGAATTGTGAAAAAGGAAGAATTAATGAGAATTAAGGACCAAAAATTCAAAATAAATGATATGTGTGCAAATAAGGCAAAATAATAGCATTTTTTGAATGGAAAATGCATTTTAGAAACTTTGGAAATATTATATTTTTGATTTGAGTCCAATATCATGCCCTTTTCCTTTTTTTCTTCATGATAAAGTAACATATCAAACATGAGCCATTGGATGGAAACAAGGAGTGAATCACCACCATTCAGATTCAATATCTCATGAGGAGTGCAAAGCAAGCATTTTGAAGCCAAAACAGAGTGCATGTCGTGAGTGGTGTGGAAGAGATTTTGAGGAGAATTTGAAAATTGAAAATCTCATTCTGAAGCGTTGAGAAGTTTCTGGATGATTCCAATGAGTTCTATATAAGCCATTGAGTGTGTTCAGACCTTTTTTTTGGAAGAGTTTGAAGCTGGAAGCAGAAAGTGGATGTGAAATTTCAGAGTTTCAAGAGGAAATCGATTTCTGAGTTCAAGGAGGAACCAAGGCAAATTGAAGGTGGCATTAGCTTCAGAAGGTGATTTAGAGTGTGTCTGCATATTTTTGAAGGTTGAATTGATCAAGAACTACTTCTGTTACACCTCTGAACTCAGGTTGGTAACTTTCATCCTTATGCATAATTTAAGAGGAGATAGATAGAAATATATAGGTGGTTAGGATCCTAGTGGTGTGTAGTTGGATTCTAGATCAGAAATTGGTGAATTAGAGACAAACTAGGATGTGGATCATTTTCTGTTGAGGCTGAATTCTAGAGATTCTTGGACTGATAATCAAGATTGGATAGTGTAAGATGATCACCATGAGATGAGGATTACTTCTGTGCATTTAATTGAAGTTCTGATGAGATTCAAGATTGAGGTATATTTTGAAAGAGCTATCGGGTTTGAAAATCCATAGGGAGTTAGATGATTCTAAGGTTAGATTCGTGATCAGCATTAAAAACTGAGTGGAATGATGTATAATTTTGTGATGTTTGATGACCTGTGGAAGATGACTCACCGGAGAAGACGGTGGCACCACTGCTCAGGCCACCGTCTGTAAACTCCCTCCATCTGAATTCAAATTGGGGACGATGCATCTGGTTCGTTGGATTGGTATGGGACCTTGACTCAGTAGGACAAACACACGGCCACGATTGAGTTTGAAAACTCTGACTTTGACCCCTTTGCAAAACGCTCCATTTCACTTATTGCACTTGCCTGGGCTTAATGACTGATTGCTACTTACACCCCCACTTTGGCCCAACCCAGCGTATTGAACTGATCAGGATTGCTATTTGGCACGCAAGTTTTGTTATTTTCAATTGTTTTTCTTTATTTTCTTCACTTCATATTAGTTTAAAAATAATTCATAAAAAATAGAAAAATAGGTCAATTAATTCAAGGTTTTTCCCCCTGATTCATAATTGAATCTAGAATTTTATGGAATAAAAATATTAGGAAAACCATGCATTTTTATTTTATGTGCATGTTTTACATTTTATTTGATAATAAAATTACCATGGTTGATACCTCTGTTTGGTGAATTTAGTTTGATCATTTGGTGATGAGTTTTTGCTTGAGATTTTGTTTGTGATTAGCTTAGACATGTATGCTCCCATAATATTTTTCTCACATTTTTGTGATGAAATTAGGTGTTGTTTTTAGGTTGAAACTTTAGGTGCTCCCTTTTAGGGTTTAAGTTTAGTACCTTGTAGTTTAGAATTTATTTCTAGGTCTTATTTGAGGATTTGATCTCTAGAATTAACATAGTAGAGTCATGATTGACATAGGTTCCCATAGTTATTTTTGTAGGATTTTATAATTGATTTTTGTATTTTAGTTAGAATTAAATTTAATTTCTAGGTTTTTTAGGTGATCCTAACTTGCTAACTCAACTAGAATGACTTCATTAGTTCCCTTAGACTAGAGTTTTACTTCTCTTGCTTTTGGAGGATGATGAAGACTTGTGTAGGCTGCTGTGGAATGCATGGTGAAGCTTGGACTTGAAGATTGCTCTCCCTTTGGTGTAGTTTGTTTAGGGTTAAGGATTAGGGTTTTTAGGGAGATCTCTTAGAATAGATTTTCTTCCTTCATGAAACATGGAAGGTGTTGATCACTTCCATTCCTCCCTATGATGTAAGGTCCCCTTGTAAAGGCCTCATCCCTCCTTTGGTAGGATGTGTGGCTCTTCACAAGTTGGTAGAACCTTTGAGGGTTCCTTTCTTTGATGGTGGAGTGCTTAGTGGTGACCTTTGGTCTTCACCTTGCTTCTCCCTATCCCACCTTGCTCTTGTTAGATGAATCTTTCTCCCTTGCCAAAGGATGGAGTTCCTTGTTAGAAGATCGAAGATACTAGAGGTTGCACTTCCCCTTTGTTTGAAGACTGTCCTTGAAGCTGAAGCTTGAAGATCAAGAAGAACAAGTTGATACTTGTGTGAAGAAGATCAAATTGAGATTGAAGAAAGAGCTGAAGCTTGAAGAAGATGAAGAACAAGTTGATACTTGTGTTTGATGCATTGAAAGCTTGAAGAAGCAAGTTGATACTTGCTATTGAGGATGAAAGCCTGAAGGTGGAGTCTACCATGAATATTGAAGCTTGAAGATGGAGTACCTTTCATTCTCTTGAAGAGGATAGACTAGAAGAACAGTTACAGACTGAGGACTGAACTGCTGTCAGAGGATTGCTTTGCTGTGAAGCTGTGGAAGTTGTTGATTTGCTTTCTTTCCTGTCTATTTTCTTTCTGTGCAATTGTACTGATGTGACTTGTTTGATTTGCTTGATGCATTAGAATAAGTTCATGTTTAAATTGTTTTAAGCTAGGAGCATGATTGCATTAGAGGTTGAGTTGCTCCCTCTGCTTGTATTTTTACTGTATGGCTTTGCTTGCGGGTATTCGGTAGAGCTCTGCTCCCTTGCCTATGTGGTTTATGATTTGCTTGATTTCATTTTATTTTTTTTCTTTCATGATTGTAGTTATTCATATCTGGCTTGAGGTTGAGACGAGCTTGTGGAGGTTGATGCCCCACACACATTTCCTCCCTCACTTGCATTGCATGCATTTTACAGTCGTTTACTGTTTACTGTTTAAGCTGATGCTTTATCTATTTCTGTATCTCATTGACATGATCCCCTAGGAATCTCACTTCCTTTGATAAGGAAGTGATGATTAGAACTTTAGGTTGAAACCTATGCATGATAACTTCTAGGAGTTCCCTGTTTCAAACTTCAACTATAGGATGAATCCTGGGGATGACAACAGTAGGACTTGATAGTCTCCCCGTAGTTGTCCCATTCTCTTCTCATCTCAAAACAACAGTAAAAAACGTAATAAAGGCAAGTTAGTATAAGCGCGATACGAGCCTTAAGCTACTTGGGTAATGATAATTGAGCGGCATCCTCTCAATCGTCTAGAATGTTTAGTATACGTCCTTTGGACGATATGCGACGCATTCGTTCCCAGGTCATAGTCTCTAGTGATGTACAAACTACAGACAAACATAAAAAACAGTTCTTCCGTAAAAGACAGAAAACAAACTCCAAACCTTTTTGCCCCGTGGGCCCATAATTCAAAGGAAGCTTTTCTGAAGAAAAGAGTGTCGTTAACTCCCAGTTCTACCGCAAACGGTAACGCCTAAGTCTCCAAGGGTCGAGCTGCGTACGCCAAACTGCTGAAACTGTTTGTTAACCCTACTCGAAAAAACAGATGAATCTGAATCCCCGTAATCTGTATTATCCCGAACTACGTAAGCTCTGATCTCTCATGCCTGTTGAGAGTATGTAGGCACAATATTGACGTATTGGCGAGTCACCTTCCCCGTAACCCGTAGTTAGCCGAACTATGTTGACTCTGATTTCTCGTTCTCTGATGAGAATACGTAGGCATAAAGTGCGACGCTTTGCCGAGTCATTTTCTTTTCTTTTCAGACCAGCCTTAATAGGTAGATAGTAAAACCAACCCATCAGATAAAAACAACAAGCGTGGATCCCATCGAGTACGATGGACGTGAGGGGTGCTAATACCTTCCCCTCGCGTAACCGATTCCCAAACCCAGACAATGGTTGCGATGACCTTGTCTTATACCCTTTCCCGTTCTGAGGGATAAATAACGAAAGGTGGCGACTCTTTTGTTTTGCTGGCACCTTATTTTCGCGGAAGCGACACTTTGCTATTTGTTTTTTCGCGTAGCAACACACATGGTATCCTCATGGCTCGTCTTACAGAAACCACCAAAACTTATCATACTCTCGAAGAGCAACTTAAGGCTATAAAGGGTTCTAAGACCTCGGGATTCAGTGATGCTACTATATGCCTAGTGGCAGGGATTGTCATTCCCCCAAAGTTCAAAGTCCCAGACTTCGACAAATAAAAAGGCATTACTTGGCCAGAGACCCATCTCTGTTCATACTGTCGTAAAATGGCTACGCATGCCAACAACAAGCCTCTACTCATGCACTTCTTCCAGGACAGCATCACTGGGGCACCTTTGGAATGGTACATGCAGTTAGAGAGAACACATGTTAGCACTTGGGGTGAACTGACCGATGCTTTTATGAAGCATTGCCACTACAACACTGGCATGGCTCCTTGCCATGCTCAGCTGCAAAATATGGCTCAGAAGGCTGAAGAATCCTTTAAGGAATACGCCTAGAGGTGGCGCAAACTGGAGGCAAGGGTTTGACCTCCTCTTTTGGATCACGAATTAATGGATATGTTTATGGGTACTCTACAAGGCCCATAACTTTAGCACGTTCTTGGTACACTTCCACTTCTTTCTCTGACATGGTGATTATTGGGGAGCGTGTCGAAACATGCATCAAAATTGGAAAAACCCAAGGTACCCCTAGAACTACCAACAACACGGGTATCAATGAGAAACTTTACTCTAGCTTTGTAAAAAAGAAGGAGGATGAGACTAACAACAATAGTATTGACAAAGGGAAGGCCCCTGCCTATCCTCAAGTTCAACTTCCATACAACCCAATGCCCATTTCTATTCCAAATCAATATGCTCCTCGGGCATATGCTATTGCGACAACTCCACAACCATGGACTATTCAGCAGTCGTTCGCACCTCAACAATAGTATGTTCAACCACAACAGTATGCGCCTCCTCCATAGAACTACAAACAGAAAAATTAGCAAGCCCAAGGACGAGAACACTAGAATCAGCTTTAACCTTAGAATAATATAAAACGAATGAATGCTCTTCTAGACCCAATTTCGGTGACATACAATTAACTGCTACCATATCTGATTTAGAACTCGCTGGTGGTTCCCAAAGCTTTGAAGACCCCACAACAACCATTCCCACTAGAGTATGATCCCAATGTGCAATGTGGATATCATGTTGGGTCGATTGGGCATTCAATCAAGGACTGAAATGCCTTCAAAGTTAAAGCTTGAAAGTTGGTTAACTAGAAGCACTAGACTCTTCAAGGCGGTAACTTGTCGGTGAATGGAAACCCCTTTTCTGAGCATGTGCCAAAACAAAGGATGCATGCCTTGGAACAATCAGTCAAGCCCGAGAATGCTTTCTCAACACTGTCAATCATTATGGAATCTTCATATCATTTTTCATTTGTACTCCTACTTGTTTGTCAAGCATTATTCACTTATAAATCTCATTGTTTTCAAATGATAATAATAATGAAATGAATATGCATGTTTTGAATAAATCCATTTGTGTTCAGTCATACTTTTTCATCGATAACAAATGCTTGTTAAAGAAAAAATCAAAGAAGGATGATGAAATCGAAATACGCAAAACAAACGACATTGTTTCAAATCCCTAAACACAGGAGATATAAGGAAGATAATACCTCTTCAACCCCGTTGAGCCTAGAAGATGAGCTTCTTTCTAAAACGAAAAACCCTCAATCTTAACTTGGGGCAGAACAGTCTTCAGTTAATTTCACCATGCGTTCAAATTTCAAAAGAAAAAGGGAGTGTCCCATCTGAGGACCAACCATGTCTTATCCCTCACAAGAGGTTGTACCTCATAAACCACAATGGGTGTCCCTCACAAACAAATGGAGCGAGGCAGTTATAACCCCTTCAACAAGCCAAAAAAACAAACAAATGTCGCACAATTTGTTCCAAAAAGCGAGAAATAAAAAAATTAAGGAAAAATAAAAAAGCCCGCTAAGTCAAAAGCTCGAAAGCGAGCGACTTAGGCAAAAATTAGGGCATCCCGCTAGACTACAAAATCAAAAGAAAAACAGCCATACAAAAATTAGGGAAAATAAATAGAAAAAGAATAATAAAAAAGAAAGTATCCTCAGCAAGAACAAAGTTGTGTGGCTACAAATAAAAACAAAAGGTGGGTGACTGTCACTCCAAAAACCTCATTGGTTCCTTCACCGTCAATTCTACCATTCAAAATCCTTTGAAAGATGAACACTTATGTCAAATGAGCTTAATGTAGGACTGGAGAGCATCAAGGAGAATGAGTGGGTTATAATAGACTTTGAGCCTTAAATCCTTTTTTTGTTAAACTGCGAACAAGGCCACGTTACAACCCTAAAAAAACCTAACTGAAGTAGGGTTATTTCGAAAGCAAACTTTAGTAAAATTGCGTCAAAACTGACTCCTAAAGATTTTCTTGTCATTGGTGTTGGTATCGATATAACATCCTAACTAGTGATTCATTCACTATATATCATCATTTCAGTGAACATGCTTGGATTTTAAAACTGACATAAGCATAACATTATAATTATCATCCTGAAAACGAACATTTTAATTGTGAGTAAGCATTTGACATCAAGAGAGTTTCCACAATGGAAGGATTGATCAAGCTAAGATGTAAAGTGCTTGAGGAATCAGTTGAGCATAGGAGAGTCACTTTAAATAATCACACCAAGGGGAAAAACGCCTGAAGACTCCGTTAAGCGGAATGGGCAGGCCACTTCAAGATTCTATCAATCTAGGGAAATCACGTAGAGATATGAAGAATCTCTCCAATATCAGTTAGTCAAGGGAATTGCCACAAAGATCAGCCAGCCAGAGGCAAAGTCACTTCAAGGATCGTACTGGGGAAGGCCACCCTAAGAGCACAAGAAGTCACTCTCTTCAAGAGACGACTAATCAAAAACACCTCCCTAAGGTTCAGAATCTTGGGGCGGACCATCTCAAGCCATTATCGTACAAATGTCCCAAATTTCCCTTAAGGGAAACTCCTTCAAAAATCCCACAGGTTGGGGCAAGAATGGCTGTAGAGGGGCCCCTCTTCTCCATAATCTTCAAGGCTACATCAAGTAGGGTTTGTCAGGTATCAACAACCGCAAAGTTCAAGACGAATGTAGGGAAAGTTAGACCAAGTCACTTCTCCCAGAAAAACTATGACTCAATATTCAGTGGCATATCTGAAGACCCGCTTCGTCAACAATTCATAAATTCATTGATCATTAATGCTACAAGCTTTCAAACACCAATCCATATTGGTATCCCAAGATAACAAGCAAAGGGAACCCCCAATGAGCCTGTTTCCTTCTCCACGCCAGAGCTTAGTCTTTGGCTTTCTACATATAGTAATCCTCATTACATTACACCCTCAAATATGTAGCATATCCATTTGAAATGAATCATTATGCCATATAAAATTCAAACATGCATACAAAGCATAAGCCAGATTTGGTACCTTACATGAAGAATCCAACAATAATGTACCTCCAAAAAGAACATTACCCACATAAATTCCTAGCTGATATTCCCCAACTAATTCCAAAAAATCCAACTTCAGTTGAAACGTTTTTAAAACCCAGTCTTCGTCTGGTAGTCAGTTCCTGTTTGACTAATCTTTGAAACCAAGTACCCGCTTGGTAGTCAGTTCCCATCTGGAAAACCTTTTCAAAACCCAATTCCCATCTGGTAGTCAGTTTTTGTTTGACAAATCTTTAAAACCCAGTTCCCGTCTGGTAGTCAGTCCCCGTCTGACCAATCGTCAAAACCTAGTTCCTGTCTGGTATTTAGTTTCTGTCTGACCGATCTTTGAAATACAGTTCTCATCTTGTAGCAAGTTCCCGTCTGGCTTGGTTTGTTCAAAGCCTAGTTCCCTTCTGACCAAACATCTCTAAATCCAGTTCTCTTCTAGTAGTGAGTTCTCGTATGGCTTATCCATTACAAAATCCAGTTCTCGTCTGGTAGTTAGTTCTTGTATGTACAATTCTTTTCAAAATACAGTTCTCGTCTGTTCAAACACTACAAAGTCAAGTCCCCTTCTGGAAGACCCTTTCAAAGTCCAGTCCCCGTCTGGAAAATCCTTTCAAAATCCAGTTCCCCTTTGATAGTCAGTTCCTTCCTCACGGTTAATTCAAAGTCCAGTTCCCGTCTGGATAACTATTTCGAAGTCCAATTCCCGTCTAGATAACTCATTTAAAGTCTAGTTCTCGTCTAGCAAAGCACTTCACAACCCAGGTTCATTCAGAATCTCTTCATCATCTTATGAATGATTCATTCCCCAGCTGATATTTTGATTAATCCCTAGCAGATGAACCTATGAAAAGGCTTACCATCTCACATCCTAGTAGATCCCACATGATATGTCACCCACTGTCATTGATCTTACCTTCTGTCAATTATTTTGGATCGTAGATCATACGTCGATCTTACCCCCTGTCTACCTTTGTAGAAGCAAGCATACTTCAATCTCAAGTTTTGATGATGTCAACTCAACTCAAGCTCACTTCATGACTGCAAAAAGTCAAGGCTCTCAAACTGATCAAGTCTATGCAATTATAACTTACAAGTCAAGCTGCTGTGCAAATTATTCTTCATCTGTCAAGACTTGGACACAAGGCTGGTATATCAAAATTCCCTCTTTAATTTGATATACAAGTGTTCAAACAATCTATGATTTTTGCATACTGCATTGGCATGTTTTTAAACTCTTTAGAATTGGTATAACACTTATAACTTAAAGATTTTTCTAAGTTTTTACAGTGTTAACCGATTAACCATATGGGTTAATCGGTTAACTCCCTTAAAATTTGAATTCTTTGAGCTAACGTTACAGTGTTAACCGATTAACACTGAACGTATTTTGAAAAATTGCTTATTTCAAAGTTCAAAATTCATGGTAAAGTTATACCTTTTCATTGTTTCTTCTCTACTCAATAAACCTTTTTGAATAAGTGTTTTGGCTCATATAAATTCTGAATATTTCTAAATTGAAAAACACCTCCAACAATTTTCAAAAATATTCATTGAATAAAATTCACTCAAATTCAAATATTTTCAAATTTTATCAAAGTGTTCATATTGTTCATATTTTTCATATCCATAGCATTGAACACTTGTATTGATACTAAAGAGTGAATTCTGATCAAAAGGAGAAGATCAATCTATGTATTGATATCATTACTATTACTCTCAAATCAATTCAAATTACTTGTATTGTGGCTTGTGATCCAGGATTGTTGGACACAAGGGTAAGTGTCTGCAGGAGGATTGTTCTTGCACACTTGTGATTGTATAGTTGTTAGAAAGTAGGCCTCACCGGTTGATGGTGTGATAGGTTGTACAATTCTAAAACTATAGTAAATTCTCTTTCATGTTGAAAGGGGAGTGGAGTACTCTCGGATTGTGAGGGGAACCACTATAATTCTCCGTGTTCTTTCCTTTTCTGCATTTACCGGTTTCATCACCAACATTCTTAAAGAAGTAAAATTCAAGAATACCGAAACACCGGAAAAAGTCCCTTAAGCCTAATTCACCCCCCCCCCCCTTTTAGGCATACTCTGTACTTACAATTGGCATCAGAGCAGGTTAAGGTAACCTGTTCCTAAAGATTCAGTATGTCTTCCGCTAGCACCAACCCGGTTTTCAAAGATGGTGGAAGTAGTAACAAACCACCACTCTTTTCTGGAGAATATTTCGATTTTTGGAATATCTGTATGAAAGCACATCTTGAGGCTCAAGGAGACGGCATATGGGAAACCGTGGAAAATGGTCCGCATGTTCCTATGAGTGTCATAAACAATGTAGGCACTCCAAAGATAAAATCCTCTTATAATGAAGATGACAAGAAGAGAATTTTAAATGAAAAGAAAGCAATCAACATACTTCAAAGCGCTCTTAGTATGGACGAATTCTTCCGTATATCACAGTGTAAATCGGCAAAGGAAATTTGGGACACCTTGGTAGAAACGCATGAAGGAACAACCGAAGTAAAAAGATCAAGACTCAACACGTTAAGTCAAGAATATGAGATGTTCTGTATGCAGCCCGATGAATCTATTGTTGCCTTACAAAAGAGATTCGTTCATCTAACAAATCATTTGATTGCTCTCGGGAAGACCTTCACCAATTATGATCTTAACTTGAAAGTCCTAAGATCCTTAACAAGAGAATGGCAACCAAAGGTGACCGCTATTTCGAAAAAGAAGAGTCTCTCAATGATGACATCCGCTTCTTTATTTGGCAAACTTCAAGAGCATGAATTGGAACTTGGAAGGCTTGACAAGCATGAAAGTCAAGATAAAACGTCCAAAGGAATTGCCTTGAAGATTGACACGAAGGATGACAAAAACGACGAATCTTCCGAAGATGAGAATTTCATGCTTCCAGTAAAGAAGCTTGGTAAGTTTTTTAATAATAATAAAAATTCCTCTTTTCCTAAAAAGAATAGACATTTCAGGAAAAAGGATGCATCCACATCAAATCAAGAAGTCACATGTTACGAATGTGGGAAGCAAGGTCATATAAAGGCGGATTGCCTGAAACTCGCAAATAAAGGAAAATTCAAAGGCAAAAAGGATTTCAAAAATAAAATGGCCTATGTTGCTTGCGACGATAATGAGATAACTTCATCGTCGGAATCGGAAAGCGACGAATGTGCAAATATGGCTCTTATGGCGTCACATCTTTCCGATGAAGAAATTGATGAGGTTAGTAACGACTTTTCTATTTATGATAATGATGCACAAGAAGTCATAGATGAACTTCTAAAAGAATGCAAGACTTTGTATAAAAGAATTTCATCCCAAAAGAAAATAATTTCATTTTTAGAAGAACAAAATACTGTTTTCATGAAAAATATTGAAAATGAAAAACAAAAATTGGTGGATGAAAAACAAAGTCTTGTATGCAAAAACTGTGAATCCTTATCTTTTCAAATTGTTCAACTTAAAAGAGTTTTAGAAAGATACGAAAAATGTCAAATTGGCTTGGAGGAAATTCTTAGGCATCAAAGATATCCTAATGATAAAAGTGGACTAGGATATTCTAAGTTTTCCAAACCAAGCACAAAAGAAACCATTTTTGTAAAAGCGAGTGAACAAGTTGTGAAAGAAAAGGCCAGCACTTCTAAAATTCAGCATCAAAGTCATAAAAAGAAAAGAATTGTGAAGAAAAATAATTATGTTCCTAGATATAGAAGTCATTTTCAACCTACTTGTTTTTATTGTGGAATTAAGGGCCATACACCTAATGCTTGCTATGTGTGCAACATTGGTGTTGCTAAAGGGCATTATGTGTGGGTTGAAAAGGGTACTAACTATCAAGGACCCAAAGCAATTTGGATACCTAACACTACTTGATTTTGTATTGTAGGTATGCTTGAAGACAACTTCTAATCAATGGTATCTTGATAGCGGTTGTTCTAAGCATATAACGGGAGACATAAACAAATTTTTAAGTCTATCATTAAAGGCCAAAGGATACGTTACTTACGGTGATGATAATAAAGGAAAAATTCTTGGAGTTGGAACCGTTGGTGCACCTCCATGTATAATCATCGAAGACGTCCTATATGTGGAAGGCCTTAAACACAACCTACTTAACATAATTCAATTGTGTGATAAAGGGTTCCGAATCAACTTCACAAAGGATGAATGTTTGATAGAACATGAAGTCACCCATGACATCTTGCTAAAAGGTAAAAAATATAATAATATTTTTATGATCTTTTTTGATGATTCTTCCTTGAAGGTAAAATGTCTTATGGCGAACAACAACGAGGCGTGGCTTTGGAATAAAAGATTTGCTCACATTCACATGGAGCATTTAAACAAATTGATAAAGCATGATCTAGCTGTTGGTCTTCCGAAGATAAAATTCTTCAAGGATAAATTATGCGATGCATGTGAAAAGGGAAAACAGACCAAAACAACTTTCAAATCTAAGCAAGTGGTTTCTACATCAAGACCACTTCAATTGTTGCATATGTATCTTTTCGGTCCATCAAGAACGAAGAGTTTCAGAGGTAGTATTTATGCTTTAGTTATTGTTGATGATTTCTCTCGATATACATGGACAATGTTTCTAGTGCAGAAAAATGATGCTTTCAAAGCATTCAAGAAGTATGCGAAGCAAATTCAAAATGAGAAGTCACTCACTATAGCCTCCATAAGAAGCGACCACGGTGGAGAATTCCAAAATTCAGATTTTGAAGACTTTTGCGAAGAACATGGAATTTCTCATAATTTTTCCGCACCAAGGACTCCTCAACAAAACGGTGTCGTAGAACGGAAGAATCGGTCACTAGTGGAGCTTGCTAGAATGATGCTTAGCGACTCGAATCTTCCTAAATACTTTTGGGCAGAGGCGTTAAGCACGACATGTTTCGTAAGCAACCGTGTGAATATTCGACCAATTCTCAAGAAGACTTCGTATGAGTTGTTCAATGGTAGGAAACCAAACATAGAATTTTTCCACATATTTGGTTGCAAATGTTTTATTCTCAACAACAATAAGGACAATCTCGATAAGTTTGATGAGAAGTCCGACGAAGGTATATTTCTTGGTTACTCTCTTTCTAGTAGAGCTTTTAGAATTTTTAATAAAAGAACTCTTACTATAGAAGAATCCATTCATGTTTCTTTTGATGAGACTAACCCGTCAAAAGAGGATAATATTATTTTGGATGATGATGATATTATAGATACCTCACAACATCAAGAAAATACTTCAAAGGATCAAGGAATATCACAAGAAGATGTCATTGAAGAACACCAAGATCTTCCGAAGGAATGGAGAACGCATAGAGATCACCCGATAGATAAAGTTATTGGTGATATTAGCCAATGCGTTGCAACTCGACTAAATCTTAAGGATGCTTGTCTCAACATGGATTTTGTGTCTCAAATTGAACCAACCAAAATTGATGAAGCCTTAGGCGACGACCAATGGATTATAGCGATGCAAGAAGAACTCAACCAATTCGAAAGAAATCAAGTTTGGAATCTCGTACCAAGACCTGACAACAAGCACATCATAGGAACGAGATGGGTGTTTAAGAACAAACTTGACGAAAATGGTATCATAGTTCGTAACAAAGCAAGATTGGTCGCACAAGGCTACAACCAGGAGGAAGGAATTAATTTTGATGAAACGTTCGCTCCGGTAGCAAGGTTAGAAGCAATTAGATTATTACTTGCTTACGCTTGTTCTATGAATTTTCAGTTGTTCCAGATGGATGTCAAAAGCGCTTTCCTGAATGGCTACATCAATGAAGAAGTCTACGTCAAACAACCTCTGGGTTTTGAAGACTTCAAGAATCCCTCGCATGTTTACAAACTGAAAAAGGCACTCTACGGGTTAAAACACGCACCAAGAGCATGGTATGCCCGCCTTAGCAATTTCTTATGTGAAAAGGGATTTACAAAAGGAAAGGTTGACAAGACGCTGTTCATAAAGAAGATCAAGGGCAACACCTTATTGGTTCAAGTTTATGTCGACGACATCATCTTCGGATCAACAAACAAAGAGCTTTGCGAAGAATTTTCACTTATGATGCAAGGAGAATTCGAGATGTCCATGATGGGAAAATTGAATTATTTTCTTGGACTACAAATCAAGCAAACAAAAGATGGAATCTTCCTCAACCAATCCAAGTACTGCAAGGAATTGTTGAAGAAATTCGATATGGATAGTTGCAAGGTGATGTCCACTCCTATGGGATCCGGAACGTACGTTGATCAAGATGAATCTGGTACTCCAATTGATATTACAAAATATCGAGGTATGATCGGTTCACTACTATATTTGACGGCAAGCCGTTCTGACATTATGTTTAGTGTTTGTTTGTGTGCACGCTTTCAAGCAAGTCCGAAGGAATCACATCTCACCGCCGTGAAAAGAATTATAAAGTATCTCAAAGGGACAACAAACGTCGGATTATGGTATCCTAAAGGTAGTACTTGTTCTTTAGTTGGTTACTCTGATGCTGACTATGCAGGATGTAAGACCGATAGAAAAAGCACAAGTGGTACGTGTCACATTCTCGGGAATGCACTAGTGTCATGGGCCTGCAAGAAGCAAGCGTGTGTGGCACTCAGTACAGCCGAAGCGGAATATATTGCAGCAGGAAGTTGATGTGCACAAATTTTGTGGCTCAAGCAACAACTCCTGGATTACGGTGTAGATCTCAGTTGCATTCCTCTTCGATGTGATAATACAAGTGCCATCAACATTACAAAGAACCCAGTCATGCATTCAAGAACAAAGCATATAGATATCCGGCATCACTTCCTTCAAGATCACGTATTGAATGGAGATGTAGATGTTACTTTCGTCGACACGCACAATCAACTCGCCGATATCTTCACCAAACCCTTGGCGAAAGAACCGTTTTATAAAATTCGGCGAGAACTTGGGATTCTTGATGAAGGTGACATCTGACCTTTTCTCTAATGTGTGTTTGCATAATTTGTGTTATATTTTCATGTGTGTGCATTCTGTTTTTAAGCATTTTTTCCAAAATTCGCATGTGTTAACCGATTAACCATATGGGTTAACCGATTAACACTGTAAGATTTTCAGTTGTGATTGAATTTTTTAATGTGTTAACCGATTAATCATATGGATTAACCGATTAACACTGTAAGTTTTTCTGAAAAATTAAATTTTTTAATATGTTAATCGATTAACCTATGTGGTTAACCGATTAACACTGTTAAAATGGGCAAAAATCAGAAACGAAAAATTCTTTTAAATTTTGGAAAATTGTGTGTTCTTAATGTGTTTATATGTGGTCAATGTTTTCTTAAAAATCCAATTCAATATATCCTTGGAACTCTATTTCTTCTTCTTTGACTACAAGAACTTTTGGGATTCCCTCTTCAAACCCTAAATTTAAAACCCACTACAAACTCCCTCCTATATATTGTGGTTTCACTTCATCTCTCTCTCAGCATCTCAAACCCTAAAAACTCAGCACCCCCAAAACCTTCAGAATCTCACAACAACTTCCATGGCTTCATCTCACAAGGGAAAGGGCAAGCTTCCAGAATATGACTCAGCATCTGAGGAAGATAGCATCCTCATGGAGACCACCAAGAAGCGTCGCATGGACTTAAGGTTCGCGTTCGCCACATCCTACCGGTAAAATATGTCAATCTTAAAGCTTTTCCGGTATCTTCTTTTGATTTTCCTGCTTTGCTGAAATACCAAAAGATAGATAAGTTTGTCTCTGACTCTAATAACTGCCACCCGGATTTGGTTAAGACTTTCTTGAATAAGCTTTCTGTATATTTGGATGGTAATGGTGAACATGTTCTGGAAATGGTTATTCGCGACTGTCTGCTGAAGAAAAAATTGTCTGATATTGCTTCGAAGCTGCAAATTCCATCTACCGGATATTTTCTCCGAAAAGGGGTTAACCACGATGAAGGACCATGGGCTAACTACGACAAAATGGAATATTATTACTGGATTTGCAGGTTCCCAAAAGAGACGATTATTGATAATCAGCGGACTGCCCGCATGCTGTGTTACACAAAGAATTTGACGGTATCTAATCGAATGTTACATTATGTCATCTGCTACGTTCTCATTCCGAAAGACTCCAATCACGCTCAAATCAATGATTTGGAAATGCAACTTCTGTTTGATATCAAGAACAAGATTCGGGTAAATTGGATTCTGACTATTATGTATCATCTTCGGCAACAACTTGATCTTCAGACGCATCTTCCTTGTGCTCGGCTCGTGTCAAGAATTCTTGAATTGTCTGAATTGGATCTCAAGAGAGAACCTTTTACCAATATGAAGTCGTCAACCAATGAGATAAATGAGATAATAATTGTAAAGAACACCGACATCATCAAAGACGCTGATGCCACCTACAAGTATGCTGATGAAGGAGAAGCCTTGAACCAAGCCTATCCCGTACCAGAAGGAGGTATTACTAATGAGTTTCTCTACCAAACTATGATGACCCAACATAGAGAAACCTCCCGGGCTATTGCTTCTCTCCGAAACCTTATGCTTACCTCTTGCCATACCAACACCGGCAACATTGTTGAAGAGGATGAAGAAGGTGAAGAAGAAGAGGAAGCAGAAGAAGAGGATATGGCTGATGATAATTTTTAGGAAATACTTGATGATGTTGTTTATTTTCATTCCTAATTATGTTTATGTTGCTTAGTTTCATTTCTTGTAATCGTACAAATCTTTGTGTCGCATGTTCTATGTGTTGCATTTTTATCAATTATGTTTGTTTTCTTGTTTACTTGATTGTTTGCTGCCTTTTGTGCCTATATTTTTGTCTGGTTTGAAAGCCTCTTCCTTTTTGCTGATAAAAAAGGGGGAGAAGAGCTTTGTGCTTCTAATATCTCTCTGTGCAGAATTCTTTTGCCTTCTGTTTAGATAGGGGGAGTTGCTCGACATAGGGGGAGAAGCAAACCAAGATCAGTTCGAAACATCGTCAAAAACATGGCACAGACGCTTTTGTTTGTCATCATCAAAAAGGGGGAGAATGTAGAAGCAAGCATACTTCAATCTCAAGTTTTGATGATGTCAATTCAACTCAAGCTCACTTCATGACTGCAAAAAGTCAAGGCTCTCAAACTGATCAAGTCTATGCAATTATAACTTACAAGTCAAGCTACTGTGCAAATTATTCTTCATCTGTCAAGACTTGGACACAAGGCTGGTATATCAAAATTCCCTCTTTAATTTGATATACAAGTGTTCAAACAATCTATGATTTTTGCATATTGCATTGGCATGTTTTTAAACTCTTTAGAATTGGTATAACACTTATAACTTAAAGATTTTTCTAAGTTTTTACAGTGTTAACCGATTAACCATATGGGTTAATCGACTAACGCCCTTAAAATTTGAATTCTTTGAGCTAACGTTACAGTGTTAACCAATTAACCTATATGGTTAACCGATTAACACTGAACGTATTTTGAAAAATTGCTTATTTCAAAGTTCAAAATTCATGTTAAAGTTATACCTTTTCATTGTTTATTCTCTACTCAATTAAACCTTTTTGAATAGGTATTTTGGCTCATATAAATTCTGATTGTTTCAAAATTGAAAAACACCTCCAACAATTTTCAAAAATATTCATTGAATCAAATTCACTCAAATTCAAATATTTTCAAATTTTATCAAAGTGTTCATATTTTTCATATCCATAGCATTAAACACTTGTATTGATACTAAAGAGTGAATTCTGATCAAAAGGAGAAGATCAATCTATGTATTGATATCATTACTATTACTCTCAAATCAATTCAAATTACTTGTATTGTGACTTATGATCCAGGATTGTTGGACACAAGGGTAAGTGTCTGCAGGAGGATTGTTCTTGCACACTTGTGATTGTATGATTGTTAGAAAGTAGGCCTCACCGATTGATGGTGTGATAGGTTGTACAATTCTAAAACTATAGTAAATTCTCTTTCATGTTGAAAGGGGAGTGGAGTACTCTTGGATTGTAAGGGGAACCATTATAATTCTCCGTGTTCTTTCCTTTTCTGCATTTACCGCTTTCATCACCAACATTCTTAAAGAAGTAAAATTCAAGAATAGCGAAAAACCGGAAAAAGTCCCTTAAGCCTAATTCACCCCCCTCTTAGGCATACTCTATACTTACAACCTTTTCTCTCAACCTCATAGTTGATGTCAACATTTTTTCTTGATGTCTATCTTTTTACCCAACCTCAGAGTTAATGCCTGTTTTTCCTCAACCATGGAGTTGATGTTCATCCAAAATTTTCTCAACCCTAGAGTTGATGTCTGTCTTTTTTCCTCAACCTCAAGGTTGATTTTTATCCCTATTCTTTCTCTACTTCAGAGTTGATGTATATCTCCCTTTTACCTCATCCTTAGAGTTGATTTCAGCATTTTTCCTCAACCCTAGAGTTGACGTTTAACCAAAATTTTCTTAACCCTAGAGTTGGTGTCTACCTCTTTTTTCCTCAAACTCAGAGTTGATGTCGTATTATTATTTCCAAACACCCAGTTAATCAAGCTGGCATTTCGGTCACCATCCTAATACAAAGAAAAGTCAAAATTACCCTCAGTTATCAATTCTTTTAGGTCGTAAATTTTTCAATCTTACCCTATCTTTACCTTTTCCCCAGGGTCTTGAATCGTGTGTCGATCTTACCCTTGGTTTACCTTTTTCCCCAGGGTCATAGATCATAAGTTGATCTTACCCTGTGTTTACCTTTGTTTCCCCAGTGGAATCACCTTCTCATTACCTTTCCTTGGATCATAGATCTATTGATCTTACCATATCTTTACCTTCCTTTAGTCGTAGGTTCGTTGAGCTTACCCTTTATTTACCTTTTCTTGATTCGTAGATTATACATTGGTCAATCTTACCCTCTCTTTATCCTTAGTTTACCTTTCTTTTGTATCGTAGATCATACGTCGATCTTACCATTTCTCTATCATACCTTTCATTTATCTTACCTACCCATTGCCACAATGTTATTGACCATATTCTCATTTATTATCTCCATAACAACCATATCCACTGAGACCCTCATATTGGCACTGTTACACCATTATAAATTATCATTGTTCGACTGCACCCGCTCATCGCCAACCTTTTCACCAGAAAACAAAAAAGAAAAAAAGCATACCCAGGATATATCGCCAATGTTAACACCTTCTCTTCAAGACAAATTTCAGGTCTTGATATATAATATTCTTCTACCTCAAATGTCTGAAAGGCTAGCGCCAATCGCACCTTCAATTTTAAGACGATTAAATATGGGAAGCTGTCATACCCAAAATTTGTCTTACCATTTCATTCAAATCTTATGGCTTATGCTTTTCATTTTACTCATATGCATACCCTCCATTAGGGCATTTAAATACATCATACATTCATCTACATAGGCTTGTTACTTGGATAAGTGGTTTTGGAGAATCAGGATTTACATGGACTAGGGTTTCTTGTTATGGGCACTTGAAGAGCAAGCTTTTTTATTATTACTTGGAAAAGCAGATGTTATGGCATGGGTGACCTTTGATCTAATTCTTGGAAGTCTCTCCATGTTCATATTCAATGTCAAAACCACATTAAACAATTTTTATCCAAATTCCATATTCATATGAATCCATTTTTCTAAATCCATATCCATTTATTTAAATCCATTACACAAATTCATGTTCATATCCAAAATCCCTATTAAACCATTTTCATCCAAATTCCATATTCATATCTAAATAAATCCATTTATCCATGCCCTATATCCATTTTTCAAACCAAACCAATATCCACTTTCAATTCAATTCCAAACAAATCCAAATTCAAATCCATTACAAAAAAAATGATATCCAAGTCACATCTAATTCCAAATCCAAAAATCCAATAAAATCCAAATACTAAGTCAAAATCCAAATCAAACCACATATCCAAAATCAAGGTTATTATACAAGTGTTTAACATAAAATATTTGGTCAACTCCAAGTAACAACTCTTTTATTGCAGGTAATAGACCCTAAGCATATAAAACAAACAAAATATTGTCATCAGAATAATCACTACTCATTTGCATGAAAAATGGTGGGTATTTGATCTTTGTATCCCCATATGAATAATCATTACTCATACCATCATGACTTTCTAACTCTTCAGTTACATAACCAGAATCTGACAACCCCATACATACCTTTTTACCCTTTATTTTTTGCCATAATCCCAAAATTGAGGAATTCTTCCTCACTTGGTATTTCATCACCTACAACAATAGAACTTCCTTCATCCATTCCTCTTTTTTTGGGTCTTCCCTTGTGTTTTTTGGAACTATCTCATGCTTTCTTTTTATTTGGTCTCCCACCATTAGGGGTGTTCGCGGTCCGGTTTGGATCGGTTTTGAAGTAAAATATCATTTAATCCAAAGATAAATTTATTCGCAGTTTGGTTTGGTTTTGGATAATAGGTTAAAAAAAATACAATCTGATCCGATCCAATTCCATGCGGTTGAATTTGGATTGGTTTTTTGGATATCCAAATTACAAATTATATTTTTTATTTATAATATAAAAGTATTAATAAATAATAAATCAAATAGAATATATTACATATACTAAATTAAAATTTAATATTATAAAATGATAATGATCGTTTATAGTTGAAACAATAAAATAATAAAAACAAATAGATTAAATAAAACTAAAAAAATAGTATTTACAAAAATAAGAATTATCTAATAATACATTAACACAACATATCATACTAATAAAAAATATATAAGCATAAATATATATGTAAGTTCTGTAGTTTTTTGTATGGCATCAATTTTGTTAAAACAAGTTCACAACAAGATGTTGAGACAGATGTCTTGACAGGTCAGTCAGACATCACGGTCAGCGCGATGTTGGAACATGTGGTCAAGACATCTTATACCAGAAGTTTAGGGCTAGGATGATTTGGTATTTAAAGTGTGATATTTGATAGAATTTTAATTCACACAGTGTCACAATCCAAGGAGGGAGATATTTTGGAGTTTATGTCCATGTCAGATGTGCATGTTTTTCATAAAAATGATCTTGGAGCCTTTTTGGGAAACTTTCTATTTAGTTCCTATTTTTGTGCAGAAGATTATGCAGAATATTTGCAGCTGCTATTTTGGATCTATTGTGATTTTTAAGCTCAAGCCCATGCTGATATGAAGGCTATTTAAAGTGGATTTATAAACCTAATGAAGTCATGTAATGAAAGAAATAGTATTTAGGATTTAGAGAGTTTTTTTCTTTGTGTTATTTGTTATTTGTGATCCTCTATTATGTCTTTTGATATCTGAGTTGGACTGTGTTGTTTGTGCATTTGTGAGTCATTCATGTACTCCTTAGGTACTTGAATTGGACTGAGTTTTGAGTTGTAATCACGCCTAAGCTTTTAAACAAAGAGTGGATTTTTGTGTCTTTGAAAGTGTGACTTCCAGTATTCTTTATTGTTGAGTTTGTCATTATTGTGTGACTGGTGGGAAGTGAGAGGGGTCTCATATCTAGGAGCTCCTAGGTAGAATTTAGCACAAGTAGTGATTAGGTGAGAAGCTTGTAAACATGTGGGTGTTTTCTACGGCTTTGAACTAATACTATTATAGCAGATTTCCTTCCTGGATTGGATGCCCCCAGGTGCAGGTGATGATGTTGCACCAAACTGGGTTAACAATTGATTGTGTTATTATTTACATTCAAGCTCTTAATTATAAGTGTTGTTTGTTGTCTTAATCCAAGTATCCTAGCATTTTTCTTGACATTTGGTATTTGTATGCCAGAATTTCAATTGGCATCAGAGCAAGTCAACCTGTTCTGTTTGGGTGAGCTCTAGAAAGGTATCCTTTCTGGCATAATAGACAAGGAAGTAGGAAGGAATGTGAAGAGACCTCCCATCTTGGATGGAACCAACTATGACTATTGGAAGGCACGCATGGTGCCCTTCTTAAAATATCAAAGCTTGGAAAGCTATCATCAAGGGTTGGGAACATCTTGTGATTGATGATGAAGATGGAAAGGACACTCTGAAGCCTGAAGAGGATTGGACCAAGGAAGAAGATGAGACTGCTCTTGGAAACTCCAAATCCTTGAATGCCCTATTTAATGGAGTTTACAAATATGTGTTTAGGTTAATAAACACATGCACTGTAGCCAAGGATGATTAGGAAATTTTCAAGACAACTCATGAAGGTACATCTAAGGTGAAGATGTTTAGGATTCAGTTGCTCACTACCAAATTTAAAAGTCTAAAACTCATGGAGGATGAGAGTATCCATGCCTTTCACATGAATATTCTTGAAATAGCTAATGCCTTTACTGCCATATGAGAGAAAATATAAGAAGAAAAGCTGGTTAGAAAGATTCTCGGGTCTCTTCCCAAGAGGTTTGATATGAAGGTAACTGTCGCTACTCGAAAAACGCATCGCGCAACAACAGGGAGGCGAAAAAGAAAGGACAGAAGAGTCGCCACCGAATTTTATTTATCCCATGAGGGGAAAAGAAAATATCGAGAAAACCTTAAGAAAAGAAAGGATAAGATGGTCTCGCAACCAAGAATGGGTTCAGAAGCCGGTTATGCGAAGGGAAGGTATTAGCACCCCTCGCATCCATCGTACTCGATGGGAACCATTTATTTGTCGAATGTGTGAATTTATTTGCTTAAATATTATGCTATAAAAGTGTTTTTCAAAGGGTAAAGAAAGAGGCTTTAGAAACTAAGATAGGAGGCAACAGGGAAGAAGAGAGAAAGAACAGACTCGATAGGACTTCGCGGTCCTATGCCTACGTATTCTCAATAGATGTGAGAAAGTCAGAGTCGACGTAGTTCGGGGAACTACAGATATGGGGGGAATGTGCTCGGCAAGGATTGTGGCCCTTGTGCCTACATATCTTTACTTAAAAGAAGTAAAGAATCAGAGCAGCCGTAGTTCGGCCTACGGTTTGTTGATATTTTTATGGATGATGCTATCGTACGCATTCTAGCAGTTTAGGTGTTTTGCTGCTCGCATGTGAGGAGACTTAAGCGTTACCTGTTTGCGATAGAACGGACGTAACATATCCTTTTTAAAAGATTGATTAGTTTTTGCCATGCGAGGCAAGATGTCATGTTTGATTGGTTGAATTGTTTTTAGGGGTGAGATAAGTCCTTAGATAGTAACCCCTACGGGTAGTACCCAATTCTTTACCTCAAAGTTTTTGTTATAAAAAGGTGTGGTGAACATAGTATCTTCGTATTGAAAGACAAACGTCAAGATCATACACACTACAGTGAGTATCTCAACACTCGAAGAGGAAAAAGTCTACACTCAATCCTCTCTCTTTAATTAAACACAAAGAGAACTTCATTCTCTTATTAAATTATTTTTGGTTTTAAATGGTAAGTGTTTTGCGACTGTAAACCCTACGGTAAATGTCATCACTCGGGATATGAGAAGGCCTATGCCTAACCACTCCATGACCAATCAAGTTTTGTTAAGAAAATGAGTTTGAAAATGCACTCGGTGCGGGACCAAGGTTTTAGGTCATAAAGGTTTCGGAAGGAAGTTATGAAAGTGAGAGGTAGTGAAAGAGATAGGTGATGGATAAAGTTGCATCTTCATATTGAAAGATGAAGATCAAGACCACTCACACTACAGTGAGCATCTTAATATTCGGAGGGGAAAAAGTCTACACTTAATCCTTTCTTAATATAATTCAATACAAAGAGGAAATGATTTTTATGATTGAAGATGTTTATGAAAATGAATTCGGTACGGGACCGAGGTTTTAGGAGGGAAACAATGTAAGTTCATGGTGGTAACCAAAAGAAAACAGAGCTCTTGATATGTTAACAAACACAAAGGAAACACATGTCAATAAATCTCACAAGATAAAAATAAGCATGGTATGAAGGGAATTTTAATCGAGACGTAAGGTAACAACTTGAAAACGAATCTAATAACAAGCAGGCAAAAGGCATTGTAAAAACAACAACTATGAGATTACAATCCATTTAATACAACTAGACATCACAATGAAAAAGTTGCAAAAAGAACGGGTTGAAAATAATGAACGATGAATAAGTTATGAATTTACGAAGTTTGATTGATCTTATGACAATAAAATAAACAAACACACAAAATAAAAAAAGAAAGTGGCATGGGTGGGGATTGAACCCATGCCCTTTTGTTTACAAACACACAACAACAACCATCAAGACACAAGCCGTGCGCGCATGAGGAAATGGTAGGAGAAGAACAAAATAATTCAAATACAAATGAAAATAAAAATGCCCAAAAGAGTTGATCCTAAGGATCGAACTCAGGATTGGCAAGTGAAAGGTAATATGCGCGCAAGTTGATTACCACTGGGGTGGCTGTACATCCAAGTACAAAGCCACCCCCATAAATATATAAGGCAAGTTTTAATGGTTTTCTGGGCAAGGCAAAGGAAGCAAGAACAAGTGAAGATGCAACGATGCGTTTTGATTCATAACTATGTCAATACTTAATCTTTTTTGGTGAAATTTTAGCCTAACTAGACTGTTTTTTCATGAGCAAAACAGTGGTCATAACCAAATTTTAAGATAACAATCACAAATTGAAACACGAATGCTTATGCAAATGTAAGACTTAAGATGCGTTTGGAAAGCCAACATCAACTATGAGTTCAAACACAATCAAAATGTAATGCACACCAATCACATATGTCATAACAGAAGTACTGCACACTTATGGCTCAAACATAAATTACAAGAAAGAAAAGTAACTCATGAATTGCAACTGTGGTGTCAGGACAAGGCAAACTGTCAAGGCAAACACATTGGCATTTTTGAAATGCAACTTGATGCAATTAAGAGTAATGGCAGATATGAGCAAGATACAATCATGATCATGAATGAGTTCAGGTAGTGATAACAATCAAAGTAGTATTGAATCAAAGAAAGGCATATCAAATTGCAATGATAGGCATAATGTGAAGCAAACTGTCAAAACAGATGGGAAAAAGTTCAGTTTAATGCATATACATGGTCTATCAATCCTAATCATGTCAGTTGATGTTTTTAAAAGTTTTACCAACCAAAAACAATACTTTGGCAGAAGGGATAAGCAAGGATGCATCATGACAGCATATTGGATGAATTGGAACAGTAGGCCCACATGGATGTACACATTAAAACTTGATCAATCAAAACAAGAACATCATGAGGCATACTTGAAATGCAATGATAAGCTAGCTTATAACAATCACCACACCAAAACTTAAACACAACAATATGACTGTTATGCCCTAACAAGTGAAATTGGAGAAAAAATGCAAGTTTGAAAGCTAGATCAAGTAGCAGACATAATTGAAATGAACAGACCCTGCATACATCCTCAAAACATCATATAAGGTGTGCCTATACTTCAAAAATATTCACCAACATCATGGAAATGAAAATCATAATTCAGCTGCTCAAACACTCATAAAATTACAATATTAGAATCAAAACTGAATTGGAATAGAATGAGGTTCAAAGGATACCACATACAGGCCTCAAATATGACTATGAATGAGTCCATACTTCAATTTGATCATGAAATGCACAAAACAAGAAAATGGCTATCAAGTTGCAATTTGCATCACACAATGGAAGGCAGGCTGTCATGACAGCAAAGCAAGGCATACACAACTGTTTGATTCATACACACACAGATCTTAAACATTATTTAGAGATCTAAGGCTTCATGAGCTAAACTAGAACAAATCAAACCAAAAAAGAAGTGTGTGCAGCTGTTGTGTTTTTTCAAAACAGTTTGGCAGCAAAATGATGTAGCAGGTGAGTTATCCAAGTGGAGAGGTTTCAAACCAAAACAAAAGCACACACACATCTTATACATGGTAACAGGTAGGATGAGCCCAAAAATTCAAGCATAATGCACCTAAAATAGAAATTGGAATATTTGTGGAAAAGCAAAACAGTTTTGGTTATGCAGTAGGTGAATTTTCAAGCAGGGATTGTTTCAAACCAAAACAAAAGCACACACACATCATATAAATGATGATGGATGAGATTGAATTCAAAATTTTAGCACTCTTTGCTTAAAACAGAAATTGGCAAGTTTTGTGACAATGTGAAAAGCTGTCTTGATAGGGCAGTGGGTGAAATTTCAAAAGGTGAAGTTTTAAACCAACACAATGACTCACACACATCATATATGTAATAACAATTGGTATTGAGCTCAAACTCTAAACACATTCCCTTTGATTCAAAAAGTAGTATGATGATGGTAACATGTTGAGAAATTGTAAAGAAGCAAACTACCTAAGAAGAGATGCAAGTTGGTATGTCCTATGCTACTACCACACACACACTTCAAATGCGCTACCTAATGAACATAGGCCCTAGAATCTGTCAAGATCAAACTAACATGGAAACTAGTGTATTCATGGCAAGAATGTGTGCTCATGATGTATGCAGCTCAAAACAGTCAGGTCATGAAGCATGCTTATGGTTGAATCAATTGAAAATAGCAGCAATGTCACAAACCAACAGTCCATAAATTCTTCATAGCAATCAACAACATGGAGTTTATACAAGCATCGTGGCTACTTCAAACCAAAAAGCATAGTACAGGCAAGTTTAAAGTACAGTAGGCAAAGCAAGAAATGAACTTGGCATAATGTTCATGCAAATGGACATGGTACAGTGATAAACACTAATCACCAAAGTTGTAAAGCAAACATTCCTTCTAGGTCCATACATGATCTGTGGATAGGGAGACCTTAAGAAACTACAGGCAAACAATCAAACATGATGCAAATACAAACTGGCAGATTTTTACCAAGCATATTACCAATTCATGCTGAAACTTCCAAAATTACCTTTGTGGACAAACTTGCTAAAAACAGTTGGCACATCATACACATCTCATACTTGACATAACAACATAAATATATCATTTCATACATGTCACACTTTAACAAAAGTAGAAAACAATGGAATGCACATAAACCCTTGATAAAGAGCAATCTTGGGACAACATTTACATAGTTTTCATAACAACACCTCAAGAATGCAAAACATGACAATGTAGTGTAAAATGAGAAGTTTATGGATTACATACCTCTTGTAGACTATATTGAGCAAGCTAAAAAACAAAGAAACCCAGAGACCTTCTTTTTTGGCACAAACTTAAAGTTTGCTTCCTCTTGAAGCAATATGCAATTCTTAGGAAAGTTTGAACAATGAGCCTCCCAACTGGTATTTGTTAGTTTGGACAGTTGAGGTATGATATATATGAGGTGTTGGGAGTGTTGGAATGGTAGGAAATGCCTCAAGTAAAGATTTGGCTTCCAAAGTGCATAAAAGTCAACATACAAAGGTATGAAGGTTTACTTTTAGATTGGTGAGTTTTTTGATGAAAATAATGGTTGGAACAATTTCAAATGGCCATTTTAAGGGTGTATATATGTCCTTTGAAGTGTTTTCATGTTTGGGGAAAGAACTAGCATGAAAAGTGAAAAGTGGTGTTTTTGGTGATTTTGTGAAACAAGCAATTTTCAAGCAAGGATAAGAATGAGAGAGCTATGAGTTTCTTGTGTATGTTCAATAGCCCTGGTGTAATTTGGAGAGGGTGAAGAGGTCTCTATTTATAGACCATGAGAGGCTTGGGGCAGATTTGGAGTTTCCACATTTTGGAGGGATATCATGAAGTTTTAAAAATGAATCTTGCCAAGATCTCTACATATCAGTTCCATGGCTCAAGGAAGGTTAGAAAATAAAGTGGAATGATGGATATGAGGTGACTGAGGTGAGCTTAGGGTGTAGAGTGAGCAGCTGCAACAGTTCTTGGAGGAAAAGTTTCTCTTTCCTCTTACACATTTGATTATTTTATTACAAAATGCTTGCAACTTGCCTCTCTCTCTTCACATTTCTCATTTCTCTGCATTTTGATTTATCCACACATCTAATTTATCATATTGGATCATGATCCAAGGGTCAAGGATAGCTCAAGTTGTGGAAATCTGAATTTTGAGAAGTCTTGACATAGTGGTTTCAAGTGTTGGCAGCCCTAACTTCCATGGTTCATAACTTTCTGCTCACACATGCTATTGCGGAGTTATACCACAATTTAGAAAGTACTCAAGTATCTCTATAACTTTCATGTTTTGGAGATTTCCAAATTCTAGATGAAACTAGGTTGAAAAATCCTTCCAAGTTGCTGAAAAAATCACTTAAAAAGGGTAAATAACATAGAATTTTTCTAAGTTATTTCCCTTCTTAAAATGAATCTTGTCATAACTCCAAATATATGAATTTTTTGATCATGGACCACTTTGAGGCTTTTGTAGGACTTGTCAAGAGCTTTCCAATGAGCTTTGAACCACCTCAATTGGATGTGTGGTTGAGGAGTTATGGTCTTGCCCTTTTCAAAACCCTAATTCCCGATTTTTGCAATTACTTCCTAACCCTTGATCCAATGGCCATGAAATTTTATAGGGAGGTGTAATATGAAATAAGGAACATTTTTTATTCACATCTTGAAGTCAAATTCCTTAGGGTTGGAGAGTTGACTGTTTGGTCAACCGTTCGATCAATTGGTGACTACCGAGTCGACTGTTGACGATCCGGGTGTCTTGAGGCCTTGAATCTTCTTGAATGGACTTCACTAAGCCATATAAACACTATGAATTAATATTGCATCATTAGAACACCTTTCATATCAAAAGTCAAACTACAGTTGACTTTTCCTTATCGAAAACCCTAATCGGGCCTGAGCTGCATTGTCTTTAATATTTGAGTGCCAACCTCAAATTGAATTCATATTTGAACCAATGTAGCATCCTTGACCCTATTTCATGGGAAATAAATTCAAGACGTCGACTGATCAAACCATTGAAACCTCGACTTTTAACTGTGCGAAAACCCTAATTTCCCCTTTTTGCTTGGACACTGTGCAGATAAACTGGATGATCATTCCAACTCCACCATGACTTCTGAGATACTCAACAGGCTTCTTCTTTCCCCTTTTTTTCATGCTCCTTATGAACTCTCTCTTATGATTCTTTGATAACTTTGTGATAACAACACCCACCTGATGGCTTGTACTGATGCCTTTGATAAAAAAAAAGGTGGGCAAATTTAGGGTATGACAGATGCCCCTATCTAATCGGCTTAAACCTAGTAAGACAAAATGCAACGACATTCATTCTTTCAAGGTAGAAGATGATTAGTTATAGAAGACCCTGAATTTGTCCGGGAAAGTAAATACTTGGGAATGGCATACTAGATACCTTGCAAAGGTTGCTAACACCAGAAGGATGTTAACAGAGAAAACTTGACACCAAAAGGATGACAAGCCTATCACCAAAAGGATGATAATATACTCGCAACGCTGCTCTGAATTAAAAAGAAAGTAAGGTTCCCAACTGCCAAAAGGGTAGTGGAAATCATGCTAGTCATGACACCAAAAGGATGCCAGACCCATCACCAAAAGGATGATGGAGCAAAATAAGATCGAACCTTAACACCAAAAGAATGTAGGGAATCCATTACCAAAAGGATAATGGAAAATATGCTAGTCGTGACATCAAAAGGATATCAGACCCATCACCAAAAGGATGATGGAGCGGAAACGCTAGTCATAACACCAAAAGGATGTTAGACCCAACATCAAAAGGATGATGGAGCGAAACAATATCAACACTAACACCAAAAGGATGAAGGGAATCCATTACCAAAAGGATAATGGAAAATACGCTAGTCGTGACATCAAAAGGATATCAGACCCATCACCAAAAGGATGATGGAGCAGAAACAAGATCGACCCTATCACCAAAAGGGTGTAGGGAATCCATTATCAAAAGGATAATGGAAAATACGCTGGTCATGACATCAAAAGGATGCCAGACCCATCACCAAAAGGATGATGAAGCGAGAATAAGATTAACCCTAACACCAAAAGGACAATGGAAAGTACGCTAGTCATGACATCAAAAGGATGCCAGACCCATCACCAGAAGGATGATGGAGCGGAGACGCTAGTCATAACACCAAAAGGATGTTAGACCCAACAACAAAAGTATGATAGAGCGAAACAATATCAACCCTAACACCAAAATGATGTAGGGAATCCATTACCAAAAGGATAATGGAAAATACGCTGCAAGCTACTACCATAGAGAAGGATGATAATAACTCCCATGAGGAACGCTCATGTTACTGAATGATGTACCCCTGATTAGGCTGAAACTACTTTTGATAGACCCATACTTTTTGCAGATAATGTCCCTGACTGGGCTGATGGTCGTCTTGAAGCTCTGGAAATGATCCAACCAAAAGTCGCACAACTTCGTGGGGAACACCCACGGTCTTGCGGAGAATGCCCCTGACTGGGCTAATGATCTTGGAAATCTTCGAGATTGATCTTGGATCTGAGCTTGCACATGCGAATGTTTGATGACGATAATGTTCCAAAAATGGAAATGCAAATGCAAATGCTGACGCACGGAGATGCAAGAGCTGGGGAAAGAATGATATGATTCCGGATATGCAAGATGCTTATGAAGTCGAATGCGATGCGTATGATGCATATGATTATGACGGGTAATTGGAAATGCAAGCGCCGACATGGAGGATTTTGGTAGTTGCCAATGCCAGTTGGACTTTAGGTTTATGTGGGAAGGTAGAGGACAAGTCTGACTTCCTGACATCATCCTTTCATGATGTAATAAAAACTTGGAGGTGCTGATACCTTCAACTTGGGACCAGCTTTGCTAGGCTTAACGGTCTTGTCAGTCAAGTCGTTTAGAGATTTAAAATGGTGTTCCTATGTACTCCTTAGAGTCATGGTCACCCTTTAATTACCCTAGAAGAGTGAGTCATCCCTTAATTCAACTTACCATAATGTCGTTATATGCAAAACCCATCATCAGATAAACGAAACTTGCAACCATATGGTAAATAAAAAGAACAGAAAAAAACTTTGATGAAAGTAATTTTTATTGATGAAAACCCCTAAATGGGGAAATTACAAAAGGAGGCAATTCCTAAAAGAGGTAATTGCTTTGAAAGAAATATATAAAAGAAGCTAAGACAATGTTGGAAACGATTCCTGCCAAGTTTCAAATCCGATATGGCCCATATGTCTCTGAAAACCCTTCATGCTTTGCTTCTGAATGCAATGATTGAATTGATCTTTCTCAGTTGAGAGATTGATGATTATGGAGGAATGTTCGCACGTCTTTTCAAGATGCAGTTTTGCCCTTTTCGAATCCCTAACTTTTGCCTAAGCCGCCCTTTCGGGTTTTCAGCTTACCAGGATATTTTACTTTTTTTTTATATAGTCCCTAATTTTTTCCTGAGCCATTTTTATGGCTCACCAGGACGCCCATTTTTGCGTGGATTTTCTTTTTGGTCCACCGAGTCTATTTTCAAGCATAATATTTTTTAACTGCATCCGAATTCATAGGGGACGGAAGATCATCACCGTCCATGGTCGAGAGGATCAAGGCTCCTACGAAGAAAACCTTTTTTACTATGTATGGGCCCTCGTAATTTGGTGTCCATTTATCCCTTGGATCAACGTGAGTCGGCTGAATTTTCCTCAGTACCAAATCTCCTGCTTGAATGTGTCGTGGGCGAACTTTCTTGTCAAAGGCCCTCTTCAACCGTTTTTGGTATAACTTTCCATGACAGATGGCTGTCATGCGCTTATCGTCGATGAGATTAAGCTGGTCGAGTCTGGCCTGTATCCATTCGGCTTCATCTAGCTTGACGTCTGCCAAAATCCTGAAGGAGGGAATCTCTACTTCGATGGGCAACACTGCTTCCATGCCATATACGAGAGATAATGAGGTTGCCCCTGTGGAAGTGCGCACTGAGGTGCGGTAGTCATGCAGCGCAAATGGCAACATCTCGTGCCAGTCTTTGTAAGTCTTCACCATATTCTGGATGATTTTCTTGATATTCTTATTTTCCGCCTCAATAGCTCCATTCATTTTGGGACGATAAGGTGTTGAATTGTGGTGTTCAATCTTGAAGCTCTTGCACAATTCATCCATCATCTTATTGTTGAGGTTCGAACTGTTGTCCGTAATGATTTTATTCGGGATTCTATATCGACGGGTAATCTCTTTCTTGATGAAGCGAGTCACCACTTGCTTAGTGACGTTGGGATAAGATGCAACTTCTACCCATTTGGTGAAGTAGTCGATGGCCACTAAGATAAAACGGTGTCCGTTTGAAGCAGTTGGCTCGATGCGTCCAATTACATCTATACCCCACATGGAGAAAGGCCAAGGCGAAGTCAACACATTCAGAGGGAGTGGTGAAGTATGAATTTTGTCTGTGTAAATTTGGAACTTGTGGCATGACTGGACATGGAGACAACAATCAGTTTCCATCGTCATCCAATAGTATCCCACCCTCAAAATCTTTTTAACCATAGTGTGACCACTAGCATGTGTTCCAAAAGATCCCTCGTGCACTTCATTTATGATATGTTCTGCTTCATGTTTATCCACGCATCTGAGCAAAACCGAATCATAATTCCGCTTGTACAACACGTCACTGCTGAGGAAGAATGTAACACCCCTCTAATCCCCGTAATTAATTAAAATAATCAGAGTAAAATTAACATGCATTCAACCAAGGGTGTCACACTTCAAACTTTCAAACACCTGTCATGCTCATCAACACTTCAATGAATAATCATGTTTTACAATTTCAATTAGCATGTAGCAGCGGATTCATTTATCCAATGATTTTTCATAAAGGAAATATTTGTTTTCATCACATAAATCAACAAGGCTCGGGCACTAAGGCCAACTTCTTATTATTTTAATAAACAAGAAAACATAGTATATTTCTAAAACATAAACCAAGCGATCCCAGTGTTACACGACCAGAGCATGACTCCACCCAACATAATAAAAATACTAAACAGCTGCACCAACATCGACTTTGCAACAACGAACAGCTCTACTCTTATACCTGCACGATGTCATGTAGGACATCATTCCAGCAGAAGGGTGAGAAATATTACCATAATAATCAATGCATATAATTATGTATATAAGCAATCATAAAATACATATATGCCACATTTCTCACCACATTTCATATTCAATTCACACATACCTCTCAATTACCTCATCATATAAACTAACATGGTTGATCATCAAGCATATTATCATGCACATAGCATACTTTCATACAACACTCACATACTCACCACTCTTAAATCAACATATCATGTATATATGCACACTTCTCCTAACAATCACATATTCATCATTTTCAATTACACAAGTCATGTACACATACGTAAGCATAACTTAAATCAACAATTCTATCCATGCCATATGGCTCACGTAAAGCCCATCAATTCTACCAATTCACCATTACACATTCACATTTCTCAATTACACAAGTAATGCACATACGCATATTCCACAATTCTCACCACTATTCACCCTATTAGTCATATATATTTACCACACATATATAGACAACATGAATATTCACAAAGCATTCCCATATCATGCATACACTCACATTTCCACAATCTTATCATTCACACATAAGCATCTCTTCATGCATATGTCATATATCGATGTGACTCAACAACTCAATGCAACTCATGCAATGCGGTACCGACTCTCGTTATCATTTTTCGGTTTTTACATTAAACTGGGTCCACTCTTCTAGACCGATAACCCGTTATCATTTTTCGGTTTTTACATTAAACCGGGTCCACTCTTCTAGAACGATAACAACAAAGGCCCGTCCTCTAAGCCTTCAAACCCACACTTCTAGGTTTGGGACAAGTCACTAGTCTCCACGAAACTAGCAAGCATTGCCTCTTGACTAAATGATGCATATGCAATCGAAAATCAAATGCACTTAAGACCGACATCTTAATCTCATGCATTCCAATAATTCATCTCTTCAAGAATTATATCATGATTGCACACGCAACATATTCACATAACATTCATCAATGTATTCATAATTCAACACTATCACCACATTATCACACAATGCACACATATCCACGATATGTTCTCATGCATTCTTCACATTTATCAAACAATGCACACATATCCACAATATGTTCTCATGCATTATTCATATTTAATCACATACATACAATATGCATTTAAAACATCTATCAAGCAATGCACACATATCCAAGACATGTTCTCATGCATTCTATTCGTACAACCGCATACAAACAATATGCATTCACAATTCAATATCATCATCACATTATCAACACTGCACACATATCCACAATATGTTCTCATGTATTCTTCACATTTATCAAACAATGCACACATATCCACAATATGTTCTCATGCATTATTCACATTTAATCACATACATACAATATGCATTTAAGACATCTATCAAGCAATATACACATAACCTCTTTTATGTTCTCATGCATTTCCAATCAATACAAATAATATACAGATCTCAAAACCTAGGATTCACGCCATACGGCTACCCATAACACATATATAACAGCATATAACTTTTCATTCCATTAAGAATCAAACCCGATCGAACCACAATACAACATGGAATGAAATCATAGAAAAACAAAATGATTTCATGTTCGCTACTGCCTCGCCTAGCGAGCAGCTAGCGAACCTTCGCTACATGTTCGCCTAGCGAACTGCTAGCGAACCCAAACAGATGCTACAGACCTCACTCGCTACCTTGTTCGCCACAGCGAACCCCCAGCGAACCATTAGCTACCCCGTTCGCTACCCAACGAAGGAACCTCTCACATTCTGTTTCCACTCGCCACTAGCTCGCTAGGCGAGGACCCAGCGAGCGTTCGCGACCAGCTCGCCTAGCGAACAACTAGCGAACGTCTGCGAACCAGAATTTTCCCACTGTTCAGAAATTCCAACTCTCTCCAAAATCGACCGATTCCCATTCAATCAGTTTCCATAACCTTAATATAACCATACCCGACTAAACTATACTACTTATTCTCGATTTTAACTATTAAACTTCAATTTACACCGATTAAATCCATTTTGCCCTAAAATGAAAAATGGTGGAAAACTCACAACAACCCAATCCAATCATACATAATCATACACATTGCTAAGATAATAATGTTTCTCACCCTTACCTTGATTAAATCGAAGCTTTGGATCAGATCTTGATGATTTTCCAAGTTTTCCTCTTATCTTCCTCTTTCTTTTCTCTTCCACTTTCTTTCTCTTATGTTTTCCTATCCATCTATTTTCCTTCCACTTATCCTTATATACCTTCCATTATTTTCTTTCCATCACATTTCCCTTCTCTCAAAATATCTACTAATCAATTTCTCATAAAATATCCACTTGACCCTTTATTCACCAAAATATCTCATCTTATCATTAATTGGATAGTATCTAGTAATCCCACATTATTCTACTAAATAGAATAAATCAGTTAAATCCAATAACTCACATAGATCAAATAAATCCAATTAATTAGTACAATTAATCCACTATTTTGAAAATTTGGCTGTTACAACCCTCCCCCACTTTAGGAATTTTCGTCCTCGAAAATGTCACCTGATCCAAATAACTCTGGATACGATTCTCGTATCCTAATCTCCCAAATCACCTCCACCAAAGGAATCCCTCTACCTCGAAGTTACTTCTCGTTCATCAACCTGAACTAGCAATACCTCAACAGTCAAATCATCTCTCACTTGTATATTATCCATCTAAATCAACATACCTCCTCAGCTTAGACACATGAACACATCATGCAATTCCCACAAGCGACAACGGTAAAACAGTCTAACATGCTATTTTTCCCACGCTTCCGCTGCGCCACTCTGATACAGATCAACAAAACACAGGATATACTTCCGAGACTCCAAGCTCGACCAACACCAGTTACTATCGTAACTCTTAAAACACGTCCTTTCTTGGATCCTTTTGATCTTTTCAATCGTCTCTTGCACAATCTTCGGCCTGAGTACAACACTCTCGCTGGACACACGTCTATCCAAAGGAGTCATACACCTCTTACCAAACAAAGTCTCATACGATGTTATTCCGGTACTAGAATAATAGCGGTTATTGTAGGTAAACTCAATAAACGACAATTAACCATCTCCTGATCCATCTTGATCCAACACATAAGCTCTCAACAAATTCTCTACATATTGGATAGTCCTCTTTGTCTACCCATCTTTCCACGGATGCTCGACAGAGATTATCTTCAACATGTCGCTCAAAGCGTCTTCAACTCTCTCAAAATCACAATGAAAAACTCAGATTCCCATCTAACAGAATGGTTCATCCTCACTGGTAAGTAACGAGTTACTCTTGTTAATCCATTCTTAACATTTCCAATCGAATCATACTCCTTCAAATTCTTCAGAAAACCCGACACAAAATCTATGGGAATACTATCCCATCCCACTCAGAAATATTCAACAGTTGTATCAGACCCAACAGTCTCTGATATTCACACTTAGACTCCCAACAAGTTTAATCAGCATATACAAACTCAATCACTTCTCTCTTCATCTGTGGTCATCAAAATAATTCCTCAAATTCGGTCACACCTTCCCAGTACCTGCATGGATACTCCATTTATCTCAATGTCCTTCTTCCAGTGTACTCTCATCCAACTCACACTATTCAGAACACATACTCCATCCTGACATCTCATGATACCATTTCCATAAATCCAAAAATCACCTCCTCGACTTTTATCCCTTAAATTCAATCAATCTATTAACTCGAATTAGAATTCCGACCTCCTCGAATCTCATCGAGAATACCAATAGTCAGTCTCATCATATAAAGTTCAACTCCATGAGAAGTCTATTCACAGACTACACTCATATTCCGAATTTACTCAATCAGTCTTAACTTCATTACCATCATCATCGGTGCATACAGAGATTTCCAATGCAATAACTTAGTTACCACTTGGTCTCAATCGAATGGTAACTCAACCAAAACCATACTCTTTCAGAAGTCCCAATTATTTCCTCCACATCATATTCAACTTCTCAAATCAAACAAATACCTTAAGATCTTAAGATCATTAACCATCTCAAATCTCAACCAAACAATTGAGGCTTCCAACCTCCGGTACAAACACACAACAACAACCAACTCTAAATCACTCGTCTGATACTTCCCTTATGTACTTTAAGTTGCTTCAAAGCATAGCCAAAACTCGTTGATGTTGCATTTAACATATCTCCCAGTCATATTAACAAAGCATTACAACAAAACGAATAGTCTCGTCGGATTTGGCAAAACCAACACACGAGTTATTGACAACTTTCCGAAAACTCTCTGAACTTCTTCATAGTGGCATATCACTAATTCTTCTCCAATACTGATAACTCTAATTCTCGATGTGCAAATTGATCCTCTATACTCTTCGACGCATCCAAGCACCATCGATTACACAACCATTACTCACTCAATTAAGTATGGAGAACCCCATGTCAAACGGACACTCAGTTGTGAACTTATGGCGAAACACGAACCGCACTTACCACAACATCCAAACATATTTCATCAATAAATACTTAATTCCATGTTATTACTTCACCATCGCATAAATCATTGTAATAACTTTCCGCGCTCCTAATCTTGCGTCATTTCGAGTTACGGTCCTCCCGTTACGACAAAATACGAAAACAACATTTCCACACTTAGAAGGCCATTCAACACATCTTCGACTTTTGAAATGTTTAAAGGTCTAATTGTACCAATATAGTATCCCCCAATTTATTTCCTTTAATAATCACCAGAAGTCACTATCCACCTTTTATATACTTGACTTCACACTATGTTGCCGCATCACACACACCAGACACAAGTCTCAAAACTACTCAACCAGTTTAATTCCTTGACTATCCAAATAGACATACAATATGGAGCTCTTAATATCGGACTAGTTCTCGTAACTAAGTCAATCACAACTCCACTTCACATCCTGGCTGTATATCACTATCTTGTCAGAATAACTTCCAGACAACCACAATTAATCGGTAAACCGCCAACTTCCCACTTTCGTTAACACTCAAAATTTCCATCAAAATGAAACATCTCATCACTGTCCTGCGCCGAATCATCAAAACAATTCTTCAGCACTTGGCTTAACTCCAAACAATTCACTGCTCACGTCATCTAAGCTTGCAAGACACGTCTATCCCATCCACCACAATCCCAACTACTATCAACAAGAGATTAAGGGTGATCAGTTCCTCAATTTGTCAATAGACAGCCGAAATCATAGTGGGGCATAAACCATCTTTACCAAACTATAATAGCGTTTAATCACACACTGAGCTACAACTCCACACTTGCAGCATCCTGGAGAATCACAAGTTTCTTCCCCCACTTTGATCACTCCCACTTCTGCAGACAAAGGTTAAACGACAAACATGTATCGACAGTGTTTTCACACACATGTCGCATACAAGGGAACAAATAACATTAGACAACATGGTCGGACGGACCGACCTGCTCTGATACCACTAATGTAACACCCTTCTAATCCCCGTAATTAATTAAAATAATCAGAGTAAAATTAACATGCATTCAACCAAGGGTGTCACAATTCAAACTTTCAAACACCTGTCATGCTCATCAACACTTCAATGAATAATCATGTTTTACAATTTCAATTAGCATGTAGCAGCGGATTCATTTATCCAATGATTTTTCATAAAGGAAATATTTGTTTTCATCACATAAATCAACAAGGATCGGGCACTAAGGCCAACTTCTTATTATTTTAATAAACAAGAAAACATAGTATATTTCTAAAACATAAACCAAGCGATCCCAGTGTTACACGACCAGAGCATGACTCGACCCAACATAATAAAAATACTAAACAGCTGCACCGACAGCGACTTTGCAACAACGAACAGCTCTACTCTTATACCTGCACGATGTCATGTAGGACATCATTCCAGCAGAAGGGTGAGAAATATTACCATAATAATCAATGCATATAATTATGTATATAAGCAATCATAAAATACATATATGCCACATTTCTCACCATATTTCATATTCAATTCAAACATACCTATCAATTACCTCATCATATAAACTAACATGGTTGATCATCAAGCATATTATCATGCACATAGCATACTTTCATACAACACTCACATACTCACCACTCTTAAATCAACATATCATGTATATGTGCACACTTCTCCTAACAATCACATATTCATCATTTTCAATTACACAAGTCATGTACACATACGTAGGCATAACTTAAATCAACAATTCTATCCATGCCATATGGCTCACGTAAAGCCCATCAATTCTACCAATTCACCATTACACATTCACATTTCTCAATTACACAAGTAATGCACATACGCATATTCCACAATTCTCACCACTATTCACCCTATTAGTCATATATATTTACCACACATATATAGACAACATGAATATTCACAAAGCATTCCCACATCATGCATACACTCACATTTCCACAATCTTATCATTCACACATAAGCATCTCTTCATGCATATGTCATATATCAATGTGACTCAACAACTCAATGCAACTCATGCAATGCGGTACCGACTCTCGTTATAATTTTTCGGTTTTTACATTAAACCGGGTCCACTCTTCTAGACCGATAACCCGTTATCATTTTTCGGTTTTTACATTAAACCGGGTCCACTCTTCTAGACCGATAACAACAAAGGCCCGTCCTCTAATCCTAGGTTTGGGACAAGTCACTAGTCTCCACGAAACTAGCAAGCATTGCCTCTTGACTAAATGATGCATATGCAATCGAAAATCAAATGCACTTAAGACCGACATATTAATCTCATGCATTCCAATAATTCATCTCTTCAAGAATTATATCATGATTGCACATGCAACATATTCACATGACATTCATCAATGTATTCATAATTCAACACTATCACCACATTATCACACAATGCACACATATCCACGATATGTTCTCATGCATTCTTCACATTTATCAAACAATGCACACATATCCACAATATGTTCTCATGCATTATTCACATTTAATCACATACATACAATATGCATTTAAAACATCTATCAAGCAATGCACACATATCCAAGACATGTTCTCATGCATTCTATTCATACAACCGCATACAAACAATATGCATTCACAATTCAATATCATCATCAAATTATTAACAATGCACACATATCCACAATATGTTCTCATGCATTCTTCACATTTATCAAACAATGCACACATATCCACAATATGTTCTCATGCATTATTCACATTTAATCACATACATACAATATGCATTTAAAACATCTATCAAGCAATGCACACATAACCTCTATTATGTTCTCATGCATTTCCAATCAATACAAATAATATACAGATCTCAAAACCTAGGATTCACGCCATACGACTACCCATAACACATATATAACAGCATATAACTTTTCATTCCATTAAGAATCGAACCCGATCGAACCACAACACAACATGGAATGAAATCATAGAAAAACAAAATGCTGTCATGTTCGCTACTGCCTCGCCTAGCGAGCAGCTAGCGAACCTTCGCTACATGTTCGCCTAGCGAACTGCTAGCGAACCCAAACAGATGCTACAGACCTCACTCGCTACCTTGTTCGCCACAGCGAACCCCCAGCGAACTATTCGCTACCCCGTTCGCTACCCAACGAAGGAACCTCTCACATTCTGTTTCCACTCGTCACTAGCTCGCTAGGCGAGGACCCAGCGAGTGTTCGCGACCAGCTCGCCTAGCGAACGTCTGCGAACCAGAATTTTCCCACTGTTCAGAAATTCCAACTCTCTCCAAAATCGACCGATTCTCATTCAATCAGTTTCCATAACCTTAATATAACCATACCCGACTAAACTATACTACTTATTCTCGATTTTAACTGTTAAACTTCGATTTACACCGATTAAATCCATTTTGCCCTAAAATGAAAAATGGTGGAAAACTCACAACAACGGAATCCAATCATACATAATCATACACATTGCTAAGATAAAAATGTTTCTCACCCTTACCTTGATTAAATCGAAGCTTTGGATCGGATCTTGATGATTTTCCAAGTTTTCCTCTTATCTTCCTCTTTCTCTTCTCTTCCACTTTCTTTCTCTTATGTTTTCCTATCCATCTATTTTCCTTCCACTTATCCTTATATACCTTCCATTATTTTCTTTCCATCACATTTCCCTTCTCTCAAAATATCTACTAATCAATTTCTCATAAAATATCCACTTGACCCTTTATTCACCAAAATATCTCATCTTATCATTAATTGGATAGTATTTAGTAATCCCACATTATTCTACTAAATAGAATAAATCAGTTAAATCCAATAACTCACATAGATCAAATAAATCCAATTAATTAGTACAATTAATCCACTATTTTGAAAATTGGGCTGTTACAAAGAACTTCGAGGAGAGCTTTCTAAGATACTTCTTGTCAGTGATGGTTATGCCTTCTGGATATTCCTGTGTCTCTAGATACTGATTGATATCATAGAACCAAGGATGATCGTCAATTTTAGGTTCCTCTGCATCGGCTTCCAGGCAATAGGCGGGTTCGTCCAGATACTCCAGACGGATGGATGGCACTTCGTTCTCCCACTTGACTTGAAACATGGACGCTAGTGTTGCTAGAGCGTCAGCCAACTGATTTTCCCCTCTTGGAATGTGATGAAAAGTGATCTCATCAAAGTACGGGATTAGCTTCAAGACGTGATCTTTGTAAGGAATCAACTTGAGGTCAAGTGTTTCGTATTCCCCTTTAATCTGGCATATGAAAAACGTAGAATCTCCATAGACTTCCAGAATTTTGATCTTATTATCAATGGCAGCTTCAGTTCCGAAAATACAAGCTTCATATTCGGCCATGTTGTTAGTACATTTGAAGCATAATCTGGCGGTGAATGGTAGGTGATAACAAGTTGGAGAAGTGATGACTGCCCCAATTCCACAACCCTTAGCATTTGCGGCACCATCGAACACAAGCATCCATCGCGATCCCGATTCAGGTCCATCATCTGGGCCTGGCATGGTATAGTCTTTGGAAAACATGAAGTATTCGTCGGGGAAATCAAAGCGCATAGACTGGTAGTTGTCCATAGGTTGGTGGGCAAGGTAGTCAGAGAGTACACTTCCTTTGATAGCGTTTTGCGTAACATACTGGATGTCATACTCTGTTAATACCATTTGCCAACGAGCCACTCGTCCGGTGAGAGCGGGCTTCTCGAATATGTATTTGACAGGGTCCATCTTGAAGATCAATAAGGTCGTATGGGTGAGCATATATTGTCTCAAGCGTATTGCTGCCCAAGCCAATGCACAACATGTCTTCTCGAGCATTGAATACCTAGATTCACAGTCGTTGAACTTCTTGCTGAGGTAATAAATTGCATGCTCTTTTCTACCAGTTTCATCATGTTGACCCAACACGCAACCCATGGATCCTTTTAGCACAATCAAATACATGATTAGGGGTCGTCCGGGTACTGGAGGCATCAAGATCGGTGGTTCTCGTAGATATTCCTTTATTTTCTCAAAGGCTCTATGACAATTATCATTCCACACCACTGCTTGATCCTTTCAAAGTAGTTTGAAGATGGGCTCACAAGTGGCCGTTAGATGAGATATCAACCTAGCGATGTAGTTCAATCTCCCAAGGAAACCTATGACTTCCTTTTCAGTTTTGGGTGCCGGCATCTCTTGGATAGCTTTGACCTTATCTGGATCGACTTCAATCCCTTTTTGGCTTACAATAAAACCTAGCAGTTTACCAGATCTTACACCAAAAGTGCATTTGTTGGGATTTAATCTCAGCTGGAATTTCCTTAGCCTGGCGAATAACTTTTCCAAGTGAATGAGGTGTTCTTCCTCAGTCTGGGATTTTGCAATCATATCGTCTACATAGCACTAAATCTATTTATGTATCATGTCATGAAAAAGAGTGACCATTGCTCGCTGATATGTCGCGCCTGCGTTCTTGAGCCCAAAAAGCATGACCTTGTAACAGAAAGTTCCCCATGGGGTGATAAAAGTCGTTTTTTCCATATCTTCGGGCGCCATCTTGATCTGGTTATATCCAGAAAAGCCATCCATAAATGAGAAGACAGAGAACTGGGTTGTGTTGTCTACTAGTACATCAATGTGTGGTAGAGGGAAGTCATCTTTCGGACTTGCTCTGTTGAGGTCTCTGTAATCGACACACATTCGCACCTTCCCATCCTTCTTTGGTACTAGGACAATATTCTCTACCCATTGCGGATAGGTTGATACTGCTAGAAAACCAGCATCTAGTTGCTTCTGTACCTCTTCTTTGATCTTGAAGGACATTTCCGGCTTCGTTCTCCTCAACTTTTGCTTCACCGGCGGGCAACCTTCTTTGAGGGGTAACTTGTGCACCACAATATCTTCATCTAAACCAGGCATATCTTTGTAGGACCAAGAAAATACATCAACGTACTCTCGAAAGCAATATGACTAGCTTTGTCTTAATCTCTGACTCCAAAGCTGCACCTATCTTGATTTCCTTGACGTCCTCTTCAATTCCCATGTTGATGATTTCGACCTCTTCTTGATACGGCTGAATGACCTTTGACTCTTGCTTTAGCCATCTAGCTAGCTCTTCTGGGAGATCGCAATCTTCCTCGCACTCTTTGTCGGCTTGGTAGATCGGGTTATCAAAATCATATCGGACCATAGCGGGGTCGTTATTGACAGGAACAGAGGAAGATTCGTCTACTAGGGTAACTTCAGGGATTTCGACGACTCTCCACTTGCTCAAAGTTTGATTAGGCGCCCTAGGATACAACATGCACAGCTCTTCATGATCTTTGGCTTTAGTTTCCAAAAACATGACTTGACCATCGACAAGGTGGCCCCCACTAGTAAAAACCAATAAAGTTGCAAGCCCCTTGCCTCTATCAGTTGCATTCTTCTGCTTGTAACCTAGACCAGCTCCATTTTTGTTAATGGGCAATTCCAACACTCTGCCCCATCCTCGTGGATGTCCTTCCTCTATCACTGTTCTCGCGTCCTTCCAAGTCACTATTGAAGATGTTGGCTTTTTGTAAATCATTTCAACATTGATCACTTCAAAGGCTTGAAACGGGGTCTCATGCACTTCACCTCCTACTTCCACATAGAGGAAAGAAGCCAGATGGCTCACAAGAACATCTTCTTCACCTTCAAGGATGACCATCTGATTGTTAATCATAAATTTGATCTTTTGATGCAAAGTTGAAGTTATAGCACCTGCGGAATGAATCCACGGACGACCAAGGAGACAACTATAAGCGGGATATATGTCCATTACATAAAATGTAATGATAAAAGTATAAGGTCCAATCTTGATCAGGAGATCCACCTCTCCTACCACAGTTCTCTTAGCTCCATCAAAAGCTTTTACAATAGTTTGACTTGGCTTCATCACAAGTCCTTCAATTAACAGCTTGCACAACGAGCTCTTGGGCAACACATTCAGCGATGTTCCAGTATCCACAAGTACTCTAGAAAATACGACATCCACACATTCAATAGTAATGTGTAAGGCCTTGTTATGATTCTTACCTTCGGGAGGTAATTCATTATCATTAAAGCTCAAAATATGACCTGATGCTATATTCCCCACCACTTCTTCAAACTGCACTACTGATATCTCCTCTGGCACGTGAGCTGCCTTCAAGAATTTTAACAGGGCTTCTTGATGGGCTTTCAAACACATTAGTAATGACAACATGGATATCTTCGAGGGAGTCTGATTGAGCTGGTCAATCACTTTGTAATCGCTTTTCTAAATGATTCTTAGAAACTCCTCTTCTTCATTATTTGGGACGTCTTTCTATTTAGATGACTGCCCCTATTCAATGGTGCTTGATCTAATAGTATCTTTCTTTGCATTGTCACTGCTGTTGACAGGTGGTGTAGGAGCGAAGATTCGACCACTCCTAGTGACACCACCGGTTCCCACAATGTTTTCAACAGTCCTTTTTTCTTTTAAGACATCCTTTTCTCCTATCTTCTGCTCGTTGAGAAAGACAGTCTCATCATATAGCCAGGGTACAACATTAGTGCTTTCGTATGGAAATGGAGCTGGGGCCGAAATGACAAGCTGGTTCATTGATGGTGGAGACATAGGTGTCTCAAATGGATCATATGGGATTTGTAGTGGGATAGAGATCTGTCCATACATGTTGTCCCATTCTTCCTTATCGCACGATATGGTTAATGGTGTACGAGTCAAATTATCAGCGGGAATCCATAGTTCATACCCATCTTCATATGGTATCTCCAATGTTTCAAATGGAATTTCAAGAGTATCAACTTCTTCAGACTTTGACAGTTGTTCTGCTACTAATACACCTTGATCAATCAGGCTTTGGATGCCTTTCTTGAACTCAGTGCATCCTTGAGATCTGCCCAAACAAACGTGGCAGCCAGTTGAACATCCTGGATAAATGTTCTTCAACAAGAGTTGCTCCTTAATAGTGGAAAGAGGAGTTCTCAATTTGTCAACATCTGAAATTAATCGGATCCCTTTTGAGTCTTCAATCATGTTTATTGAGTGATGAGCCGACATTGGATTGTTTTTTATGTTTGGAGTATTTCGAGTGAAGTTTATTGCCTTTGAATCGATAAGATCTTGTACAATGTGCTTCAAAGTCTTGCAATTTTCAATGTTATAGCCCGGAGCGCCAGAATGGAACTCACATTTGGCATTGGCGTCATAGCCAAAAGGGAGAACCTCTGGGGGATTCCTCATTTCCCTGAGCTGAACAAGGCCTCCTTTCAACAAGAATGGTAGTAATTTGGCGTAAGTTGACGGAATTGGATCAAATTTTCTTTCTGGTCTCCTCAGCCTTTGCTGACCTTGGTACTGATTTTGTCTTGGTTGATAGGGTTGTTGTTGCCTGTTTTGTTGAACACCGGGTTGACTTGCTGGAATGGACAACGGTTGTTGCGGAGCAACGACAGCGACATGGTGATAACCTTGATGAGTTCTGCCTCTATCTGCGAACAAAACACTAGTTTCACCTTCTTTCTTCTTAACGAATCCCTGATAAGGTTTCTTGAACCCGCTTGAAGATCCTCTAGCATTCTGAATCTTTCCCGCCTTCATAAAACTCTCTAATCTTTCACCAGCCGTGACAAGTTCAGAAAACACTGTAGAGGTTATGGACGCTAGTCGTTCAAGGATCGGTCCCTACAGCGTGCCCATGAAGAGGTCTGTCATCTCTCTTTCTATCAATGAGGGTTGTACCCTTACAGCTACTCCCCTCCACCTCTGAGCAAAGTCTTTGAATGATTCATTTGGTTTCTGGATTAAATTCTGAAGTTGCATCCGGTTTAGAGCCATGTCAGTGTTGTATTGATAATGTCTTACAAAAGCGTCTGCTAACTTCTTCCAGCTTTTCACATTGGATCGTTCAAGATGCATGTACCATTCCAGAGAAGCCTCTGTTAAACTATCTTGAAAGAAATGGATTAACAGCTTCTCGTCATCGGAATATGCGACCATCTTCCTGCAGTAAGACCTTATATGGGTCCTAGGACAACTGTTACCCCTGTGTTTCTCGAAGGTTGGGATCACAAACTTCGGAGGTATCTTAACTCCGGGTACAAGACATATTCCAGCAGCGTCTAGTCCTAAAACATAGGGGCCTTGCAGCGAATTTACCATTTCTTGTAAAGCATTGAACCTCTTTTCTAATTCAGCAATCTGTGGCGCATATGCTTCACCTGAATTCTCGTAGAAGCCTTCATGATCATCATAGTGAACTGGTGGTGGAATCGTGGTACCATGAGGATGAGTTGTACCGACTGGGGGATGGACTGTGTTGATAGGTGCAGCACCTGCAGAGGTAGGATTTGCCCCCAACAGGGGTTGGGATGGCGTCGGCAGGAGTTGGAACTGCGCCATTTGCGTTAGGAACTGCACCAGTCAAAGTCTGGTTAGCGTTTCTCTCTGCTGTTTTCCTTATCTTTTCTTGACTTCTGGCCATGTTCTGAATCACCTCTATGAGTTGATTCATTTGCATCTTCATACCTAGCATATCGTTCCTCAAAGTAGCCTGGTCTTGCTCTAGCTGATCCATGACTCTTTTCGGATTATTCCTTGTGTTGTACTGATGTCGAGAAGTCAGCTTGCTTTACTCTCCCTCTCTCTCTCTGAAAGGGTAAGCGGCGTGTAAGATCGGGTTTTTAGGGAATGCAAAAAGGAATGATGCGCAAAACGTATGCAATGTTCAAGAGACTTTCAAGTTTTATGATTATCATCGGTATTATAGAACTATGACTGAATAATAAAGGAATGCACAATTTAGACCAAAAAGCAAACTTTCATTAATTTGAGAGAAAATTCAATACAAACGATTGCTGAATAAGCTGAAAATAACAATTCATGTTATAAGAAAGATACTGAATAACTAAAACACTTTCTTTCAGAGACGTTCTTCAAGCTTTTTTGTCTCGAGCATGAATCTTCTAACCATTTGGTCGCAGAGTTGGATAAAGTGGTGAATAGAAGGAGGGATATCATTTCCTTCAAAATCTTGAATTGCGCTTTCCAACCTCCATGGGATATCTTGAATCATGAGATTGTAATGCTCCACCATATTGTTATACCTAGTGCGACACATGTCTAGAGTCGACTGGTAGTAACAAATAGAATCCACATGGGTGTCCAACAATTCATTGAGCTGAGCCTCCTTCTCGAGCCACTGTGCACTATCCCTTGGCAAAGTTTCGAAACGATTCCTCCATAGAGTAGTTGTTTCTCGAGCGGTCTCTAATTCCGAACATTTATTGTTCCACATGTCAGGAGTGACATATGAAGCCCTTAATGCTCCCTCCTTGAGTTGTCGCTCGTTTTCCACTAGGATCAAGGCATTTCTTAGTTGCTTTTCAAGGTCCTCAATATCAGCTTCAAGATTCTCTCTTGTCTCCTTCTTTTCAGCAGAAGCTAATTCAAAGAAATGTCATGCTCGATCACAAGAAGCCTTGGTATCCTTTAGGCGTTGTCGAAGAGTTGTTAATGATGTATCAGCCCCTTCAAAACCGTGCTGGTACTTGATTCTCAGGTATGTTTCCAACTTCAATTTCTTGTTATTCTCAGTCGCTCGGTCTTGTTCAAACTCTACCTTCCTTTTGTAATGGCCATTCTCCACTTTTTCTTGGTGAATTTCAGCCTCGAGTTTCTGATTTTCTTTAGTCAACCTTTCTACCACTAACTTCAGTTTCTCATACTCTTCCATTGATACATGGGTGGGAGCGGGAGGTCCTTCTCGCATAGGTGGTTCTGAGGGAAACGACAGCAACCTTTCAGCCACTCTGGCTAGCAACCATTGGTTGTATGGTTCTTTAGCCACACAATTCTTTGCCTTCAAGTCTTTCCTCCCTTTTGTATGAATCTTGGCCCATGCTTTAGCAATCTTTCTGGCAAATGCAGGATCTTCTATTGTGTCTGGCAAAAAGAAGCTTTGAACTTTCTCTGCTTCGGGCTCATCTTCCATAGCATAGCCCAACTGGCGCAATGCCATGACTGGGTTGTAGTTGATGCAACCAACCCTATTGATTAGAGGTACATTACCGAACTCCCCATAACTAAAGATAATCTCCACATCGTAGTACTCTTGAGAATACCAAGCAATATCATTGGCTCCTAGAGACATAATGCATTGAGACCACTTCAGCTTCTTTTTATTTTCCACGAACGGTCCTCCCTTCGGTAGATGGGAGGTGTACAATTTGAATAATATGTGAGAACAACATTGGATCATTCCAGTCTTCTTTTCACTTCTCCAATGAATTGAGTGGTAGACATCGGCGAGGAGGGTAGGGATAGGATTCTTTTGCATGAAGAGAATGACAGCAGTGATGTCTATGAAATTGTCTATATTTGGAAAGAGGACAATCCCATAAATCATTAGAGCAACAACAATACCAAACCTTTCCTAATCTCCCACAGTTTTGTACTGAGCAACCTTATCTAGCAGAAATTTCAAAGGAAAGCCTTGAACCCCTCCCTTATTGGTCAGTCCCTCTTTGACCTCCTCTTTGGTCATACGAAGAGTAAGAGCGATGGCAGGAGGCTTTGGTTCTTCTTCCAAGCCAGTGTAGATAGGTTGATCCTTAATCTTGATATTCAAAATGTGAGAATATTCCTCAAGAGTAGGGGCCAACTGATAGTTTTGAAAAGTGAAACATCTGATAGGCGCATCATAGAACTGAGCCATAGCGAACAAAGCCCAAGTATCGACCTTAGAATGGAGGAGATCAAGCAATTTCCCATACTTCCCTTGAAAGTTGATCTTGATAGCCTTTGGTACGTCAATCAGAATGTCTTGAATCAATTCCAACTTTGGTTCTCTAAACTTGATGGAATTTGTGCTTCTCCTTTTTTGATCAGTCATTGTGTTTACCAATACATGAGATAATCATAGCCTCTTAAGTCTTTTGATATGCAAAAATTATATGCAATGCAATGTTTATGTATGCACATGATAAAAGAACAAAAGCGAGATCAAAGTCACAGGTCCTGCAAAACAGTCACAAAAGGCATCTCTCCCATCGGGTGGGTAATCTACTGGTTTAGAGAGGGTATCCCAAAGGTTTTAAACAAAGTCCCATGTACTAACCCTAAAAAATTTCCCATCAGAACGACTACTCGTAAGACGGTAATCCTTTAAAAGGATGGACACAGAGTTATGTTTTAGCGACCCTTGGAATAAGGTTCTAAAAGGTCCTCAGAATCGCAGACTCCCAAGTTGGAATAAAAACGCCATTACGACTACTCGTAAGACATAATTATCCCAAAGGGGTATCATCTGAGCGGTGGGATTCGATCCAACTCAACGAGTCCTAAGTCTCGCAAATCAGAAAGAAACCACCTCCTAATCTTAGTGTATACTAGAAAGCTCGGGTAGAAAGCTTTATCCTCACAAACCAACCCAATAATCCCAACATGTTAGAAAGAACATAATACAAACAAAAATAAATAAATAAATAGCTAAATCATACATGCGACAAGCAAATTTGGCTTGGCTTGCTAGGGGTCCCCAGCAGAGTCGCCAACTGACGCTACTCGAAAAACGCATCGCGCAACGACGGGGAGGCGAAAAAGAAAGGATAGGAGAGTCGCCACCGAATTTTATTTATCCCATGAGGAGAAAGGAAAATATCGATAAAACCTTAAGAAAAGAAATGATAAGATGGTCTCGCAACCAAGAACGATTTCGGAAGCCGGTTATGCAAAGGGAAGGTATTAGCACCCCTCGCATCCATCGTGCTCGATGGGGACCATTTGTTTGTCGAATGTGTGAATTTATTTGCTTAAATATTATGCTATAAAAGTGTTTTCCAAAGGGTAAAGAAAGAGGATTTAGAAACTAAGTGAGGAGGCAACGGGGAAGAAGAGAGAAAGAACAGACTCGATAGGACTTCACGGTCCTATGCCTACATATTCTCAATAGATGTGAGAAAGTCAGAGTCGACGTAGTTCGGGGAACTACATATATGGGGGGAATGTGCTCGGCAAGGATTATGGCCCTTGTGCCTACGTATGTTTACTTAAAAGAAGTAAAGAATCAGAGCAGCCGTAGTTCGGCCTACGGTTTGTTGATGTTTTTATAGATGATGCAATCATGCGCATTCTAGAAGTTTAGGTGTTTTGCTGCTCGCATGTAAGGAGACTTAAGCGTTACCTGTTTGAGGTAGAACTGACGTAACATATCCTTTTTGAAAGATTAATTAGTTTTCGCCATGCGAGGCAAGATGTCATGTTTGATTGGTTGAATTGTTTTTAGGGGTGAGATAAGTCCTTAGATAGTAACCCCTACGGGTAGTACCCAATTCTTTACCTCAAAGTTTTTGTTATAAAAAGGTGTGGTGAACATAGTATCTTCGTATTGAAAGACAAGCGTCAAGATCATACACACTACAGTGAGTATCTCAACACTCGAAGAGGAAGAAGTCTACACTCAATCCTCTCTCTTTAATTCAACACAAAGAGAACTTCATTCTCTTATTAAAGTATTTTTGGTTTTGAATGGTAAGTGTTTTGCGACTGTAAACCCTATGGTAAATGTCATCACTCGGGATATGAGAAGGCCTACGCCTAACCACTCCACGACCAATCAAGTTTTGTTAAGAAAATGAGTTTGAAAATGCACTCGGTGCGGGACCAAGGTTTTAGGTCATAAAGGTTTCGGAAGGAAGTTATGAAAGTGAGAGGTAGTGAAAGAGATAGGTGATGGATAAAGTTGTGTCTTCGTATTGAAAGATGAAGATCAAGACCACTCACACTACAGTGAGCATCTTAATATTCGGAGGGGAAAAAGTCTACACTTAATCCTTTCTTAATATAATTCAATACAAAGAGGAAATGATTTTTATGATTGAAGATGTTTATGAAAATGAATTCGGTACGGGACTGAGGTTTTAGGAGGGAAACAATGTAAGTTCATGGTGGTAACCAAAAGAAAACAGAGCTCTTGATATGTTAACAAACACAAAGGAAACACATGTCAATAAATCTCATAAGATAAAAATAAGCATGGTATGAAGGGAATTTTAATCGAGACGTAAGGTAACTGTTGCGGTGAAAATTGGATATCAAGCTATTAAATTAGCTTGAATCTTAATTCTTTTTACAACCGAACTTTAATTTATCCAAAGGAAAGGTCTAAAGAAAGAAAAACCTTTTTCGCGATGTAACAACAACGCTAAGAGATTCGGGGATCGGGGGTTGGTTATACCTAGGGAAGGTGTTAGCACCCTAAGCATCTGCAGTACTCTACATGAACCTTTTGTTTGATTGCTTGCTAAGTTTGTGAAAATGTAATATGGATTGGGAAAAGACATGAGTTGAAACCTAAAGTTATATATATTAAGTTTGCTCGCAAAGACGTCGCGTCTTCTGCCTACGTATCCTGACTAGGATAGAATCAGAGCAATCGTAGTTCACCTCACAAGGGAAGAAGAACACTTGATTATGATCAATGTTCAAGGGGGAACAAACATGACAATGTTTGTGCGGAGTTTGACAAAATTCCCTAATCTAAGTTGTAATATTCAAAAGGGGAAGCAAGAAATCATGACAATGATTCTTACACAGAGTTGACAAACTCTTTCCTAGGGTTCTAGTTGAAGAACACTCCTAGTACAGGTGGGTTTCTTAGACTTGAAGAAAAGTCTAATGGCTTCTAATCTAGGGTTAAAGTTACTTAACAAAGTCAAGAGAGGGATGAGGGATGTATCCATAACATGAGGGTCAAATGGACAGACTTTTCCTTTGGAAGTAGACAGGAGAGGCAACTGGATGAGAGCTAACAAGCTTCATTACTGGGGGAAAGAAAACAACAAGAAAATTAACAACATAATGAATATGCATTCATGGTGACAACCATTAAATGAGTATATAAGATTGATAAGAATGAAAAATGCATTGATGACAATCAAAGCAGGTAAGCAGAACAGGAACTGTGACTACAGATCAAGTTCAGGTGAAACTAACAGATGAAGTAATATGAACATGGTATTAATCAAAGACGAAGTTTTAACATGTTGTCTAACATTTAAGGGTATGAATGCAAACAAGTATCACAAAAAATCACAAGTACATCAAGAGAAAATTCATCTGCATCTGCCAAATGTGATCACAGAAAGTACACAACTTGCACATAGTTAAAAGAGATGAAAAATTATGAAAACATGAAAATAAAAAATATGACATGAAAGTAGACATCAATATGAACACAATTCAAAAAGAATGGGTGAAAAATGATTAAAATTGAGAGAGATATGATTTTTCAAAGATTGGTAAAACAAATGACAAAATTTAATAAAAGGGTTGCCCTCCTCAGAGGTCGAACCCATGCTCGCTTGGTACAAGGCGTGTTTTGGCTTAATGGTCTTACCACTGGGGTGGCTATACATCCGTTTGTAAATGCCACCCCATTAAATTATAAGGGTGAAAATCATGTCATCTTGGGCAAAACAAGAACAAAAAACAAGGATTTACGTTTTCGACTGTAACTTTCTCAATTCTCAACCTTTTGAGATGAAATTTATATGTATCTTGACCAGAAAAACATGAGGAACATGATGGTGATGTTGGTTTTCCTAGATAATGCACACATTAAAAAACTAGAAAGCTCATGCAAATTGACATTTTGTTATGCATTTTGAAATCCAAAACATAAACCAACTGTTATTACAATCAAGTGAGGGCCTGAACATGTTATGAATGATGTATTTGATGAATTCCAACTTTTAGTTTAAATCAAAACACAACAGAATGAGTGATGGCATGAGAGTTGCAAATGTAATGTTTGAAAATGCACTTTGAGACACAATGATCAATACATGTGCTTTTAAAGTTATGTAAAGGTTTGAGCAAAACACAAATATGCTATAGAAAGAGATCTAGCAAGAAGATCAGTAAAAAAACATCAGTGCAAAAATTAGGGCATGTGAGTGGCAATGAAAAGTATGAATTAGCTATGACCAAACACATAATGATCAAAACAGTTTCCTCCTCTTCCTGCTAAACTCAAACAAATGCCAGTGCAACTTGCAAACACATTCTTCATGAATAATATTAAAGCAAGGAAACAAATTCTGCCATGTAACCATCCAGCTGTCAATGAAATGAGATGGTTTACAAAAGTGTAGTGTTCTACAATGCCAAAACAGTGGCAGCAAACCTTCTCAACCACAATGCCACCAACCTAAGATTTGTACACACACCAAATACATAGACCTTTGAAAGTGCTAGAGTGTTTAACAGCCTCAAGGCAGATAGTCATGCCCTGGTATTTCAAACAACTTCACTAATGGATTCCCATCATGCCTTCAACAGTAAGTGACAAAACTAGCAGCCAAACATACAAACCCTATTTATATTCACAAAAGCACACAAAGCCTACTTGTTCTTCATAACAGTTACCAATCCAAACTTTAAGCAAATCACCCTAACCTCCAACAGGCTGCTAAAGGTTAACAGACACCTGAGCTTGACATATGTGGATTCTAAGACAACAACTGAGGCCCTGATAGGAATAGAGGTTGACAACCACATGAGATACGTCTGGTCAGTTTTTACACATAGAACTCAAACACTCCTAAGGGACTCTCCCCCCAAACAAGCCAGTCTGAACTGATATCAAAAGGAGGGTAAGCTTCATCTGATTGGTGATTTCTAAGTTTATGGTAAACAGCCACATCAGTGTAATAGCTTGCTCATGAATTGATCCTATAACCAATTCTGACACAAAACCAAACCAAACAGCTTGTAAGGATTTAAAACACCAAAGGGGTGGAAACCTCCCTCAAAGCAAAACTGACAGTAGGCCTATCAAAACATTCATGACAAAACCTATGCATTTACATACATCCTATATATATCATAATAAATTGATCTTAAAATGTTGCCAAGCTTGATTTGATGGTTGATTATGGATTAGAACCTTATGACAGCAAGTGATGCAAAGCAAGATTTTAGGTTTAAAGGTACAGTAGGGTGATTTCCAAAACAACCTGATTCACACCATAACAGAGATACACACCTACCATACTTATGCTGATGGATGTTTCTTAGGTCAAACTGCAGTCCTAATGCTTTCAAATAAAAATGTCATAAACGAAGGCATCTTGATGCCAGTAGTGCACATCACACATGGAAAAAACCACAACAGGCCCAAACTACTTAAACCAAACATTCAAACACTTTACAAGCATGAATTTGAGCATGTTCATATTCAAAAGTTAAGCACAAGCACATTGAGGCAAAGTTTGGCATGTGAACACAAAAGAGTAAAGCAAGCTTTATGTCAAAACTTCAAAAATTTTCCTTATGGTATAATGATGAATGAGATGAATTCAATGCACATACCTCTTGTAGACAACTTCAAGCAAGCAAAAGGAACAAGAAAACCAGAGAATCTTCAATCACCTCCTTGTTTTGAACCTTTCTTCCTTTTGAAGCAAAATACCAACCTTGTGATAGTTTGAGAAATAGGACTCACCAATGATTCTCAATGCTTTGGACAGTTGAGATATGATATTTATGAGGTGTTTGAATGGTTAGAACATCAAGAGAATGCCTAGAACACGTTTTGACTGATTTTGTACATTGTGGTCAAAGTTACTTGGTATGGAAGTTGACTTTTTGAATGGTGAGGTTTTTGAGTGGTCTAAGGTCTTGGACACCTTCTATATCATATTTAGAGATTGTGTGGATGATTGTTGGGGAGTTTGAATGGGGAGAAATGAGTTTGGCAGCAAATGTACCAAGACATATTTTTGGTGGTTTTTGCAATTTTATGATTTTGTGATTTTGGAGTAAGGAGTGAAAGAATGAGAGCTTGAGCTTTCTTTGGTTTTTTAGAATTGATATTGTGTTTGAAATGAAGTGGTGAGGGTTCTATTTATAGGCAAGGAAGTGGCTTGGGGCAGATTTGAAGATTTCTTCACTTTGAAGAAAGGTTTTTCACTTTTTAGATCAAACCTGCACAAGAGGGTTTCCTTGGCTGCAAGGCAAGCTCAAAGTCAAGCTTCATGATGGTTTTGAAAGGGCTAAATTCAGGCTAGAGGGTGTAGCTTGATGGCTGTGGCAGAATTGCTTTACACCTCATGCTTACTTTTTCACTTTTGAATGCAAGTTGCAAACCAACTTGCAAGGCAACTTGCAAAGCTTGGCCTTTTGAGTTCTTCTGCATAATTCTTTTGTTTTTCATGATACAAACTCCTCACATATCAGATACAACATGGTTCACCAGCTGAGTTTGGTCAATTTTGATGAAAGAATGAATTCTTGAATTTTGACAATGTGGGACTAAAGTGAAGAACCACCAACTTGCCATAACCATAACTTTCAGCTCACAAATCCTTTTGAGATGTGCTAGTACTTTTTAGAAAGCCCTCAAATAGCTCTAAAACATTCATATTTTCATGAGTTTCAATTTCCCAAAGGAACTTGGCCAAAACGTCTCCCAAAGTTGCTAAAAAATGAACTTAAAAGTGAAATTTCTCTAAGTCTTTTTCCCTTCTAGAAATGAATTTGATCATAACTCTAAATCTATGCATTTTATAATCATGTACCACTAATGGACTTTTGTAGGACTTGTCAAGAGCTTCCAAATGAGCTTTGAACCAACTCAGTTGGATGTGTGGTTAAGGAGTTATGATTTAGCCCCTTTCAAAACCCTAATTTCCCGATTTTTCGATTACTCCTTCATCCTTGATCCAATGGTCATGAAAATTGATATGCAAGTCCAATATAACATAAGGAACAATTTTGTTTCACAACTTGAAGTCCAATTCCTAAAATTTGAAGAGTTGACTTTTCGGTCAACCGTACGACCGATCGGTGACTACCGAGTCGCCTGTTGACATTCTGAACCTCCTGAGACTTTGAAACTTCTTGAATGAAATTTATTAAGCTATATGAACTTCATGGATCATAATCTCACCATTAAAACACCTTCCAACATCAAATTCAAACTACAGTTCACTTTTACTAGTCAAAAACCCTAATCGGGTGCCCTGAAATACACTGCTCTGGATTCTGGGGTAACAACCTCAAATTGGATTCTCAATTGTCATTATATGATACCCTTGATCTTGTTTCATGATTGAATTAGCCTAAAATTTTGATTGATCACAAACCCTGAAGCTTTGATTTGACTGTACAAAACCCTGATTCATCTATAATTTGACAAAGACAAACTTGCACTGGGTTAGGGTTAGATAATTCATGAGTATGCTCCTAAAATGATAATGAGAATCTAAGGGGCCAAAATTTGGGGTGCAACAGTTGCCCCTATTTAAATATCTTCACTAGATGGAACTGAGAGATGATGATCCTCGTAGAATCGCGGTGAAAGGTATTTAAATATAGAAAACCGAAAATTTTGTCCGTTAGATCCGATGATATGCAAAAGAACAGGTCATGATATGCCATGAATTCTAAATGATGCTTCATGATGCTTGGATGCAAGACATATGCAGAAGACAGAAAAACAAAACAACGAGTAACTACTCGCGGGGACCTGGCATTGTGGATCTGACACTGGGGAAAACTGCGATATAACAATCAATAGTTCAAACATGACTAGTGATAACTGAGAGGAAAATTTCACATGAGGATGCGCAAAGTCTAATGAAGATGGCAATCTTATTGGGGAAAAGCAAACACTTCACCGGGGAAAGAGGTAGATTTCCACCGGGGACAAGAGCGACTTTTTACTGGGGAAATTAAAACACAAAACTCACTGGGGATGATCAGATGAGGAGCTTCCTATAGTGAAGAGTTCAAACGGGATCTTCAGGAATGGACTAGAAACAAAGACAAAACATATTGGGGATACTAGTGATGACTAGATCTCCGAGACTTGTCTGGGAAAAAGGTCTCACTGGGGATAATGATGTCACTCAGTTTTAACAAATGGCTCAGGCAATGCTAGCAACCACTAGACTTTCCGTAGGTAATGGTGACGACCAATCTGGGGTAATAACAAATGAGATTTCTCAAATCCAGCCGATAACACGCAAGATTTCGACTGGGGAATTGGTGATGACCAAATTTCAAGCAGTGCCAGTAACTACTGGACTTTAAAGGGGATTAATAACGACCAAGTTTGGGTACCAATGACGATTGGGTTTCAAGTAATTCCAGTTACGACTGGACTTTGGAAGAAAACATGGTGACGACCAATACATGTGGTTACGAGAATGCTAGCAAGCTACTAGACTTTAGCTGGGGAAGTTGGTAATGACCAAACCAGAAGATACCAATAACGATTGGTTTCCAAGTGACGCCAGTTATGATTGGACTTCCGTGGGGGACAGTTGGTAACGACCAACAAAATATCAATGCTGATAGGACTTCATAGGGGATTTGCTAGTGACGACTAGACTTCAAAGGGAAAAGGTTGGTAACAACCGAACCAAAAGGTAATAACGAGTGAAGTTAAGACAATGTTAATTACGACTGGGTTTCAAAGGAAAATATGGTGACGACCAAAAGAATACAAATGATGATTGGATTTCGATCACTACCAGTTACGACTGGACTTTAAAGGAAAAAGGTGGTGACGACCGAATCAGGGATACCGACGAGTGGAATTAATACAATGCCAGTTACGACTGGTCTTAACAAGAAATATGGTGACGACCAAAGAACTACCAATAATGATTGGCTTCTAAATCCGGTTACGACTGGACTTTTAGGCGGAAGTTCACTAGTAGTGATCGGTCATTCACGGGGAATCGACAGATAGCATACCGAACTCGAGAGACAGAATGAATCACACTGAACCCTGGCTGAAAAGGTGTATGTAGTCTTGACAAATAGATCCACTCTCAATAGGGGAACAGAGCTTTAAACAAGCTATTCAGAGATAACAAAGTAAGTTCAAGTGCTCAGACATCTCCTGCTGGGACGAGTCTTCACATCGTCATAAGATGTTCTTTGAGAGACAGTCTTCAAGTTTTGGTACCCACACATGACCAAAGGAGAATCGGCAATTCGACTTGCTTACACTTCATCAAGGAATGTACTTGGACTGCATATCAAAGCTTCCGCTACCCTGAGGTTTCAGGGAAGTATGATTTTCCTCGACTTTTCCCATGAGTTTGATGTTTTTACGTTTGTTAATATTTTCAAGTTTTATTCAAATAATTTGACCATAATGCTTTCAAAATTATCGTTGATCAACGAACAATATTTTGCATAACAAAGAAAATAAAGGCAATGGTAAATTTGCAAAGGAAAGAATGGTTCAAAACTGATTTTATTCAAGGATGAAATCTTGCAAATGACAAAATTCCATAGAAATTTTACAGGTGAAAAATGGCAAAGTGGACAAGGTTACATTGAATCCCATGACCAACTATCCCTAAAGACTAAAAACTCCCCAAAATCCTTGCTTCTGACGAGTGTGGTTGGAGTGAATTCTTGTAGGACCTTCTGCGTTAGTGACAACTCATCTGATGCAGTCAAACGCCTTTGTCCCTAACTTTTGCCTGGATCGCCCTTTCGGGTTTTCAATCCACCGGGACGCTCATTTTTGCCTAAGCTGCCCTTTCGGGTTTTCAACTTAGCGAGCTCTTATTTTTCTTTTTCTCCTTTTTCTCTTTTCTTTTCTTTTTCTTCAACCCTAACTTTTGCATAAGCCTCCCTTTTGAGTTTTCGACTTATCGGGTTCTTTTTAGGCGTAATCTTTTCGTACTGCATCAGAATTCACTGGATGAGTAAGTTGCTCTCCATCCATGGTGGTGGGAATTAATGAGCCTCCTGAGAAGACTGTTTTCACAACAAACGGGCCGCCATAGTTAGGCATCCACTTTCCCCATGCGTCTTTATGAACTGGTAAAGTCTTTTTGAGTACAAGTTCCCCTTCGCAGAATTCTCGGACACGAACTTTCTTGTCAAAAGCTCTCTTGATCCTCTTCTGATACAACTGACCATGACACATTGCAGACATGCGCTTTTTGTCGATAAGATTCAACTGATCAAACCTTTCTCTCACTCATTCTGCTTCTTCAAGCTTTGTTTCCATTATGACTCTCAAAGAAGGTATCTCGACCTCAATAGGAAGTACCGCATCCATTCCATATACCAAAGAAAAAGGGGTTGCCCCTGTTGAAGTGAGGACGGACGTTCTGTATCCATGCAAGGCAAATGGCAGCATCTCATGCCAATCTTTGTAAGTTTTCACCATCTTTTGCAAAATCTTTTTGATGTTTTTATTTGCAGCTTCTACAACCCCATTCATCTTGGGACGATAAGGAGAAGAATTGTGATGTTCAATTTTGAAGTCATCGCACAACTCTTTCATGACTTTGTTGTTCAAATTGGTACCATTGTCTGTTATGATCCGGCTCGGGATTCCGTAACGACAGATAATTTCCTTTTTGATAAAACGAGCCACCACTTGTCGAGTAACGTTAGTGTAGGATGCGGCTTCAACCCACTTTGTGAAATAGTCAATATCAACCAGAATAAATCGATGTCCGTTAGAAGCTTTTGGTTCAATTGCCCCAATCATATCGATGCCCCACATAGAGAAAGGCCATGGTGATGACAACACATTTAGCAATATCGGTGGTATATGCATCTTGTCCGCATAAATCTAACACTTTCTGGCATATTGAATACAATCAGTTTCCAGGGTCAACCAGTAATAACCAGCCCTCAAAATCTTTTTAGACATAGCATATCCATTTGCATGAGTACCAAACATTCCTTCGTGAACATCTTGCATTAACAACTCTGCTTCTCATTTGTCGACACATCTAAGCAGGACCATATCATAATTCCTTTTGTATAGCACATCATTACTGAGGAGGAACTTGGATGCTAATCATCTCAGAGTTTTCATGTCAAGTGACGTAGCATCTGCTGGATACTCTTGTTTTAACAGATAATTCTTTATGTCATAGAACCATGGCTTATCATCAATCTCTTCTTCGACCATTTGACAGTAAGCGAGCTCGGTCTTGCGTTCGATTCGGATGAGAGTGGCATCATTGACATCCTTGACTTTCCACATTGAGGCTAACATGGCTAGGGCATCAGCGATGTGATTCTCAGATCTCAGAACATGCTTGAAAGTGATTTCATCGAAACACTCCATCATCTTGACAATATAGGCTCTATAAGGGATCAAATTCTCATGTCTAGTTTCCCATTCTCTAGTAACCTGATAAATAACCAAAGCTGAATCCCCACTGACTTCAAGAAGTTTGATTTTGAGGTCAATAGCTGCCTCGAGGACGAGAATGCATGCTTCATATTCGGCGACATTGTTTGTGCAGTCAAAATCCAACCTGGCTGTGAATGGAGTGTAACCACCCTCCAGATTCATCAAAACGGTGCCTACACCATGCCCACTGTAGTTGGAGGAACCATCGAACATCATTTTCCACCAAAGACCTTCCGGCAGACCCTCATCAAGACTTGGTTCTTCATAATCTTTTACTAACATAATGTCCTCATCTGGGAAATCAAATTTGAGAGGCTTATAATCTTCCACTGGCTGATCTACAAGATATTCTGACAAAACACTACCCTTGATAGACTTCTGAGCTACGTACTGGATGTCGTATTCCGATAATAACATATGCCAACGGGCGAGCCTTCCAGTCTGAGCAGGCTTCTCAAAAATATACTTTATTGGATCCATTTTTGAAATCAACAAAGTGGTATGACAAATCATGTACTGCCTCAAACGTTTGGCCGCCCATGCCAAAGCACAACAAGTTTTCCCCAGAAGTGAATATCGACTTTCACAATCAGTAAACTTCTTACTCAAATAATAGATCGCATGTTCTTTTCGTCTGGACTCGTCCTGCTGACCTAACACACAACCCATTGAATTCTCAAGCACTGTCAAATAGATGGAGAGAGGTCTTCCCGGGACCGGAGGTATTAAGATTGGAGGTTCTTGTAGGTAACCCTTGATCTTATCAAATGCTTGTTGACAACCTGAATTCCAAACAACCGTCTGGTCCTTGCGTAATAATTTGAAGATGGGCTCGCAAGTGGGAGTCATATTGGAAATAAATCTGGATATGTAGTTTAGTCTTCCAAGAAAACCTCTGACTTGCTTTTCTGTTTGTGGAGCTGGCATGTCTTGAATGGCTCGGACTTTATCTAGATCTACCCTAATCCCTCGGTGACTAACAATGAAACCGAGTAACTTCCCAGATCTTACTCCAAAGGTACACTTGGCTGGATTCAGTCTCAACTGATATTTTCTGAGTCTCTTAAATAGTTTCACAAGATGTTCCAAATGGTCCTCCTCTCTTTGAGATTTGGCTATCATGTCATCAACATATACCTCTATCTCCTTGTGCATCATTTCATGAAATAAAGTTACCATGGCCCTTTGATAAGTAGCACCTGCGTTCTTCAGACCGAAAGGCATAACTTTGTAATAGTAAGTCCCCCACGGAGTAATGAAAGTAGTTTTTTTCCATTTCATCGGAATCCATCTTAATCTGATTGTAACCGGAGAACCCATCCATAAATGAGAAAACTGCAAAATGAGCCATATTATCCACCAACGTGTCGATATGCGGTAAAGGGAAATCATCCTTCGGACTGGCCTTGTTTAGGTCCCTGTAATCCACACACATTCTGACTTTCCCATCCTTTTTCGGCACAGGTACAATATTGGCTACCCATTCAGGGTATTTGGACACTGCTAAGAACCCGGCGTCAATTTGTTTCTTCACTGGCCATGTCAGGTCTTGTTCTTCAGAGCTTTTGCTTAATCGGTGGGCATTCTGGTCGAAGTGGTAACTTGTGAACCACTATGTTAGTGTCTAGACCCGACATATCCTAGTATGACCAAGCAAATACATCCACATATTCTTTCAAAAGTTCTTCTAGTTGCTGCTTGACTTCTGCCCCTAGAGCTGCCCCAATCTTGACTTCTTTCTTGTCTTCTTCGGTGCCAAGATTAATGACTTCTATTTGTTCTTTGTAGGGTTGAAGTTCTGCATACTCATGGTGTGCCAATTTTACCAGTTCATCAGGGATTTCGAAATCTTCATCCTTATCTTCAGCTTAGTATATTGGTGAATCAAAGTCAGGAGGGAATGCAAAGTCATGGGATTCAATGGGTTTTAGGACATCACTGCACGTTGGAATGGCTTAATTTATTAAAACACACAAAGACAAATGCAACACACAAAAGAGAAATTTGTTTTGGTTTTTTAAGATTGCCATTTTTCGTTTTTTTTAAATGAAAGCAAAAGCAGTAAAGGAAATAACACAAGGAAATTAACAAAATAGTTCATTTTCATTGATTTTCTTGAAAGCTCAGGGCCCTTACAAAACATTCATATAGCCTTGGGCATGGCTATGGAGATTCAAAACAAAAACAAGAAAAGAAAGACAAACAAATTACTTTGACTCAGGAAAAACCAAAGGTATCTCAATAGCTTCCCATTTGCTCAAGGCAGTGTTGCAATGATACACTAGCTATTCAAGTTCTTCATCTTCAGAATCTTCTTCCACAACACTGATTTGGAAACCTCCACTGATGAATACTTTTTTTATAGTCTTTGGACGTCCTTTGTCATGTGTCGGTGCTTCATCATGAGTTGGTTTGTAACCCAACCCTTGGGGATCCATCTTTGGCTTCACCTTAATAACCTCTCCCCAACCTGCAGGAGTGCCTTCTTCCAGTGTAGACTTGATGCTCCGAGCGGATGCAAGAGACGGACCACTTTTAGCCACTGTTTCTTCCAACATCACTGCATTAGCTATCTCGAGTGCCTGAAAGGAAGTTTCTAATGCGCCCTCATCTGCTTCAATATACTTGAATGATGATAGATTGCTCACCATTAGGTCCTCTTCACCGTGTACAATCACTAATTTATCATTCATAACAAATTTCATTCTCTGATGTAAGGTGGAAGTTACTGCCCCAGCGGCGTGAATCCATGGTCGTCCCAACAAACAACTATAAGCCGAGTTAATGTCCATGACTTGGAATGTAACATCGAACACATGAGGTCCGATCATGATTGGCAATTCTACCTCTCCAACAACCGTTCTTCTTGAACCATCAAAAGCTTTTACAATCAAAGATGTTGGTTTCATTTCTGCCCCTACATATGCTAGCCTTGCGAGCGACCTGGCGGGCAATACATTCAATGAGGATCCAGTATCGACCAAGACTCGTGCCATGGTGTCTTCTTGGCACCTGACAGATATGTGTAACGCACGGTTGCGATTGTGTCTTTCGTTCAGTAATTCTGCATCACTAAAGCTCAGGGTGTTACAGGCTGTAATGTTGGCTATTACTGAATCAAATTGTCCGAGAGTTATGTCTTTTGTCACATGTGCCTGTTTTAATACTTTTTGCAAAGCTTCTCTGTGAGCTGGAGAATTTATTAAGAGAGACAAGATCGATATCTTTGATGGGGTTTGGTGGAGCTGATCAATAACCCTGTAATCACTTTTCCGAATAATCCTTAAGAATTCTTCGTCGTCTTCTTCAGTACCTGGTGCCTCTTGTTCTTTTGTCGCAGCAGGGGTAACTTCTTTTGCAGTGGCTACTGTCATTTTTGGTTGATAGATGCGACCACTACGGGTCATTTTGCTTGTACCTTCAATGTTTGTCACGTCCACATGGTTGTCTCTGTAACACCCCCTTTCTATACCCCCAAATAATACAATTAATCATTTAGGCACAAATTCAAAATTTCATCAGAGTAAGTTTATAAAACGGTATAAAAGGGACATGCCACATTATCCGAAAATCACACATATAAAACACCTGCTCACATATAATGATATGCAACAACGGGGTAACACCCACGAGAAAATATCTAGAACAAAGGCGGAACAACCAAATATTTCATAATTCTCTAACACATGTATTCATATATACAAATCATAAACCAACATGGTTACATAACTTTCATCAGCAGATACATATACACATGCATCACAAAAGAAACAAAACAACTCCTAGCTACCCGGTGCTACATATCAGAGCCGACCAACTAAAGGATGAAGCCACGCCTCACAAAAGATCTCCAGCAATCTAATCTGCAATGCCTCATAGAGCATTATAAAACAGCAGAAGGGTGAGAAACAATATCATAACAAATAATGCATAAAGGCATATATATATATATATATATATATATATATATATATATATATATATATATATATATATATATATATATATATATATATATATATATATATATATATATATATATATATATATATATATATATATATATATATATATATATATATATATATATATATATATATATATATATATATATATATATATATATATATATATATATATATATATATATATATATATATATATATATATATATATATATATATATATATATATATATATATATATATATATATATATATATACACATCATATCCACAATCATGCATCTTACGCTTTCTCACCACGACTCACATCGTACATCGCAATGTATCCACTAAAGTCTATTTACAAATAGAACATCAAGCATAAACAATATGCATCATTAAGGTTTATATCCATTCAGGAACATTCATACATGTTACACACATATACATATATACATATATTCATTCATACATATATATATATATATATACATATATATATCTTCAAGCATTTCATTATGTCATTCACACCTTTCACATTATTCTAATAAACATACACAACATGCTTATTTCGCCATACATCATGCACAGATGTCAACACGCAAACCATAGAGGCCAACTCGCTACTCTACGCAAATGCAACACATTATCGACTTAATCGTCCGTCAGATTCTCCTAAGAATCAATTCACTCCCACCCCTCATGGGTATCTTATAACTCATAAGATCCTCCTAGAAATCATATCACTCATCAGACTCTCCTAGGAGTCACACCATTCATCAGATTCTCCGAGGAATCACACCATTCATCAGATTCTTCGAGGAATCACACCATTCATCAGATTCTCCAAGGAATCACACCGTTCATCAGATTCTCCAAGGAATCACACCGTTCATCAGATTCTCCAAGGAATCACACTGTTCATCAGATTCTCTGAGGAATCACACCGTTCATCAAATTCTCTGAGGAATCACACCGTTCATCAGATTCTCCGAGGAATCAAATCATTTAGCAGATTCTCCGAGGAATCACATCTTTCATCAGATTCTTCGAGGAATCAATTCGTTCATCAGATTCTCCTAAGAATCACTTCATTCATCAGAATCTCCTAAGAGTCACACCACTCATCAGACTCTCGTAAGAGTCAACAACACAAGAATGTACTTCATACACTTCTTGAAATGCAACCACGTTTACGAACATGCTCATGCATTCTTCACATTCATTGCATATATTCATTATGCATCCACTATATATACATATCACAATAGATACATACAGTCATCATATAATCTCATCATGCATTTCTATTACATTCAAGTAATGCACCAAAATGCCAAACGACCACATTCCACACTTCACAATTCACAAACTAGGATTCACGCCATACGGCTACCCACAACACATCATAACTAGCATACAAGCTACTCAAATCAAGAAGAGGTCGATCGCAACCGAAACCCCAAGCCAAAATAGCACGAAGCAATAGGGAAGGCTCATCCTGCTACGTTCGCTACACGCTCGCCTAGCGAGCTGCTAGCGAGCGTTCACTACCTGCTCGCCTAGCGAACTGCTAGCGAGCACAAACAGAAGCTCCAGACTTCGTTCGCTACCTCGTTCACCACAGCGAACCATCAGCGAGTCATTCGCCACTCCCTTCGCCTCCAGCGAAGAATGCCAAAACCTTACTGTCCCAAGTCTGGGACCATTTGCTACGCACTCGCCTAGCGAGCTGCTAGCGAGTGCTCGCGGCCTGCTCGCCTAGCGAGCTGCTAGCGAGTCGCCTGCGAACAGCAACATTCAGTTCTGTCCTAACACTTCCAAACTCACCAAAATCACCCGATTAAATCCAATGTCGTTCCAGTAGCCTTAGTTTAACATATATCGACTAATCTACATCATCTAAACACGATTCTAACCGTTAAACAACGATTTCTATCGATTAATCCAATTTCGACCTAAAAATGGAAAGTGTAGAAACTACCAAACAAATCCAAATCTAGTACATATGTGATCTTATACAATATTAAGATGATAGAACTTCTCACCCTTACCTGATTAATCGCAAGCTTTGGTTGATCTTGAAGAATCTAGGTTTTCTCTTCTTTCTCTTCTCTTTCTCCTCTTCTTCTTTCTTTTCCCTTTTCTTTCCTTTCTATTTCCTCTTTTATATCTTTCTCATTATTTTCTAAAACATCAACTAATTTCATATCTCATAAAATATCTCACTTAACATTAAATAGGAAATGTCCAAAATACCCTCTAAACTATTTTCTCCGAAAACTCCCAAAATCGGTTAAAATAGAATAATATGCAAACTTAACATATTTCCACACAAATTCCACATTCAAATAATATTCGCCCAATTAAACTAAAAAGGACTCAACGAAAAAGGAATAGTCAAAATTGGGGCGTTACAACTCTCCCCCACTTAGGAATTTTCGTCCTCGAAAATATCACCTGGTTCAAACCATACCGGACACGACTTTCGCGCCCTCTCTCCATTTTCCAAGTTACACATGATCTCTTACACGCATACTTCCATACCACAATCATAGTCATACCGCATGACTCAAATAATAACGTCAATCCACGTCAATCTCCATTGGAGGTTACAGGCACACCGCATACCCTCCACCAGGAACAACATCACGGTTGTTCTACCCCGACGATCTCTTCACTAGGAACGACACATAGTCATTCTACCCTAGCGAACACAACCCTAACACTTATACCTCATCAGGAATGACATACTAGTCATTCTACCCCAACGAGCTTGAATCTCGGATACAAACTTTCATCCAACATCATCATCTTAAAGTCTTCATTCTCATTCACCATCAAATCAATGGAATTCAATCCAACTCCTCTCTTCGGTGGTACATCCTCAACAGCTTCCGGAAATACTTTTGGGAAGTCACGCACCACTGGAAACACGTCCAGTTCAACCTTACCCTCTGCTGACACTGATGCAGCCAAATTAAACACTCGAGTCCCGTCCACTAGAAGTTTCTCCAACTCTTCCATGGGAAAGAAACTCTCATCCTCTCCAACAGGGGGTAACAATCTACTCTAGTTCCATAACGAAGTCCTTACCATACATAGTCAAGAGACAACTTAATCATACCAAAGACGTAGTTACCGACCGCGAAGCGGGCGTCTCAATAACCATATTACCATCACAAGTAAATATACAAAAATCTCAAACACTTAACGTACTCAAAGAATATTGTCAATAAAACACGTACCTCAAATCAACGATTCACTTTGGTAGTGTCTGACTTCGCCAACGCAAATACTTTCCCATTTACTGAAGCTTGCTTCGGTTTAGGACACTTAGCACTGATATGACCTACTTCTCCACAATTGTAGCATTTCACTACATCCATTCTACAATCCTTAGCATCATGCCCAAGAACTCCACAGTTAGAGCACTTGATCTTGGGTTTTCCACACATGAAAGACTTATGACCCATCTCGCCACACTTGTAGCATTTAATGGATCCAGAACTCTCTCCTCCAGATCTCTTAACAAAGTTTTCCCTATGCTTGCCCTTATCAGCTGGCGTCACATAAGGTTCACTCCTTACTTGTTACTTTTCTTTCTCCTCATTCAAACTCTTGTAGTGAGTAGAACGAGCTTTACGATCTTCTTCAAAAATTCGACAACATTCAGTCAAGTCCGAAAATCTTCTAATCCTCTGGTAGCCCACCGCTTGCTTGATCTCAGGATGCAAGTCGTTCTCGTACTTAACATACTTAGAAAATTCCGCTGTCACCGCGTCATAGTGAGGATGAAATTTTACTAACTCCATAAACTTAGTCGTGTAATCCACCACGGACATATTGCCTTGTTTCAACTCAAGGAATTCCATTTCTTTCCTTCCCTTCACACTCTTAGGATAATACTTCCTCAAAAATTCAGCATGAAATAAATCCCAAGTTATATCCTCGTCATCTACTTCAAGCACTTGTCTCATACCGATCCACCAGTCATTGGCTTCTTCCCGTAACATGTGAGATCCAAGTCTCACCTTATTGCCTTCAGCACAGTTCATAACTCTAAAGATCCTCTCGATCTCCTTCAACCAAATCTGGGCACCGTCCGGGTCAAACCTTCCTTTGAATACCGGCAGTTGGTTCTTTCTAAACTCATCATTAGCATTCACATTCGGCGCACCCTGCACCGCTCTAGCCATCACCTCCAATGCCGCAGCCATAGCATTGTCATTACGACCTGCCATATTCTGATTACTCGCAAAATAACAATAAGGTTAAACAACCGTTAACCAATCAAAACAACGAGACAGACACAACATACTCAACACTGGCTCTGATACCACTTAATGTAACACCCCCTTTCTATACCCCCAAATAATACAATTAATCATTTAGGCACAAATTCAAAATTTCATCAGAGTAAGTTTATAAAACGGTATAAAAGGGACATGCCACATTATCCGAAAATCACACATATAAAAAAAGGGACATGCCACATTATCCGAAAATCACACATATAAAACACCTGCTCATATATAATGATATGCAACAACGGGGAAACACCCACGAGAAAATATCTAGAACAAAGGCGGAACATCCAAATATTTCATAATTCTCTAACACATGTATTCATATATACAAATCATCAACCAACATGGTTACATAACTTTCATCAGCAGATACATATACACATGCAGCACAAAAGAAACAAAACAACTCCTAGCTACCCGGTGCTACATATCAGAGCCGACCAACTAAAGGATGAAGCCACGCATCACAAAAGATCTCCAGCAATCTAATCTGCAATGCCTCATAGAGCATTATAAAACAGCAGAAGAGTGAGAAACAATATCATAACAAATAATGCATAAAGGCATATATATATATATATATATATATATATATATATATATATATATATATATATATATATATATATATATATATATATATATATATATATATATATATATCATATATATATATATATATATATATATATATATGTATGTATATATATATATATATATATATATATATATGATATATATATATATATATATATATATATATATATATATATATATATATATATATGTATATATTATATATATATATATATATATGTATATATATATATATATAATATATATATATATATATATATATATATATATATATATATATATATATATATATATATATATATATATATATATATATATATATATATATATATATATATATATATATATATATATATATATATATATATATATATATATATATATATATATATATATATATATATATATATATATATATATATATATATATATATACACATCATATCCACAATCATGCATCTTATGCTTTCTCACGACGACTCACATCGTACATTGCAATGTATCCACTAAAGTCTATTTACAAATAGAACATCAAGCATAAACAATATGCATCATTAAGGTTTATATCCATTCAGGAACATTCATACATGTTACACACATATACATATATACATATATATATCTTCAAGCATTTCATTATGTCATTCACACCTTTCACATTATTCTAATAAACATACACAACATGCTTATTTCGCCATACATCATGCACAGATGTCAACACGCAAACCATAGAGGCCAACTCGCTACTCTGCGCAAATGCAACACATTATCGACTTAATCGTCCGTCAGATTCTCCTAAGAATCAATTCACTCCCACCCCTCATGGGTATCCTATAACTCATCAGATCTTCCTAGAAATCACATCACTCATCAGAGTCTCCTAGGAATCACACCATTCATCAGATTCTCCGAGGAATCACACCATTCATCAGATTCTCCGAGGAATCACACCATTCATCCGATTCTCCAAGGAATCACACCGTTCATCAGATTCTCCAAGGAATCACACCGTTCATCAGATTCTCCAAGGAATCACACCGTTCATCAGATTCTCTAAGGAATCACACCGTTCATCAGATTCTCTGAGGAATCACACCGTTCATCAGATTCTCCGAGGAATCAAGTCATTTAGCAAATTCTCCGAGGAATCACATCTTTCATCAGATTCTCCGAGGAATCAATTCGTTCATCAGATTCTCCTAAGAATCACTTCATTCATCAGACTCTCCTAAGAGTCACACCACTCATCAGACTCTCGTAAGAGTCAACAGCACAAGAATGTACTTCATACACTTCTTGAAATGCAACCACGTTTGCGAACATGCTCATGCATTCTTCACATTCATTGCATATATTCATTATGCATCCACTATATATACATATCACAATACATACATACAGTCATCATATAATCTCATCATGCATTTCTATTACATTCAAGTAATGCACCAAAATACCAAACGGCCACATTCCACACTTCACAATTCATAAACTAGGATTCACGCCATACGGCTACCCACAACACATCATAACTAGCATACAAGCTACTCAAATCAAGAAGAGGTTGATCGCAACCGAAACCCCAAGCATAAATAACACGAAGCAACAGGGAAGGCTCATCCTGCTACGTTCGCCTAGCGAGCTGCTAGCGAGCGTTCACTACCTGCTCTCCTAGCGAGCGTTCACTACCAGCTCGCCTAGCGAACTGCTAGCGAGCACAAACAGAAGCTCCAGACTTCGTTCGCTACCTCATTCGCCACAGCGAACCATCAGCGAGTCATTCACCACTCGCTTCGCCTACAACGAAGAATGCCAAAACCTTACTGTCCCAAGTCTGGGACCATTCGCTACGCACTCGCCTAGCGAGCTGCTAGTGAGTGCTCGCGGCCTGCTCGCCTAGCGAGCTGCTAGCAAGTCGCCTGCGAACAGCAACATTCAGTTCTGTCCTAGCACTTCCAAACTCACCAAAATCACCCGATTAAATCCAATGTCGTTCCAGTAGCCTTAGTCTAACATATATCGACTAATCTACATCATCTAAACACGATTCTAACCGTTAAACAACGATTTCTATCGATTAATCCAATTTCGACCTAAAAATGGAAAGTGTAGAAACTACCAAACAAATCCAAATCTAGTACATATATGATCTTATACATTATTAAGATGATAGAACTTCTCACCCTTACCTGATTAATCGCAAGCTTTGGTTGATCTTGAAGAATCTAGGTTTTCTCTTCTTTCTCTTCTCTTTCTCCTCTTCTTCTTTCTTTTCCCTTTTCTTTCCTTTCTATTTCCTCTTTTATATCTTTCTCATTATTTTCCAAAACATCAACTAATTCCATATCTCATAAAATATCTCACTTAACATTAAATAGGAAATGTCCAAAATACCCTCCAAACTATTTTCTCCGAAAACTCCCAAAATCGGTTAAAATAGAATAATATGCAAACTTAACATATTTCCACACAAATTCCACATTCAAATAATATTCGCCCAATTAAACCAAAAAGGACTCAACGAAAAAGGAAGAGTCGAAATTGGGGCGTTACAGTCTCTTATTGTCTCTTTCTGACTAACCTCCCCTGATCCTCGGTCTATCACAGTCATGTCATACTTCCATGGAACAGCCTTTGTACTTTCAAAAGGAAACGGTCTTGGTTTCTGAATAATAACCGGTCGGGGTTGATCGATAGCTGACTTGTTGAAAACCGGCTTCATACCTTTGTTGGTCGTTTTGAACACCGGAACTTTCTCACCTTTCTTTGGTAAATTAAAAATGGGCTCAATTACTGCAACTTCTTCTTTCCTCGCCTTACTACACACTTGTAATATTCCTTCATCAATCAATCTTTGTATACCTCTTCGTACCTCATCACACCCTCTAGAATCACTAGAACATTTTTCACAATCATTATGGGTATCCTCTATCAATCCTGCTTTCAGTAGTTTCTCGTGAAGCAACCTCAACGGGGTTCTAATTTCTAACACATCTCGTACCATCCTTTCATCTGGAACTTCTTCTACTGCATTGACCCCCCCATGGTTCGGCAATGGATTACTTTTGACATTTGGGGGTACATCATCAAAAGACAATATCTTCTTTTCCATCAACTCCCTGACAAGATGTTTTAAAGCAAAACATCCTTCTAAATCATGACCGGAAGCACCTTCGTGAAAGGCACAATGAGCATTTGGATTATAGTGAGGAGATGTAGTGTCTGGATTTAATGGTCGTGTTGTTACCAATCCCTGCTGTACTAAGGAGGGGTACAACTCTGTGTAAGTCATCGGTATTTGAGGAAGGGGAGGTTTTGTTGTTGGTCTCCGATTCTGGTAGTTTTGTCTGGGTGTCGGAGCTCTAGGCTAATGATGTTGTTGATAGGGTGGAGCGTTGGGCGCTCGTTGATACCCTTGTTGAATTGGCTGATATACAGGTGCTGGCTGCACTGTCTGATAACTGGGAACAGGATGACTGATAGCCAGAGTTACAGCTGCCACATAAGGTTGTTGGGTATACTGCAATGGATACATTGGTCGTTGTTGCTGGGATTGCTGAACATAACTTGCTTGAGGCTGCTGAAGAAAGCCTTGTTGAGGTTGTTGAACATAACTCTGCTGATACTGTTGGTAAGGCGGTCTCCAGGTGCGACTCTTTCTTCCCACAGTTACTGCATTTGTCTCCCCTTCCTTCTTTCTATGAAAATTACTGCTGAGCTTTTTGACATTGTTGTTACCGGAACTGCTGGAACTGCTAGCCACCTTCCCATTCTTCATTCCTAACTCCACTCTCACCCCTACTGCTACTATATCAGAAAAACTTGCGGTTATACTACTGATCATCTTCTCATAAAACTCTGGTCTTACTGTATCGACGAACCAATCTGTTAACTCTTTTTCACTCAAAGGAGGTTCTACCTGAGAGGCAGTTTCCCTCCACCTTTGTGCATACTCTTTGAAAGATTCTGAACTCTTCTGTGACATACTCAGTAACTGTCTTCTATTAGGGGCTAAATCCATGTTGTACTTGTAATGTTTCACAAAAGCATCAGCCAAGTCTTGGAAACTATGAATACGAGACTGATCCAAGCCCAAATACCATTTAGCAGGAGATCCTTTCAGACTATCTTAGAAACAGTGAATCATTAACTTGTCATCTTCCACGTGAGAGGCCATTCTTCGGTAATACATAATCAGATGCGTTCGAGGACAAGTAGCCCCAGAATACTGATCAAAATTGGGTACCTTGAATTTTGGCGGAATTACCAATCCAGACACTAAGCACATATCTCTGGCATCAGTACCAAAGATGTCATTTCCTTCCATTGCTTTGACTTTCCTGCCGATAGTTTCTACACTTTCTTTCAACTTATCATGTCATCCGCTCTCTTCTTCATACCCATCAAGACCTTCGTACACTGGTGGAGGATTATGAAAAACAGGGCGCGCTTGAACCTGAACAGAAGGCTGAGTGTAAGTAGGAATAGCTTGAGGAACTTCTGGCCCCAAAGGAACTGCTTGTTGATTGACTATTGGTGGAGGTACAAAACCAGGCGATAACCCATATGGTGGAACATTTGCAACAGTGACTGCCGTTGGGATCGGCTCTACAGCTATGTGTTGCACCCCAAAATTTGACCAACAACTTCTTTACCTAGCTTGTGTTTCATTTCATTCACATTAGCGTTATCATTTGCATTTCATAGACATGTATGCAGGAGATCAAGAGGTATGAGTACCAATCAAGAACTTTGATGATAGCCAAGAAGGTTATTCAAGTGTTCAAGGGTTGATATCCTTGTCAGAGAAGTCAAAAGATCCTCAGAGTGAGTGGTTGAAACCAAGAGTGTGTGCCTCCTAACTTGAGAGTTGTGGGAGCTCCCCAGATGATTATGAAGCCAAGAATGTAGACTTGAAGCCTTGAGAGAGCTTATGAGATGTCTTGAGAGCCATCATGAAGCCTAGACAGGTCATGGTGCAAGTTTAAGAAGACTCAGCCATGAGTGGTGTAATTAGGGTTTGACTGGGTCAACCCTAGGTCAACTGATGATTTGAAAAAGGTTGAGGCCTAATTCAAGAGCCATGTGATCATGGATTGATGCATTGATATGCTATAAGGAGGACTCCAAGGTCAACTCATCATGATTGAAGAGTTTGAGAAGTTTCAAGCTAGGGTTTCTAAGGCTTGACAGTGTAAAATCCCCTAGTTTGACCCCTATCTTCAAGGCAGTTTAGCTCAAGATGTGATTGTCATCTCATCTTACCCCCAACATAAATGTTGTAAAGCTTGTTCTTAGCTTTAATTTTAGTACTAGAAGTCCTTGATAGGATTTGTAGAGCTCAAGTTATGACTTTGACAAGTTACAGGTTATCTGAGGTATGTGAATCTGGGGCCTTGAAAGTCACCCAACTTGCATCAAACATTTTCCCAAGAATGATGATTCCTATGAACTTTTGGTCAACATTAATGTTGTTCCTTATCTTCTTAGCTTTCTAGAGAGTACTAGAAGTCCTTGATAGGATTTGTAGAACTCAAGTTATGACTTTGACAAGTCAAGGGCATTTTGGTCATTTAGAGATTACAGGTCATTTCAAGCATAAGGCCATAACTCCTATTTCCAAGCTTCAAATGGAAAAATCTTCAACATAAAACTTTCTTAAAATGATGTTTTAAGGCTAGTAAGGAGGTCATGAGATGGTGGAAAGGCTTTTAGCTCAAAGTTGCAAAAATGACCTAAAATAAGGGCATAAGTTAAATAAGCCAAAGTTGGAAATTGATATTTTCAACCTACACATCCAAACCATGGCATGTAATATATCATTTTGACTCTAGAAAACATTTTGAAAATAATGGTTTAGCCACATTTTTAATTTGAGGTCTAAATCATGGACTTGCTTTGAAAAACACTTGCTTGCATATTAAGTAACATGTGCATAACTTGAAATTGAGGCATGAACAAGGAACTTGGAAAGCTAAACACCTCTAATATCTCACTAGGGGAGAAATTAAGAGTGAATGGGATGAATTTCAAGCTGTTTGCAAGGGGTGTACATGTCATGATAAGTGATTCAAAATCTCATGACATGAGATGTGTAAAATCTCATTGGAAGGATCTAGAGGGTTCTAGATCATCCAAACTCCATCTATATATTGAGTGGAATGAATCCATGGCAGAGCTTGGTGATCATTGAAGGATTGAGCATAGTTTGGAATTGAGTTTTCATAGATTGCAATTGAAATCGGTTTCATCAATTTCCTCCATTTCCTTCCATTTTCTTGATTGGTTCTTCTTCCATGAGTATCAAGGATTGATTCCAGATCATTTCCAAGAAGAATTGGTGGCTAGATCGTGTGTGAGCAAGTGGTTTTCAGCACCTGCAACTCTTCATCGTGTTTCAAGATTGAAGCACTTTTCATTGAATCTTTTGCATACAGAAGCAAGGAGGAAGTTCAGTGATCGTGTCCAGAAGATTTGAGAGCTTGAAGTGAAGATTTTGTGCATCTGTTATTCAAGAATTTCCAGGTTTGTAACCTTCTTCCTATAGCATGATTTAGGTAGAATTAGGTTGAATTAGGGTGCTAGATTAGTTGTAGAATGTCCTAGGATGGATTTCAGATGGTTAATTGTTGAATTAGAGACAAAATAGGAAGATCACCATTTTCGGTTGAGATTGGGAGATGATGATTCTTGGGGTTTCAGAAGAAACTAATGGCATGGTTGAGTTCGTGGCAAGATTTGGAGTGTGTTTCATGTTTTGACCTCTTGGATTGGAGGCCTCTAGGAAGAACTAGGGTTGAAGGAGACGATCGGAGCTCCACCGGCGGTGGCCGGAGCAGGGCGTGAAGCTCAGAGCTTTGAAATGGAGAAGATGAAGTTCTCACCATTGGATGATGGATTGACCATTGACAGGGAGAATATCCAAGGGCCACATTTTAATTCTGAGTTGTGAAGGGTTTCTGAAGGAAACGCTGGGTTTCATTAATTCAGGCGTTTTGGGCTTAGTGAAATAAATGTTATCCACACCCCCCAGCAAGCCCAACCCATGTTTTGAACTGAATCTGATTGCTTTTTACACCGCGCGCTTCATTATTTTCATTTGATTTTCATTTAATTTCCATTTAATTCATGATTTTTGTAAAATTCATAACTAATTGAATATTAATCCAATCAAATCCATTCTTTTTGCATATTACTCATGATTGAGTCTATTATTTTTTAGAGAAAAAATATTTTCATTTCATATGATTTCTGATTTAATTGGAATTTTGTATTTTAATTGATATTAAAAAGTTTATGTTTGATGCATATTTTTGTAGAATTTTGTTTGATCTCATGGTGATGATTCTTGGCCTAATTTTTTGTGTATGATTAGGTTATACATGTATGATCCCATAGAATATTTCTCATATTTTTGTAATGAAAATAGGTGTGCCTTCTAGGTTGATATTTAGATGCTTCCTTTTTAGGGTTTTAGGTTGATACCTTGTAATGTAGGATTTAGCTCTAGGTCCAAATTGATGATTTGATCTTTGAAAATAATGTGATAGAGTCATGATTGACCTTGGTTCCCATAGTAATTTTTGTAGGATTTTACAATTGATTCTAGTATTTTAGTTAGGACTAACTTTAGTACTAGGTTTTAGGTGACCCTAATTTACTAATTCAACTAGTTTAACTCCTTTAATTCCCTTAGATTAGGGTTTGTGCTTGGTTTGCCTTTGGTTGAGATTGAAGACAAGTTGAAGACAAGAAGAGGATGATTGATGTTGCTTGAAGGTTCTTGGAGCTTTGGGTTTGTTGGTGCCTGAAGGTGTCTGATGAAGATTAGGAGATAGGACATAGGGAGAGCCTTGTAGTTAGAATGACTTCTTTCTCAAACATGGAAAGCATCTTGTGCTTCCATTCCTCCCAATGACTAAAAGTCCTTCTCAGATATTCACATCCCTCCTTTGGAAGGATGCGTGGCTTTATCTGGGAAGTAGAACTTTGAGGGAACCAGTCTCTCATAAATGATGAACCTTTGCAGGCTTCCTTTGGTTGTCAGTAAGTTGTTTATCATTTCCCCTCATCCTGTTAAATCAATTATCTTCTGGTTTGAGTATCTTGAAAGATGTTAGACTTGAGTTTGAAGATGAGGACTTCATTGAAGAGTGTGGTAGAGGGTGATTCCCTGAGCATTGCCATTGCAGCTGAAGCTTGAAGAGCAAGTTGATACTTGAAGACCCAATGGATATTGAATGAAGAGCTGAAGCTTAAAGACTGAAGGATGAAGTTGACACTTCCAAGTGATTGAAGATTACTCTGAGAAGCTGAAGCTTGTAAGAGGAGAAGACCAAGTTGAGACTGGAAAAGCAAAGAAAGCTTGAGAAGCTTGAAGACTGAGTTGATACTTACTTGAGGATTCATTTGAGATTGAGTGTAAAGCTGAGGCTTGAGGACCAAAGGACAAGTTGATACTTGTACACTGATGCTTGGAGTGCCTGAAGGAAGCAAGTTGATACTTGTAGTTAAGAGTGAAGCCTGAAGGTGGAATTGAATAAGGAGCTGAAGCTTGAAGAAGGAGGATAAGTTGAAACTTATGTTGATGGGTTGAAACCTGGAGAAGCAAGTTGATACTTGCCAGTGAAGCTGATATCCTTGAAGGGTAATTGAAGTCTGAAGACTGGATTGCTGTTAGAAGAGCTGAAGCTTGGAAAGAGATTGAAAGTAGGAAGCTGTTGATCTGTTTCTTTCTTGTCTGTTTTCTTTTCTGTGCTGATGTGCCTTGTTTGACTTGCTTGATGCATTAGAATAAGTTCATGACTAGACTGACTTTAATCTAGGAGCATGATTGCACTAGAGGTTGAGTTGCTCCCTCTGCTTGTATTTTTACTGTATGGCTTTGCTTACGGGTATTCGGTAGAGCCCAGCTCCCTTGCCCATGTGGTTTGTGTTGCTTGATAGCATTCCATTTCTTTTGTATGATTGCAGTTATTATTCTATTTTGCTTGATAGCATGTTTTATCTCTTCAGTATGATTACTGTTATTCATTCTGGCTTGAGGTTGAGATGAGCTTGTGGAGGCTGCTGCCCCATACACATTTCCTCCCTCACTTGCATTGCATGCATTTTACAGTCGTTTACTGTTTACTGTTTAAGCTGATGCTTTATCTGTTTCTGTTTATCATTGATATGATCCCTTAGGACTCTCATTTCCTTTGATAAGGAAGTGATGATAGAACTTTAGGTTGAAACCTATGCATGATAACTTCTAGGAGTTCCCTGTTTCGAACCTCAACTATAGGATGAATCCTTGGCATGACAACAGTAGGACCTGATAGTCTCCCTTTAGTTGAGCATGTTCTCTTCTCATCTCAAACAGCTTAAGATACAGTAATCATGAATGATTTCTTTCGTACGTTACGAGCCTTAAGCTATCTGAGAAAGGAGTGTTGGAGAGTTTCTTTTCAACGGTCCGGATGTTTAGTATGGCACCCTTTGGGTGACGCGCGACGCATTCACTCTCAGGTCATAGTCTCTAGTGCGATTGAAATTGCAAACACAATAAAAAACACTTCTTTCGTAAAAGACAGAAAACAAACTTCAAGCCTTTTTGCCCCGTGGGCCCATAATTCAAAGGAAAGCTTTTTCTGAAGAAAAAAGTGTCGTTAAACTTCAGCGCCAACGCAAACAGGCTTTGTCCCTAACTGCTGGAACTGTTGTTTAACCCTACTAGTTAAAACAGATGAATCTGAATTCCCGTAATCCGTATTATCCCGAACTACGTAAGCTCTGATCTCTCAAGCCTGTGGAGAGTACGTAGGCACAATACTGATGTATTGGCGAGCCACCTTCCCCGCAACCAGTAGTTAGTCGAACTACGTTGACTCTGATTTCTCATTCTCTGATGGGAATACATAGGCATAAAGCGCGACGCTTTGCCGAGTCATTTTTCTTTTCTGTTTAAGCCAGCCTGGATAGGTAGATAGATAAAACCAACTCGTCCAGTAAACACAACAAGCATGGATCCCGTCGAGTACGACGGACGTGAGGGGTGCTAATACCTTCCCCTTACATAACCGACTCCCGAACCCAGACAACGGTTGCGATGACCTTGTCTTATACCTTTTCGTCAGGTTTTTTCGATCGTTTCCTTTCCTGCTCTGAGGGATAAATAACGAAAGGTGGTGACTCTTCTGTTTTGCCGGCACCTTATTTTCGCGGAAGCGACAGCTGGCGACTCTGCTGGGAAATTCATAGTTTCCTGGGATCCAACGTCCCGTATGTGAGTCAGCTTGGGGATCCGACGTCCCTGCGAGAGTCAATCCTAGCGCTTGTATGATTACTTGTTGGGTTGTTTTTATTTATCGCACTTTATTTCCCGCATTTTATTTTCAGTATGATATGATTATCTATGCTATTGTGGGAGGGGCATTCTGATGAGTGAGAAGCCAGACCCAGGCTTGAGTGAACATAGCATTAGTTGTGGAAATTAGTGGGCGCGTGCTTGCTTGGTAGGCACTAGTGTCTCATGAAATCCACGCTCAGACGAGGTTCTCCCGGTTGACTTCTTTTTCAACCCTTTGGGTTGAGGGGGTTGTTGGTTTGGAGGATTGTCGACTCTAGGGACCGATCATTTGTGATTCTGCCGAGTGAGGTCGCTTCATGAGCTGGTGATGCCACACCTTATGGGTATCGTATCACTCCTCTTGAATGTCTGTGACGCTGATGAAAGTATAGGATTCCGAACTTGAGTCAGTTTAGGTCCATACCTGTGAGCAGGGTTGGGTTTATTGCAGGAAACTTTGACCTTCAGACTACCTGGTTTTCTTGACAGTGAATCAGTTTTGTTGGTACCAGAGGTTCGCATCATCAGACATATGATTGTTCTTGACAGAGCAGGTTTATGATTGGATCTAAGGATCTCATCAGCAGATGTGTATGTTTGTTCTTGACAGAGAAGATTTTTGGTCCTGTATCAAAGGACCTTATATTCAGATGAGTATTTGTTCTTGACAGAGCAGGTTTATGACTGGGGTCTGAGGATCTCATCATCAGATGGTTGTTCTTGACAGAGCAGATTTTTGGTCCTGTATCAGAGGACCTTATATTCAAATGAGTATTTGTTCTTGACAGAGTAGGTTTATGACTGGGGTCTGAGGATCTCATCATCAGATGGTTGTTCTTGACATAGCAGATTTTTGGTCCTGTATCAGAGGTCCTTATTGTCAGATGGGTGTTCTTGACAGAGCAGATTTATGGTCCGATACCAGGGTTTCCTTCTTATCAGTGATAGTGGTTGTTCTTGACAGAGCAGCATCATGGTTTTGTTGATACAGAATCTCCACAGCACAGTTGCCTTGATCTCCTACTGCATGATTGCATTTTACATTGTTTTGCATACTCATTTGCATTTCATTAACGTGTGTCTGTGTTGCAGGTACCGTTTTCCCCGATCCAGGATTTCTTGCCTCCTATTGTATTGTTATGGGTTCTCTGAGGAAGACCGTGGCTTATAAGCTCCCTGCCCCTGATGTGGTTCAGCTGACTGGTTTGATTGGTTTAGCAGATGATTCTGTGAGAGATGAGTTCAGAAAATCTTACGGCAAATTGCTCGGTTTGGTTCGTAAACCTTCTGCGTTCGAGTTGAATGGGTTGCACGCTCTGCTGCAGTTCTACGATCCTCCGTTGAGATGCTTTACTTTCCAGGATTTTGTTCTCGCGCCCACACTAGAGAAATATGCTGATTTGTTAGGTGTGCCTATCAAGAGGCAGATGCCCTTTGTTCATATGGATGCTGAGCCTGATCTGGCTGTTCTAGCTCCTTCACTTCATATGGATGCCTCCGAGTTGGTATTGTCTAGTTGGAACAAGGTTCCCGGTTTCTCCTTGCAGTTCTTAGTGGGAAAGGCTCAACAGTGCACCAAGGACGGATGTTGGGTCGTGTTCAACACCATTCTCACTCTGTGCATATATGGCATCATTATGTTCCCCAGTATGCCCGATTTTGTAGACTTCGACGCCTTTCGCATCTTTGCCTCTGGGAATCCAGTCCCTACCTTGATAGGAGATGTCTACCATTCCATCCACTACAAAAACGAGAACAGAAGGGGAAAGAATGTCTCATGCTATGTACCCTTGCTTTATAAATGGCTTGATAGTCATCTGCCCAAGAGGGGTCCCTTTGTTTCGTCTGCAGCCACAGCTGAGTGGTCCGAGCGTTTGATGAGTCTATCTGCGACAGATATTGACTGGTTTGACAGAGATAGGTTGGGTACCGAGATTATCTTCAGCTGCAGCGGGTTTCCAAACGTGCCTTTGATAGGCAGGAAAGGCTGTATAAACTATAATTCGTCTTTGCTGGTCCGACAGTTTGCTTACGCTTTGAGAGCTCCGCCGAAGGATGAAGAGGTGCAGGAATCTCTGTACCTCACTGGTCTTCTAGAGGGGGATCTGCTATCTAAGCTCTAGCGCGCTTGGAATGGTATCAGTAAGAGGGGAAAACCATTGCTGGGGAAAAGCAATAACCAAGCCTACCCTCCGTATGTGGCGTGGATCAGAGCCAGAGCAGATGCTATAGGGATGCCGTTTCTTCCTGCCAAGCCGGAAAGCCCTCCAGTGATTGAAGAGCCTACCACCGTGCCTATTCAGCAGCATAATCAGGTGTTAGCCGAGAGAGATGAGCTAAAAAAGGCAAATGAGGAATTGGATAAAGAATTGGCGCAACTCAGAAGCGAGAGAAACGAAGCCGTTCATTCCTTCAAAAGGCAGACAGAGCTGGTGAACCAGCTGGGGACAGACTTGACTAAGCAGATAGTTGAGCGTGAGCGCATGGGTCAGGACTTCAAAGCTGTCAACGACGTACTGGCTACGAAGAAGCAGCACTTGGACGAAGCGTATCGGAGGATATCCAAGTTCAACCAGCACTGGAAGGCCTCCCTAGCCACCAGGAAAGAGCGGGAGGATAAGCTGATGCAACAGATCTCCAAGCTGAAGGCCCAGGTGAAGGCTAGTGAGAAGAGGTTTGATGAAGAAACTGCTCGCCGATATGCCGCCGAAGGCTAGCTCAACAGGGCTCTCGCTAACCTGAAGGAGCGCAAACTGATGTTTGAATCCAAGAAGCGGAAGTTAGAAGATTGTTTCGGCGAAGGAGCATGGGAAGATTCGGTCGAAGGTCTTCAATACACCATTATGCAGAGAGAGTTACTCGTCGAAGGGTTGCTCACTCGTCCTGATCATCCAGAAACGAAAGGGTTGTTAGAAGAGTTTCGCGCCCGTGGCCGTACTTGACTATATTTGTATTCCTTTTGTTTTGATCGTTGTTGTATGCTGACCATCACCAGGCTTGTTGGCTGAGGTCACGCTGCTGATTCATCTTGTATTCACTGACGTGGTGTACCGCCTTGATGGGCTTTATTTCTATATATGAGATGTTATTTCCATGATTGGACTCAGACTTTTTATTATCAGCACTGGCACTCAGGCACTAGGATCAGGGGAGATCTCCCTAATGCATAGACACACGTTTTCATTTGCATGAAGCATTTGCATAACGAGCACTTTGTCGTTTTTTCCTAACCCTTTTGTGTTCCAGGTTGTTTCAGGTGGTTCCAGGATTGATCAGAGACCTATTCACCGCTATCCGACCAGAGCTAATCAAACCAGGATCATGGAGCAAGTGCAAACTGATGTTCAGGAACTCCGCGAATGAATGGATCGCTTCATGGAGCTCATGCAAGCGGTCGCCAACGGCCAGGATCAACTCAGAACCTTGGTTCAGCCTCTGATTTCAAGGGTTGATAGCAATGGCATACTCCATGGTGGGACCGTGCCTACCCCTCCACCAGTTGAAATTCCTCAGAATGACGTCCCCGTGACCGGGGGGAATGGCAGTGCCAACGGCAATGTGATAGCTAACTTGGGACTCAACGAAAATACGACGGGCGTCGGTAATGGGAGTCTGGAAGCTAATGTCAATGTCGGGCTGGGCAACAGCAATGCAGGTGTTGGGAATCTGTTTGGGCCTCAGTCGTGGTTAGAAGACCGCCAGGACGATGTGTTCTCTCAGAGAGGTGCTGAAGGAGAGCTGAATGCTGAAGCACGTCTAAGGTTCAAAGCACTCGAGGATAAGATGAGAAATATCGAGAATCAGAACACCCTGGGCGTTGATATGTCCAAGTTGGGACTGATTGCTGATTTTAAGGTGCCTCCCAAGTTCAAGGTGCCTGACTTTGAAAAGTATAAGGGCACCACTTGCCCTCGCGTCCACCTGAGATCATATTACAGAAAAATGTCAGCTCATTCTGATGACGAGAAGTTGCTGATGCACTTCATTCAAGACAGTCTGTCCAGACCATCCCTCGAGTGGTACATGAGTCTGGAGCCTACCAGTGTGCGCACGTGGAAGGACCTTGCTGAAGCATTTGTGCACCACTACCAATATAATAGCGACTTGGCCCCGAACCGAGTCCAACTGCAGAATCTGTCGCAAAGGAACAACGAAGGGTTTAAGGAATACGCCCAGCGGTGGCGTGAATTGGCAGCCAGGGTTCAGCCGCCGATGGTTGAGCGTGAGCTTGTGCAGATGTTTGTAGCCACCCTCCCAGGGGTTTACTATGAGAAGTTGGTCAGCGGTATGTCTGGAACATTCTCAGATCTCATTATCACGGGTGAGCACATCCAAAATGGGATCAAGCTCGGGAAAATTCAAGGTGAGTCATCCTCAGCTGGAGGAGGCGGAAAGAAACCTTATAGTGGCAAAAGACGGGAAGGAAAAGAAAGCGCTGTGACCAACGCTCGAAGGAAGGGTAAAGGCCCTCACCAGCAGGTGGCCAGCATAACTATCCCGGCAGTTCAACAGCCACAGCAGCAGCAACAGCAGCAACCGAATCAACAAGGGTACAGAAAGTATCAGAATCGGACACCTCTGTCGAGATGTCACCTCGAGACACCACCCATGTCGTACGCGCAACTATTGCATACTTTGCTTCAGCTGCAGTTGATCCAGAAGAGAACGCTGGCTCCCTTGACGGGGGCACCTCCGCCAGGGTACAACGCGAACGCAACTTGTGAGTTTCACTCAGGGGCACCAGGCCACACAATAGAGAATTGCAAAGCCTTCAAGCACAAGGTGCAGGACATGGTGGACGCCAAGATCATCAACTTCTCGGATAATGTGCCAAATGTCACGAAAAACCCTATGCCAAATCATAGGGGAGGTGGAGTGAACGCCATTATCGAAGACGAGAGTTCGGATTTGTTGACTGACGTCAGAGATCTGAAGACGCCGCTTAGCTTCGTTAAAGCTAAGTTGATGAAAAGAGGTTTCTTTCCAGGTTGCGGAGAGCTGTGTATGGGCTGTGCGACACGTTCTGATGGATGTGAACAGTTGGTAGAAGGAATTCAAAGTCTGATGACTGAAGGGATTTTACAGTTTAGCCGGAGGGCCGAATGTGGATCAGGGGAGGTAGTGCTGAAGCAAGATGATGAGGTCGTCACCATCACCATCCCTCTCCAGACGATAACTATTTCTGCGCCCAGACCGCCCACAATTACTATCACCAAAGCTGGGCCGATACCCTTCGAAAGCACTAATGCTGTCCCATGGCATTATGGGGCTGAAGTCTACTACAACGGACAAAAGTTGGAGCTAGAACCGTTTGGGTCGTCAGTGGAGAACCTTGCGGGAATCAGTGGTATTACTCGCAGCGGAAGAGTGTTTGCACCACCGAAGGTCGTGGCGGATAAAGCGGTCAGAGCTGGCGCAGCTGATAAAGGTAAAAGTAAAGTCGTCGAAGAGATCCCTCGTGGGGTAGAAAAAGACTTACTTGTTAAAGACGCCGAGGAGTTTATGCGGTTGATTAAAAAGATTGACTACAAGATTGTGGATCATCTCCATCAGACACCCTCGAAGATTTCCATCCTGAACTTGTTGCTGTGTTCTGAAGCACACCGCAACGCGCTGCTGAAGGTGTTGAACGCCACATATGTACCGCAGGAAATATCGGTAAATCAGCTAGAAGAGGTCGTAGCCCACGTAAATGCTGGAAATGGGCTAGGGTTCACTGACCTAGAGCTGACGCCGAAAGGGAGGAACCACAATAGCGCTCTACACATCTCGATAGAGTGTAGGGGCACGATTATGTCGCACGTGTTGGTGGACACGGGTTCGTCGCTTAATGTTCTTCCGAAGAAGGCATTAATGAAGTTAGATACTCGTGGAGTGATTTGCACACCCAGTGATCTGGTGGTGAAAGCATTCGATGGAACCAAACGCCATGTTTTCGGGGAGGTGACCCTGCCAATCCAAGTCGGGCCAGAAACGTTCGACGCGGTCTTTTATATTATGGACATCATGCCTGCCTACAGCTGTCTCTTGGGCCAGCCGTGGATCTATGCTGCTGGTGTCGTGACCTCCACGTTGCACCAGAAACTCAAGTATGCCGTCGGAGGTAGCATCGTGACCATTTGCGGCGAGGAAGACATAATGGTGAGTCATTTGTCGTCCTTCAAGTATGTCGAGATGGATGCAGAAATCCACGAAACTCTATGCCAAGCGTTCGAAGCCGTTAAAGTGAAGGACGTAGCTCCTGTAGTCACCGAAAAGCCAGAGATGACTCTCTCTTCCTTCAAGGAAGCCCGGGCCGTTGTCCAAGCCGGATCTACCCCAGGTTGGGGGCGAATTTTGGAGATACCTAACAAGCAAGATAAGTTTGGGTTGGGATATTCTCCTGGAGCTGAAGCTTCTTCTTCTAGCAGCGCGTCGTGAGGTAAAGGGCCGATCCAGTTTACCAGTGGCGGAGTGATTTTTGAAAGCATCAACGCGGTGTCTGAAGACAGCGGAGATAGCGACTGTGACCTCGAGTCTTGGATCCAGCCAAGCAAGCCAGGCGAGGGCCTTAACAATTGGTCCGTCAAGGATATCATCCAGATGACAAGCGAAGAGTAATGATTTAGTTTTTTCCAATCATTGTACAACCCTATGTCCTACCCGGGGCATAGTGGTTTTATTGTCAGGGCCTTGTTGGATTATGTACATGCATTTTGTTAATAAATCAAAGGCGTTTTCTTCGTATTCAAATATTGTGATCTCTATTATTCCTGTTTTATATTTGTTTTGAAAAATAACAAAATGGCAATGGGGTTTGTGCTAACCTGTACATCCTTTGTTTTATACTTAACCCTTGTTATTGCAGGATCCACATAGCAGATGACATCGACTCTGGACCTTCTACGGCTCACTTCGACTTCGATTGCCCGATCTATCAAGCCGAAGAAGAGATTGATGAAGACGAAGACCTTCCTGAAGAGTTGGCCCGCTTGTTGAAACAAGAAGAGAAAGTTATTCTGCCTCATAAAGAGGAAATTGAGATCGTGAATCTGGGTTCTGAAGAACTCGTCAGAAACGTCAGGGTATGGGCTGCATTGTAGAGTGATGTCAAGCAGAGATTGGTCGAGATGCTAAGAGAGTATAGTGACGTCTTTGCTTGGTCATACGAAGATATTCCCGGACTTGATACTGACATTGCGGTCCACCATTTGCCGCTGCGAGAAGATTGTCCTCCCGTTAAGCAGAAGCTTAGGAGGACACGACCAGATATGGCCGTTAAGATCAAAGAAGAAGTGCAGAAGCAGCTTGATGCTGGCTTTTTAGCGGTCACTACTTACCCTCCGTGGGTCGCCAACATAGTGCCTGTACCGAAGAAGGACAGTAAGGTACGAATGTGCGTCGATTATCAGGATTTGAACAGGGCGAGCCCTAAAGACGATTTCTCGCTGCCTCATATCGATGTGTTGGTCGACAATACAACCCAGTTCTCCATGTTTTTGTTCGTGGATGACTTCTCCGGTTACAATCAGATCAAGATGGCACCGGAGGACATGGAGAAAACTACGTTTATCACGCCTTGGGGAACATTTTGCTATAAGGTAATGCCTTTCGGTCTGAAGAACGCAGGGGCCACTTACCAACATGCAATGGTTACTTTGTTTCATGATATGATTCATCATGAGATTGAGGTCTATGTTGATGAGATGATTGCGAAGTCCCAAACGGAGGAGGGACATCTGGTCAATTTGCTGAAGCTTTTTGAGAGGCTTAGGAAGTTCAGGTTGAGGCTGAATCCTAACAAATGTACTTTCGGAGTATGGTCCGGAAAACTACTGGGGTTTATCGTGAGCGAAAGAGGCATCGAGGTTGATCCTGCGAAGATTAAAGCGATACAAGAAATGCCAGTGCCAAAAACTGAAAAAGAAGTTCGTGGTTTCCTGGGCAGAATAAACTACATTGCAAGGTTTATTTCTCAGCTCACGGCCATGTGTGAATCGATGTTCAAACTGCTAAAGAAAAATCAAGCGATTATCTGGAACGAGGATTGCCATAAGGCATTCGACAAGATAAAGCAGTATCTTCAGGAACCTCCAATCTTGATACCCCCAGTTGTTGGACGGCCACTAATCATGTACTTGACAGTTCTTGAAAATAGTATGGGGTGTGTTCTCGGTCAGCACGACGAGACCGGCAGAAAGGAGCATGCCATTTACTACTTGAGTAAAAAGTTCACAGACTGTGAATCTCGCTACTCGATGCTGGAGAAGACGTGTTGTGCACTAGCCTGGGCTGCCAAACGTTTACGACAGTACATGCTCAATCACACCACCATGCTAATTTCGAAGATGGATCCGATCAAGTACGTCTTCGAGAAGCAGGCTCTTTCGGGTAGGATTGCCAGATGGCAAATGGGGTTGACGGAATATGACATTCAGTACGTTTCCCAGAAGGCCATCAAGGGCAGCATATTGTCTGATCACCTGGCCGAGCAGCCGATCGAGGATTACCAGCCGATGAAATTTGAATTCCCTGATGAGGATATCATGTTTCTCAAAGCGAAGGATTGCGATGAACCATTGCCTGACGAGGGGCCAGATAGGAAATCCCAGTGGAAATTGATATTTGACGGGGCGGTTAACTCCTACGGAAGTGGCATTGGGGTGATCATCACGACTCCCCACGGATCCCACATCTCGTTCACTGCGAGACTGACGTTTCCGGTCACCAATAATGAAGCGGAGTACGAAGCATGCATCATGGGTCTAGAAGAAGCGATTGATTTGAGAATCAAGAACCTAGATGTATATGGTGACTTGGCGCTTGTGATCAACCAGATCAAAGGGGAGTGGGAGACTCGTCAATCGAATTTGGTGTCGTACATGAATTATGCCAGAAGGCTGCTTCCGTTCTTTGATCGAGTGGAACTCCACCATGTACCCAGAGCAGAAAATCAGATGGCTGATGCCTTAGCCACGTTGGCTTCGATGTATAAAGTCAATTTTTGGAATGAAGCTCCAAGAATTGTCCTTTCTCGTCTTGATAGACCTGCATTCATCTTTGCGATCGAGGAAGCCTCCGATGGCAAGCCATGGTTCCACGACATCCAGACCTTCCTTATGACTAAGGAGTATCCTGAGGGAGCATCAACCCACGATAAGAAGACTCTGAGGAGGCTGTATGGGAATTTTTATCTCAATCCTGATGGAGTTTTGTATAAAAGAAACCATGATCTCGTGCTACTCAGATGTGTAGATGAGAAAGAGGCGAGTATGCTCATGGAAGAAGTCCATGAAGGCATATTTGGTACGCACGCCGGCGGGCATGCTATGACGAGAAAGATCCTGAGAGCAGGATATTACTGGCTGACGATGGAATCAGATTGCTTTAAATTCGCGAGGAGATGTCATAAATGCCAGATTTATGCTGATAAAGTTCATCTGCCGCCGTGCCCGTTGAATGTCATGTCCTCCCCGTGGCCGTTCTCCATGTGGGGCATCTACATGATAGGAAAGATCGAGCCTACTGCATCTAATGGTCATCGTTTCATTCTAGTAGCTATCGACTACTTCACCAAGTGGGTGGAGGCAGCCTCATATGCTAATGTGACCAAGCAGGTGGTGGCTAAATTCATAAAGAGGGATATCATCTGTCATTACGGAATTCCCGAGCAGATCATTACTGATAATGGTTCGAATCTGAATAACAAGATGATGAGGGAGTTGTGCCAGAGTTTCAAGATTGAACACCACAACTCATCTCCTTACCGGCTGAAGATGAATGGCGCCGTTGAAGCAGCCAATAAGAACATAAATAAGATTGTTCAGAAGATGGTTGTGACCTACAAAGATTGGCACGAGATGCTGCCATTTGCACTGCACGGATATCGTACGATGGTACGTACATCGACCGGGGCAACTCCTTTCTCCTTAGTGTACGGTATGGAAGCTGTTCTACCGTTAGAAGTGGAGATCCCTTCTTTGCGAGTTTTGGTTGATGTGAAACTCGACGAGGCAGAATGGATTCAGAACCGACTGAACCAACTCATCCTGATGGACGAGAAGAGGTTAGCATCGATTGCGCATGGTCGTCTGTACCAAAGCCGAATGAAGAAAGCTTATGATAAGAAGGTGCGTCCTAGAAGCTTTCAGACGGGTGATCTCGTCCTAAAGAAGATTCCTCCTCCACACTCCGATCACCAGGGCAAGTGGACTCCCAATTACGAAGGTCCGTACGTCATCAACAATGTCTTTTCGGGATGAGCTTTGTTGTTATCCACGATGGATGGTGAAGATTTTGCATCCCCGGTGAACGCGGACGCAGTTAAAAAATACTTTGCTTAAAAGAGACCCGCTGGAAAGAAAAAAGAATATCCAGGCAAAAATGGGGCATCCCGGCGAACCATAAAAAAGAAAAAGGTTCGGGCAAAAATTAGGGATATAAAGAAAATAATGTACACCCGCAAAGTCGAAAACCCGGATGGGCGACTTTGGCAAAAAAGGGTATCCCGGTGAATCGAAAACCCGGAAGGGCGATTTAGGCAAAAGTTAGGGATTTGAAAAAAGCAAATGACTGTGTTCCGCGCGTGGACTTTCATTGCTTAGGGGTTTGGAAGACCTGAGGGCCGTTTATCTGAATCAATATCTTCTGAAGCTGAAGCGTCAGAGAAGTATCGAAGTCGAGTGGGTCATAGAGGGATTAACTCATGGTGTTCGTCTACGCCTCGTTGCCGATATTTGTATATACTGATGTATATTTATGTTTTATTTTTTGCGCAGCTTCCTCATTCCAGGAGCTTGCATCTGTTGTAAAACATTTTTACACATTTAGGGGTTCGTTATTAATGAAATATACTATTCAGCAATTCTGTTTGTCTGTTTAGCATTTATCTGTTTTGTTTGCGAAAAAGAACGCCAATGTTTTTGGTAAAATGCGCATACATAAACTTACTGGCCTAAACCACTAATTGTTGAAACAATGAATTACTTAAACATTGTCACAAGATGATAACCTTGATAGGTCCCTTTGAGAAGGACATCTTGCCTGTTTGTTTGTGTTGTTACAGGTGTAGCATATTCCAGACGGTACGCCGTACGCGCCCCCAAGCAGAGAAGATTCTCTCCACAGTCAAGTACATCCTGAAGGAATGGCATCTCCCCAGCTGAGTCTTTCACTGAAGTGTGCAGCACTCGATAGTTCAAGAATGAAGTCTCCAGCGGAATCGAGATTCCCCATAGAGTCGTACTCTCCCCCGAAGCAGGATGATTCCTTCTTCCCCAGCCGAGTTTGCAAACCCCCAAGAGAGCTGAGTCCTAGGAAGGCGTTCGGGCCATGATTGGTTTTCCCCAGTAGAGTGTTGAATAGCTGATGCTGTATTTCCCCTCTGGAGTCGTTACCTCCAGGAAAGCTCTGGTTGCGAATGCCGTGCAGTTTATTTCTGCGGTTGACATTGCTCTCCTCAGCAGGTCTAGGTTCTCGTAGAGCTCCGTTCCCCTGCAGCAGTCAACTGAAGTTCAGTTCCCCACGCAGAGTCCGATTGAGATCGGCGTGACCTTTTCTCCACCAGAGTGGTTCTTCCTCCTTGACAGGGGGACTCTCCCTTCGGCATTTATTTTGCTGACGGGGCCGTAGCATTTTGCAGGATTGCATAGCATTTACCCTAAATGCGCAGCATTTCCACCGTGTGGAGCATTGCGCCATTGTCGATCATATGCATACTAGACATGAGCTAGGTCGTTACCGTTCTTGTTTTGCAGGTGTTCCTCCGCAAAGTCGTTTGATCAAGATGATTCTTGAATTGTCCCCAGCAAAGTCGTTTGCCCAAGATGATTCTTGAATTCTCCAGCGAAGCCGTTTGCTTAAGATGATTCTTAAAATCGCCATTGCAATTGCCAGAGGGGGTTGCTCAAATTGACGCTTAGAGTCCTCGGCAGAGTGTTTGCTCAGGATGATTCCTGAAATTTCCAACAGAGTTATCGGTTTAGGATGATTCTTGAAATCCCCGCGGAGTTATTTGTCCAAGATGATTCTTGAAGTCCTCAGCAGAGTTGATTCACCCAGAATGATTCCTGGATCCCCGAAACAGAGTTACTTGATAGTTCTCCAGAATCCCCAGTGGAGATGCGTCATCCTCAGCAGGTTTCTAAACAGCGAAGTTGAAACTTCCCTCGAAGACTTGATGATTGAAGTCCAACAGTGTTAATGAAGCAGTTCCCCCAGCTGATGCAGAGTGCCTGATGGTAGAAGTTGGATATCCCCAACTGGTTCATGATTGACCGAGAATTCTATTCCCAACTTACTGATGAAGGTCGGCTGACACCCAAAGATTTCTTTGAATGCCCGACGGCATGATTAACCTGGTTGTCGACCTGATGAGTCCCGAGGAATCTTGATGCCTGACGGCGTGATCGACCATGTAGCACCGGTTACCGTGTGACCAATTCTCCAGCCAGTTGTCGTGCAGCTAGTATTTCAGTTATCGAATATTCGTTCCCATCAGAGTACCGTGTACTTGGGCAGTTGGAAAATTTATGGGTTTGTCGGTATTCAACCGTCTCGCACCTTGATTGTTTGAGAGCCGTTCACTTCTCACCCAGTCAGGTTCAATCCGCTTGAATAGGGGCAGCTGTTGCACCCCAAAATTTGACCAACAACTTCTTTACCTAGCTTGTGTTTTATTTCATTCACATTAGCATTATCATTTGCATTTCATAGACATGTATGCAGGAGACCAAGAGGTATGAGTACCAATCAAGAACTTTGAAGATAGCCAAGAAGGTTATTCAAGTGTTCAAGGGTTGATATCCTTGTCAGAGAAGTCAAAAGATCCTCAGAGTGAGTGGTTGAAACCAAGAGTGTGTGACTCCTAACTTGAGATTTGTGGGAGCTTATGAGATGTCTTGAGAGCCATCATGAAGCCTAGACAGGTCATGGTGCAAGTTTAAGAAGACTCAGCCATGAGTGGTGTAATTAGGGTTTGACTGGGTCAACCCTAGGTCAACTGATGATTTGAACAAGGTTGAGGCCTAATTCAAGAGCCATGTGATCATGGATTGATGCATTGAGATGCTACAAGGAGGACTCCAAGGTCAACTCATCATGATTGAAGAGTTTGAGAAGTTTCAAGCTAGGGTTTCTGAGGCTTGACAGTGTAAAATCCCCTAGTTTGACCCCTATCTTCAAGGCAGTTTATCTCAAGATTTGATTGTCATCTCATCTTACCCCTAACATGAATGTTGTATAGCTTGTTCTTAGCTTTAATTTGAGTACTAGAAGTCCTTGATAGGATTTGTAGAGCTCAAGTTATGACTTTGACAAGTTACAGGTCATCTGAGGTATGTGAATCTGGGGCCTTGAAAGTCACCCAACTTGCATCAAACTTTTGCCTAAGAAGGATGATTCCTATGAACTTTTGGTAAACATGAATGTTGTTCCTTATCTTCTTAGATTTCTAGAGAGTACTATAAGTCCTTGATAGGATTTGTAGAACTCAAGTTATGACTTTGACAAGTCAAGGGCATTTTGGTCATTTGGAGATTACAGGTCATTTCAAGCATAAGGCTATAACTCCTATTTCCATGCTCCAAATGGAAAAATCTTCAACATTAAACTTGCTTAAAATGATGTTTTAAGGCTAGTAAGGAGGTCATGAGATGGTGGAAAGGCTTGTAGCTCAAAGTTGCAAAAATGACCTAAAATAAGGACATAAGTTAAATAAGCCAAAGTTGGAAATTGATATTTTCAACCTACACATCCAAACCATGGCATGTAATATATCATTTTGACTCTAGAAAACATTTTTAAAATAATGGTTTAGCCACATTTTTGATTTGAGGTCTAAATCATGGACTTGCTTTGAAAAACACTTGCTTGCATATTAAGTAACATGTGCATAACTTGAAATTGAGGCATGAACAAGGAACTTGGCAAGCTAAACACCTCTAATATCTCACTAGGTGAGACATTAAGAGTGAATGGGATGAATTTAAAGCTGTTTGCAAGAGGTGTACATGTCATGATAAGTGATTCAAAATCTCATGACATGAGATGTGTAAAATCTCATTGGAAGGATCTAGAGGGTTCTAGATCATCCAAACTCCAGCTATATATTGAGTGGAATGAATCCATGGCAGAGGTTGGTGATCATTGAAGGATTGAGCATAGTTTGGAATTGAGTTTTCATAGATTGCAATTGAAATCGGTTTCATTAATTTCCTCCATTTCCTTCCATTTTCTTGATTGGTTCTTCTTCCATGAGTATCAAGGATTGATTCCAGATCATTTCCAAGAAGAATTGGTGGCTAGATCGTGTGTGAGCAAGTTGTTTTCAGCACCTGCAACTCTTCATCGTGTTTCAAGATTGAAGCATTTTCCATTGAATCTTTTGCATACAGAAGCAAGGAGGAAGTTCAGTGATCGTGTCCAGAAGATTTGAGAGCTTGAAGTGAAGATTTCGTGCATCTGTTATTCAAGAATTTCCAGGTTTGTAACCTTCTTCCTATAGCATGATTTAGGTAGAATTAGGTTGAATTAGGGTGCTAGATTAGTTGTAGAATGGCCTAGGATGGATTTTAGATGGTTAATTGTTGAATTAGAGACAAAATAGGAAGATCACCATTTTCGGTTGAGATTGGGAGATGATGATTCTTGGGGGTTCAGAAGAAACTAATGGCATGGTTGAGTTCGTGGCAAGATTTGGAGTGTGTTTCATGTTTTGACCTCTTGGATTGGAGGCCTCTAGGAAGAACTAGGGTTGAAGGGGACGATTGGAGCTCCACCGGCGGTGGTCGGAGCTGGGCGCGAAGCTCAGAACTTTGAAATGGAAAAGATGAAGTTCTCACCATTGGATGATGGATTGACCATTGACTGGGAGAAGATCCAAGGGCCACGTTTTAATTCTGAGTTGTGAAGGGTTTCTGAAGGAAATACTGCGTTTCATTAATTTAGGCGTTTTGGGCTTAGTGAAATAAATGTTATCCACACCCCCAGCAAGCCCAACCCATGTTTTAAACTGAATCTGATTGATTTCTACACCGCGCGCTTCATTATTTTCATTTGATTTTCATTTAATTTCCATTTAATTCATGATTTTTGTAAAATTCATAACTAATTGAATATTAATCCAATCAAATCCATTCTTTTTGCATATTACTCATGATTGAGTCTATTATTTTATAGAGAAAAAATATTTTCATTTCATATGATTTCTAATTTAATTGGAATTTTGTATTTTAATTGATATTAAAATGTTTATGTTTGATGCATATTTTTGTAGAATTTTGTTTGATCTCATGGTGATGATTCTTGGACTAATTTTTTGTGTATGATTAGGTTAGACATGTATGATCCCATAGAATGTTTCTCACATTTTTGTGATGAAAATAGGTGTGCCTTCTAGGTTGATATTTAGATGCTTCCTTTTTAGGGTTTTAGGTTGATACCTTGTAATGTAGGATTTAGCTCTAGGTCCAAATTGATGACTTGATCTTTGAAACAAATGTGATAGAGTCATGATTGACCTAGGTTCCCATAGTAATTTTTTTAGGATTTTACAATTGATTCTAGTATTTTAGTTAGGACTAACTTTAGTACTAGGTTTTAGGTGACCCTAATTTACTAATTCAACTAGTTTAACTCCTTTAATTCCCTTAGATTAGGGTTTGTGCTTGGTTTGCCTTTGGTTGAGATTGAAGACAAGTTGAAGACAAGAAGAGGATGATTGAAGTTGCTTGAAGTTGCTTGGAGCTTTGGGTTTGTTGGTGCCTGAAGGTGTCTGATGAAGATTAGGAGATAGGACATAGGGAGAGCCTTGTAGTTAGAATGACTTCTTTCTCAAACATGGAAAGCATCTTGTGCTTCCATTCCTCCCAATGACTAAAAGTCCTTCTCAGATATTCACATACCTCCTTTGGAAGGATGAGTGGCTTTATCTGGGAAGTAGAACTTTGAGGGAACCAGTCTCTCATAAATGATGAACCTTTGCAGGCTTCCTTTGGTTGTCAGTAAGTTGTTTATCATTTCCCCTCATCCTGTTAAATCAATTATCTTCTGGTTTGAGTATCTTGAAAGATGTTAGACTTGAGTTTGAAGATGAGGACTTCATTGAAGAGTGTGGTAGAGGGTGATTCCCTGAGCATTGTCATTGCAGCTGAAGCTTGAAGAGCAAGTTGATACTTGAAGACCCAATGGATATTGAATGAAGAGCTGAAGCTTAAAGACTGAAGGATGAAGTTGACACTTCCAAGTGATTGAAGATTACTCTGAGAAGCTGAAGCTTGTAAGAGGATAAGACCAAGTTGAGACTGGCAAAGCAAAGAAAGCTTGAGAAGCTTGAAGACTGAGTTGATACTTACTTGAGGATTCAGTTGAGATTGAGTGTAGAGCTGAGGCTTGAGGACCAAAGGACAAGTTGATACTTGTACACTGATGCTTGGAGAGCCTGAAGGAAGCAAGTTGATACTTGTAGTTAAGAGTGAAGCCTGAAGGTGGAATTGAATAAGGAGCTGAAGCTTGAAGAAGGAGGATAAGTTGAAACTTATGTTGATGGGTTGAAACCTGGAGAAGAAAGTTGATACTTGCCAGTGAAGCTGATATCCTTGAAGGGTAATTGAAGTCTGAAGACTGGATTGCTGTTAGAAGAGCTGAAGCTTGGAAAGAGATTGAAAGTAGGAAGCTGTTGATCTGTTTCTTTCTTGTCTGTTTTCTTTTCTGTGCTGATGTGCCTTGTTTGACTTGCTTGATGCATTAGAATAAGTTCATGACTAGACTGACTTTAATCTAGGAGCATGATTGCACTAGAGGTTGAGTTGCTCCCTCTGCTTGTATTTTTACTGTATGGATTTGCTTGCGGGTATTCGGTAAAGCCCAGCTCCCTTGCCCATGTGGTTTGTGTTGCTTGATAGCATTCCATTTCTTCTGTATGATTGCAGTTATTATTCTATTTTGCTCGATAGCATGTTTTATCTCTTCAGTATGATTACTGTTATTCATTCTGGCTTGAGGTTGAGATGAGCTTGTGGAGGCTGCTGCCCCACACACATTTCCTCCCTCACTTGCATTGCATGCATTTTACAGTCGTTTACTATTTACTGTTTAAGCTGATGCTTTATCTGTTTCTGTTTATCATTGATATGATCCCTTAGGACTCTCATTTCCTTTGATAAGGAAGTGATGATAGAACTTTAGGTTGAAACCTATGCATGATAACTTCTAGGAGTTCCCTGTTTCAAACCTCAACTATAGGATGAATCCTTGGCATGACAACAGTAGGACTTGATAGTCTCCCTTTAGTTGAGCTTGTTCTCTTCTCATCTCAAACAGCTTAAGATACAGTAATCATGAATGATTTCTTTCATACGTTACGAGCCTTAAGCTATCTGAGAAAGGAGTGTTGGAGAGTTTCTTTTCAACGGTCCAGATGTTTAGTATGGCACCCTTTGGGTGACACGCGACGCATTCACTCTCAGGTCATAGTCTCTAGTGTGATTGAAATTGCAAACACAATAAAAAACACTTCTTCCGTAAAAGACAGAAAACAAACTTCAAGCCTTTTTGCCCCGTGGGCCCATAATTCAAAGGAAAGGTTTTTCTGAAGAAAAGAGTGTCGTTAAACTTCAGTGCCAACGCAAACAGGCTTTGTCCCTAACTGCTGGAACTGCTGTTTAACCCTACTCGATAAAACAGATGAATCTGAATTCCCGTAATCCGTATTATCCCGAACTACGTAAGCTCTGATCTCTCAAGCCTGTTGAGAGTATGTAGGCACAATACTGATGTATTTGTGAGCCACCTTCCCCACAACCAGTAGTTAGTCGAACTACGTTGACTCTGATTTCTCATTCTCTGATGGGAATACGTAGGCATAAAGCGCGATGCTTTGCCGAGTCATTTTTCTTTTCTGTTTAAGCCAGCCTTGATAGGTAGATAGATAAAACCAACTCATCCAGTAAACACAACAAGCGTGGATCCCGTCGAGTACGATGGACGTGAGGGGTGCTAATACCTTCCCCTTGCGTAACTGACTCCCGAACCCAGACAACGGTTGCGATGACCTTGTCTTATACCTTTTCGTCAGGTTTTTCCGATCGTTTCCTTTCCCGCTCTGAGGGATAAATAACGAAAGGTGGCGACTCTTATGTTTTGCCGGCACCTTATTTTCACGGAAGCGACACTATGCCAGTGATTTCGGAAACAACAGTGGCTTGAGTGTCCAACTTTGCACGGATGACTTGTAGGGCTTCCATGATCTTCCCCATGCCTCCTCGTAGCTCTCCGAGTTCATTATCAATCCTGTCCACATACAAATTCCGTACTTCCATTTTTAGGCGAGCTTGGGCTCAGGTGTTGTATCGGTGTTGAGGATTCAGTGTGATTCTTTCTTTCTGGAGACAAGACAGCGAGATGAGACACAACACAAGAACATGCACATGCAATGCTTATGAATGCAAAATGCAACAATGCAAAATTAATCATTCAAGGAATCCAAAGAAATATTTGCAAAAATTATAACAATGGGGAACTAAGCAAAAAGTCCTCATAGATTAATAATTGAGAGTTTTACAACTACGATTCTGAAACTGAAATACAAGTCTTCAATACAAAATACATGATGAAATGAAATAGAAAACAAAAGGATTTTAAATCTTCTGGTTGGATGGCCCTTCGTCTTCTGGCTGACTTCTCTTTCCACTTTAACAGATCAACTCTTGAAGTTCTTCCTTCTCTTGCATAGCCTTGAAATACTTATCTCTCCAAGCCTTTCCTTCTTTTTCAGCTTTTGCCAAAGCAACTTTCAATTCTTCTATGAGGGTAGGTTTGGGCGAGTCAGGCTCAAAACGAGTATAAAACATCTCCAACGCTGCTTCCTTTACCCATGATAAATAAGATTCTAAAACAGTAGTGTCGTGGTAACCTAGGGCAGTTGCTCCCCTCGTGTGGACATAACGCCAAGCATACACAATTCGAGCCCTGTAAGCGGGATTCTTCCCTTCTTCAATGTAAAATCTTCTCAAAAAGTCTGGGTCTGGTTCATCCTCCATTGGGTGCCCCAACTGTCGACGAGCCAGAATAGGATTATAGCTGATGCAACCATTGACGCAGATAAGCGGTACATTCGGGAAATCTCCACATCTTTGAATCATGACAATTCCTCCATACATAGGGTCATACCACTTAATATCTGAGTGTTTGAGCAATAGCAGCTTTTCCGTCCATGAGAGCCCATTTTGCTTATCCCAGAGGGCTGGAATTTTTGGCAAGTGCGAAATAAACCACTTGTGCAGGAGAACGGTGCAACACTCAATTCGTCCAACTCCATAACGGTTCCTACGGTGGATGGCAAAGTACATATCAGCCAGCAAGGTAGGTACAGGATTTTTGATTAAGAAAAGGTTGATTGCATTTGCGTCCACAAAATCATTAGCAGTCGGGAATAGGAACGGTCCGTAAATTAGTAAAACCAGGATGGCCTCGAATGCTTCAATATTCTTTGACAAGGCATAGCTCTGAGCTCTTTCATACAGTAACATAGCTGGAAATCCATACAACCCCCCTAGCAATCATATGAGATCGTACCTCGTCCACCTCCAAATACACGACCTCTGCAACTGCTCTTTCGTTAGGAGTCCCTTCTCTTCCAGAAAAATGGTCTAGGAGTGACGTTTACTCCCATCAGGGCGGAATATTCTTCCAAGGTTGGTAGCAATTGATAGTCTGGAAAGGTGAAATAGTGATAGGTTGAATCATAGAAATGCACAGGTGCGGATAACATCTCTTCATATACTTGAACTTCTAGCAAAGACAGCATATTCCCATGCCTCTCTCTGAATGCCTCGGGGTCTTCTACTAAACTTACCAGTTTCTTCAAGTTCTCCAATTTTGGTCTTTGGAACACAACCCCTGTTTTCTTTCCAGAATCCATCCTATAATATCTGCAAAATAATCTTTAGTTCCTTGAATGATTAATTTAATGAAAATGCAAATGCAAAGGTTTCATGGAACTCAGATCAAAACATCATTTCATTTCATTGATTTTCAAGATTGCATTACAAAATATCTAGTACATTTTACAAAAGTCCTAAGGCTGACAGTACTCTAAATAAAAGTCCTATTTTGCTTTGAGCTTCTTGATTTCTTCTTCCATATGAGTCTTCTCAAGAATGAATTTGTCCATGACTAGCTTCCATGGAGTTGGCTGAGAGCTGGAAGAAGATAGACCTTCCTGTGTCTTCCTCTTCTTATAAGCAATCATTTATTCATCCTTCGCCTGTAGTTGTCTACGGAGTTCATCATTCTCTTCCATGGCCACTTGGTGCTTGTATTTCCAGGCTACTTCAGTTTGTTGTGATTTCCTCAAAGCAATCTTTAACTTCTCCTCTTCAGACATAAAGATCATTGTGTGTTCCTCCTCTAAAATCATGGGTTTCTACTGAGGATAAGGCATCTTTAGCTGGATAGCTCTCTTTCGGACCCATTGGAGATAAGGCTCGAGAGAGATGCAATTAGGTTTCCCTAAGGCTTCTTTTCCTTTCTTGTGTACATGTCCCCAAGCTTTTAGAATTTCTCCTTTCAATTCTGAACTTCCCTTAAAGAAAATATTCTCCACATGAGCGCTATTTGGTTTGTCCTTCAAAGGATATCCAAGCTGTCGGTGAGTGAGAACATGGTTATAACTGATTCCTCCACTTGTACCCAGGAGAGGTACGTTACCAAAACTCCCACAACTGTCAATGATTTTTATCCCATCGTAACTACGGCTGTACCAGTCAATATCAGAATGAGTAAGGGCCATAACCTTCTGAGACCACCAACCCTCCTTCCAAAAAGCATGAGCCTTAAGTAAGTGAGAAATAAACCACTTATATAACAAAGGGACGCAACAGGTAATCATTCCTCCTTTATGCAAATTTCTCAGATGAACAGAATGATAGGCGTCAGCTAGTAAAGTAGGCACATGGTTTTTCTTCAAGAAAATCATGATGGCATTGAGATCCACAAAGTTATCAAAACTTGGAAACAAGAAGATCCCATAAATGAGCACCGCAAAGATGGCTTCGAATGCATCCATACTCAAGTGATCAGCGTAGTATTGTGCTTTCCCAACCAAGAACTCTGCAGTCAAACCAAATACTCCTCCCTTAGTAACCATATTTTTCTAAATATTCACCAATCCTAAACGTGTAGCTTTAGAAATTTCTTCTTCCTTAGGGTCCTTCTCCATGATTGGAAAAGGAGAGTCTTCAAGAATAGGTAAACCAATCAAGCAAGAATATTCCTCAAGTGTGGGTACCAGCTGATAATCAGGGAAAGTAAAGCAATGATAGAGTGGATCATAAAATTGGAGGAGTGTGGAGAGGAGTCCCAGATCCATATTCCTTTTTACCCTCAATAATGACAATAAGTTCCCATACCTGCTCTTAAATCCTTCTAGATCTGTTATCAAAGTGCTCAACCTTTCTATATCATCCAAGTTAGGACTTTTGTAAGTGTACTTCAGAGTTTTCTTTTTTCCATTATCCATGATGGTCCTAATGTTTACAAACAAGAGATCTGAGTTCCATGAAACTTTTATGACATGATGTTCATGAATGCATGAATGCACAAACATAGGTAAGCACATATTCACATATACACATGTGTAAACAGATAAAGGTTTTGGTTTGGAAAACATGAGTATGGAGTCAAGGTCTACCCACCCCAAAGATATGTACTAAGGTTTTCAAAACTGCAAAACAAGGTTCTAAAAGAGTTCCCAGAGTCCTCGACCCATCTTTCAGATATTATCAATTTCCCAAATACTCGGTGGTCAATAATATTCTCAAGAGAGTCTCGTCCAAGTGTAGTATCGCGTATCAACTACTTTGGAATTACTTCCTTATAGTCACCGCACTACATCCTAATAAAGCCATAGTGGGGAAAAGGTAATCTAAAGGTCCTCAGTATCACGGGCTCCCATGTAGAAAGTAGCATTGTTTTCACGAATACTCGATCAACTATACTAACTCTCAGAAGGGCCTCTACTGAGTGGTGGTTTTCTCAAGTCAACTTGGTCGGGAATCAACTCCCTATAAGTCTCCTTGAATATACCACCATCCTATCATAAGTACGCTCGAACACAGGTATAGTGTTGTATCACCATTCCAAGTTCCCAAGATCCAGCAGAGCACATATGTACATATTTACAAGCATTCACAAATAAGCAAGTAATCAAACAAGATAGGCTAAACCCTCAGAGCAAATTTCCCCAGCGAAGTCGCCATCTCTGTTGCGGTGAAAATTGGATAACAAGCTATTAAATTAACTTAAGTCTTAATTCTTTTTACAACCGAAATTTAATTTATCCAAAGGAAAGGTCTAAATAAAGAAAAACCTTTTTCGCGATGTAACAACAACGCTAAGAGATTCGGGGATCGGGGGTTGGTTATACCTAGGGAAGGTGTTAGCACCCTAAGCATCTGTAGACTGTAGTACTCTATAGGAACCTTTTGTTTGATTGCTTGCTAAGTTTGTGAAAATGTAATATGGATTGGGAAAAGACATGATTTGAAACATAAAGTTATATATACTAAGTTTGCTCGCAAAGACGTCGCGTCTTCTGCCTACGTATCCTGACTAGGATAGAATCAGAGCAATCGTAGTTCACCTTACAAGGGAAGAAGAACACTTGATTACGATCAAGGTTCAAGGGGGAACAAACATGACAATGTTTGTGCGGAGTTTGACAAAACTCCCTAATCTAAGTTGTAATATTCAAAAGGGGAAGCAAGAAATCATGACAATGATTCTTACACAGAGTTGACAAACTCTTTCCTAGGGTTCTAGTTGAAGAACACTCCTAGTACAGGTGGGTTTCTTAGACTTGAAGCAAAGTCTAATGGCTTCTAATCTAGGGTTAAAGTGACTTAACAAAGTCAAGAGAGGGATGAGGGATGTATCCATAACATGAGGGTCAAATGGAAAGACTTTTCCTTTGGAAGTAGACAGGAGAGGCAACTGGATGAGAGCTAACAAGCTTCATTACTGGGGGAAAGAAAACAACAAGAAAATTAACAACATAATGAAGATGCATTCATGGTGACAACCATTAAATGAGTATATAAGATTGATAAGAATGAAAAATGCATTGATGACAATCAAAGCAGGTAAGCAGATCAGGAACTGTGACGACAGATCAAGTTCAGGTGAAACTAACAGATGAAGTAATATGAACATGGTATTAATCAAAGACGAAGTTTTAAGATGTTGTCTAACATTTAAGGGTATGAATGCAAACAAGTATCACAAAAAATCACAAGTACATCAAGAGAAAATTCATCTGCATCTGTCAAACATGATCACAGAAAGTACACAACTTGCACATAGTCAAAAGAGATGAAAAATTATGCAAACATGAAAATAAAAAATATGAAATGAAAGTAGACATCAAGATGAACACAATGCAAAAATAATGGGTGAAAGATGATTAAAATTGAGAGAGATATGATTTTTCAAAGATTGGTAAAAAAAATGACAAAATTTAATAAAAGGGTTGCCCTCCTCAGGGGTCGAACCCATGCTCGCTTGGTACAAGGCGTGTTTTGGCTTAATGGTCTTACCACTGGGGTGGCTATACATCCGTTTGTAAATGCCACCCCATTAAATTATAAGGGTGAAAATCATGTCATCTTGGGCAAAACAAGAACAAAAAACAAGGATTTACGTTTTCGACTGTAACTTTCTCAATTCTCAACCTTTTGAGATGAAATTTATATGTATCTTGACCAGAAAAACATGAGGAACATGATGGTGATGTTGGTTTTCCTAGATAATGCACACATTAAAAAACTCGAAAGCTCATGCAAATTGACATTTTGTTATGCATTTTGAAATCCAAAACATAAACCAACTATTATTACAATCAAGTGAGGGCCTGAACATGTTATGAATGATGTATTTGATGAATTCCAACTGTTAGTTTAAATCAAAACACAACAGAATGAGTAATGGCATGAGAGTTGAAAATGTAATGTTTGAAAATGCACTTTGAGACACAATGATCAATACATGTGCTTTTAAAGTTATGTAAAGGTTTGAGCAAAACACAAATATGCTATAGAAAGAGTTCTAGCAAGAAGATCAGTAAAAAAACATCAGTGCAAAAATTAGGGCATGTGAGTGGCAATGAAAAGTATGAATTGGCTATGACCAAACACATAATGATCAAAACAGTTTCCTCCTCTTCCTGCTAAACTCAAACAAATGCCAATGCAACTTGCAAACACATTCTTCATGAATAATATTAAAGAAAGGAAACAAATTCTTCCATGTAATCATCCGGCTGTCAATGAAATGAGATGGTTTACCAAAGTGTAGTGTTCTACAATGCCAAAACAGTGGAAACAAACCTTCTCAACCACAATGCCACCAACCTAAGATTTGTACACACACCAAATACATAGACCTTTGAAAGTGCTAGAGTGTTTAACAGCCTCAAGGCAGATAGTCATGCCCTAGTATTTCAAACAACCTTCACTAATGGATTCCCATCATGCCTTCAACAGTAAGTGACAAAACTAGCAGCCAAACATACAAACCCTATTAACATTCACAAAAGCACACAAAGCCTACTTGTTCTTCATAACAGTTACCAATCCAAACTTTAAGCAAATCACCCTAACCTTCAACAGGCTGCTAAAGGTTAACAGCCACCTGAGCTTGACATATGTGGATTCTAAGACAACAACTGAGGCCTTGATAGGAATAGAGGTTGACAACCACATGAGATAGGTTTGGTAAGTTTTTACACATAGAACTCAAACACTCCTAAGGGACTCTCCCCCCAAACAAGCCAGTCTGAACTGATATCAAAAGGAGGGTAAGCTTCATCTGATTGGTGATTTCTAAGTTTATGGTAAACAGCCACATCAGTGTAGTAGCTTGCTCATGAATTGATCCTATAACCAATTCTGACATAAAACCAAACCAAACAGCTTGCAAGGATTTAAAACACCTAAGGGGTGGAAACCTCCCTCAAAGCAAAACTGACAGTAGGCCTATCAAAACATTCATGACAAAACCTATGCATTTACATACATCCTATATCATAACAAATTGATCTTAAAATGCTACCAAGCCTGATTTGATGGTTGATTATGGATTAGAACCTTATGACAGCAAGTGATGCAAAGCAAGATTTTAGGTTTAAAGGTACAGTAGGGTGATTTCCAAAACAACCTGATTCACACCATAACACAGATGCACACCTACCATACTTATGCTGAGGGATGTTTCTTAGGTCAAACTGCAGTCCTAATGCTTTCAAATAAAAATGTCATAAATGAAGGCATCTTGATGCCAGTAGTGCACATCACACATGGAAAAAACCACAACGGGCCCAAACTACTTAAACCAAACATTCAAACACTTTACAAGCATGAATTTGAGCATGTTCATATTCAGAAGTTAAGCACAAGCACATTGAGGCAAAGTTTGGCATGTGAACACAAAAGATTAAAGCAAGCTTTATGTCAAAACTTCAAAAATTGTCCTTATGGTATAATGATGAATGAGATGAATTAAATGCACATATACCTCTTGTAGACAACTTCAAGCAAGCAAAAGGAACAAGAAAACCAGAGAATCTTCAATCACCTCCTTGTTTTGAACCTTTCTTCCTTTTGAAGCAAAATACCAACCTTGTGACAGTTTGAGAAATAGGCCTCACCAATGATTCTCAATGCTTTGGATAGTTTATATATGATATTTATGAGGTGTTTGAATGGTTAGAACATCAAGATAATGCCTAGAACAAGTTTTGACTGATTTTGTACATTGTGGTCAAAGTTACTTGGTATGGAAGTTGACTTTTTGAATGGTGAGGTTTTTGAGTGGTCTAAGGACTTGGAAACCTTCTATATCATATTTAGAGATTGTAAGGATGATTGTTGGGGAGTTTGAATGGGGAGAAATGAGTTTGGCAGCAAATGTACCAAGACAGATTTTTGGTGGTTTTTGCAATTTTGTGATTTTATGATTTTGGAGTAAGGAGTGAAAGAATGAGAGCTTGAGCTTTCTTTGGTTTTTTAGAATTGATATTGTGTTGGAAATGAAGTGGTGAGGGTTCTATTTATAGGCAAGGAAGTGGCTTGGGGCAGATTTGAAGATTTCTTCACTTTGAAGAAAGGTTTTTCACTTTTTAGATCAAACCTACACAAGAGGGTTTCCTTGGCTGCAAGGCAAGCTCAAAGTCAAGCTTCATGATGGTTTTGAAAGGGATAAATGCAGGCTAGAGGGTGTAGCTTGATGGCTGTGGCAGAATTGCTTTACACCTCATGCTTACTTTTTCACTTTTGAATGCAAGTTGCAAACCAACTTGCAAGGCAACTTGCAAAGCTTGGCCTTTTGAGTTCTTCTGCACAATTCCTTTGTTTTTCATGCTACAAACTCCTCACATATCAGATACAACATGGTTCACCATCTGAGTTTGGTCAATTTTGATGAAAGAATGAATTCTTGAATTTTGACATTGTGGGACTAAAGTGAAGAACCACCAACTTGCCATAACCATAACTTTCAGCTCACAAATCCTTTTGAGATGTGCTAGTACTTTTCAGAAAGCCCTCAAATAGCTCTAAAACATTCATGTTTTCATGAGTTTCAATTTCCCAAAGGAACTTGGCCAAAAAGTCTCCCAAAGTTGCTAAAAAATGAACTTAAAAGTGAAATTTCTCTGTCTTTTTCCCTTCTAGAAATGAGTTTGATCATAACTCCAAATCTATGCATTTTCTGATCATGGACCACTTAAGGACTTTTGTAGGACTTGTCAAGAGCTTCCAAATGAGCTTTGAACCAACTCAATTGGATGTGTGGTTAAGGAGTTATGGTTTAGCCCCTTTCAAAACCCTAATTTCCCGATTTTTCGATTACTCCTTCATCCTTGATCCAATGGTCCTGAAAATTGATATGCAAGTCCAATATAACAGGAACAATTTTGTTTCACAACTTGAATTCCAATTCCTAAAATTTGAAGATTTGACTTTTCGGTCAACCGTACGACCGATCGGTGACTACCGAGTCGCCTGTTGACATTCTGGACCTCCTGAGACTTTGAAACTTCTTGAATGAACTTTATTAAGCTATATGAACTTCATGGATCATAATCTCACCATTAAAACACCTTCCAACATCAAAGTCAAACTACAGTTGACTTTTACTAGTCAAAAACCCTAATCGGGTGCCCTGAAATACACTGCTCTGGATTCTAGGGTAACAACCTCAAATTGGATTCTCAATTGTCATTATATGATACCCTTGATCTTGTTTCATGATTGAATTAGCCTAAAATTTTGATTGATCACAAACCCTGAAGCTTTGATTTGACTGTACAAAACCCTGATTCATCTGTAATTTGACAAAGACAAACTTGCACTGGGTTAGGGTTAGATAATTCATGAGTATGCTCCTAAAATGATAATGAGAATCTAAGGGGCCAAAATTTGGGGTGCAATAGTAACGACTTAAAAACGAATCTACTAACAAGCAGGCAAAAGGCATTGTAAAAACAACAACTATGAGATTACAATCCATTTAATACAACTAGACATCACAATGAAAAAGTTGCAAAAAGAACGGGTTGAAAATAATGAACGATGAATAAGTTATGAGTTTACGAAGTTTGATTGATCTTATGACAATAAAATAAACAAACACACAAAATAAAAAAAGAAAGTGGCATGGGTGGGGATTGAACCCATGCCCTTGTGTTTACAAACACATAACAACAACAATCAAGACACAAGGCGCGCACGCATGAGGAATTTGTAGGAGAAGAACAAAATAATTCAAATACAAATGAAAATAAAAATGCCCAAAAGAGTTTATCCCAAGGATCGAACTCAGGATTGGCAAGTGAAAGGTAATATGCGCACAAGTTGATTACCACTGGGGTGGCTGTACATTAAAGTACAAAGCCACCCCCATAAATAGATAAGGCAAGTTTTAATGGTTTTCTGGGAAAGGCAAAGGAAGCAAGAACAAGTGAAGATGCAACGATGCGTTTTGATTCATAACTATGTCAATACTTAATCTTTTTTGGTGAAATTTTAGCCTAACTAGACTGTTTTTTCATGAGCAAAACAGTGGTCATAACCAAATTTTGAGATAACAATCACAAATTGAAACATGAATGCTTATGCAAATGTAAGACTTGAGATGCGTTTGGAAAGCCAACATCAGCTATGAGTTCAAACACAATCAAAATGTAATGCACACCAGTCACATATGTCATAATAGAAGTACTGCACACTTATGGCTCAAACATAAATTACAAGAAAGAAAAGTGACTCATGAATTGCAACTGTGGTGTGAGGACAAGGCAAACTATCAAGGCAAACACATTGGCATTTTTGAAATGCAACTTGATACAATTAAGATTAATGGCAGATGTGAGAAAGATACAATCATGATCATGAATGAGTTTAGGTAGTGATAACAATCAAAGCAATATTGAATCAAAGAAAGGCACATCAAATTGCAATGATAGGCATAATGTGAAGCAAACTGTCGAAACAGATCGGAAAAAGTTCAGTTCAATGCATATACATGGTCTATCAATCCTAATCATGTCAGTTGATGTTTTTAAAAGTTTTACCAACCAAAAACAATACTCTGGCAGAAGGGATAAGCAAGGATGCATCATGACAGCATATTGGATGAATTGGAATAGCAGGCCCACATGGATGTACACATTAAAACTTGATCAATCAAAACAAGAACATCATGAGGCTTACTTGAAATGCAATGATAAGCTAGCTTATAACAATCACCACACCAAAACTTAAAAACAACAACATGACTGTTATGCCCTAACAAGTGAGATTGGAGAAAAAATGCAAGTTTGTAAGCTAGATTAAGTAGCAGACATAATTGAAATGAACAGACACTGCATACATCCTCAAAACATCATATAAGGTGTGTCTATACTTCAAAAATATTCACCAACATCATGGAAATGAAAATCATAAGTCAGCTGCTCAAACACTCATAAAATTGGTATATTAGAATCAAAACTGAATTGGAATAGAATGAGGTTCAAAGGATACCACATACAGGCCTCAAATATGACTATGAATGATTCCATACTTCAATTTGATCATGAAATGAACAAAACAAGAAAATGGCTATCAAGTTGCAATTTGCATCACACAATGGAAGGCAGGCTGTCATGACAGCAAAGCAAGGCATACACAACTGTTTGATTCATACACACACAGATCTTAAACATTATTTAGAGATCTAAGGCTTCATGAGCTAAACTAGAACAAATTAAACCAAAAAAGAAGTGTGTGCAACTGTTGTGTTTTTTCAAAACAGTTTGGCAGCAAAATGAGGTAGCAGGTGAGTTATCCAAGTGGAGAGGTTTCAAACCAAAACAAAAGCACACACACATCTTATACATGGTAACAGGTAGGATGAGCCCAAAAATTTAAGCATAATGCACCTAAAACAGAAATCGGAATATTTGTGGAAAAGCAAAACAGTTTTGGTTATGCAGTAGGTGAATTTTCAAGAAGTGATTATTTCAAACCAAAAAAAAAGCACACACACATCATATAAATGATGATGGATGAGATTAAATTCAAAGTTTTAGCACTCTTTGCTTAAAACAGAAATTGGCAAGTTTTGTGACAATGTGAAAAGCTGTCTTGATAGGGCAGTGGGTGAAATTTCAAAAGGTAAAGTTTTAAACCAACACAATGACTCACACACATCATATATGTAATAACAATTGGTATTGAGCTCAAACTCTAAACACATTCCCTTTGATTCAAAAAGTAGTATGGTGATGGTAACATGTTGAGAAATTGTAAAGAAGCAAACTACCAAAGAAGAGATGCAAGCTGGTATGTCCTATGCTACTACCACATACACACTTCAAATGCGCTACCTAATGAACATAGGCCCTAGAATCTGTCAAGATCAAACTAACATGGAAACTAGTGTATTCATGGCAGGCATGTGTGCTCATGATGTAGGCAGCTCAAAACAGTCAGGTCATGAAGCATGCTTATGGTTGAATCAATTGAAAATAGCAGCAATGTCACAAACCAACAGTCCATAAATTCTTCATAGCAATCAACATCATGGAGTTTATACAAGCATCATGGCTACTTCAAACCAAAAAGCATAGTACATGCAAGTTTAAAGTACAGTAGGCAAAGCAAGAAATGAACTTGGCATAATGTTCATGCAAATGGACATGGTACAATGATAAACACTAATCACCAAAGTTGTGAAGAAAACATTCCTTCTAGGTCCATACATGACCTGTGGACAGGGAGACCTTAAGAAACTACAGGCAAACAATCAAACATGATGCAAATACAAACTGGAAGATTTTTACCAAGCATATTACCAATTCATGCTGAAACTTCCAAAATTACCTTTGTGGACAAACTTGCTAAAAACAGTTGGCACATCATACACATCTCATACTTGACATAACAACATCAAGATATCATTTCATACATGTCACAATTTAACAAAAGTAGAAAACAATGGAATGCACATAAACCCTTGATAAAGAGCAATCTTGGGACAGCATTTACATAGTTTTCACAACAACACCTCACGAATGCAAAACATGACAATGTAGTGTAAAATGAGAATTTTATGGATTACATACCTCTTGTAGACTATATTGAGCAAGCTAAAAAACAAAGAAACCCAGAGACCTTCTTTTTTGGCACAAACTTAAAGTTTGCTTCCTCTTGAAGCAATATGCAATTCTTAGGACAATTTGAACAATGAGCCTCCCAACTGGTATTTGTGAGTTTGGACAGTTGAGGTATGATATATATGAGGTGTTGGGAGTGTTGGAATGGTAGGAAATGCCTCAAGTAAATATTTGGCTTCCAAAGTGCATAAAAGTCAACATACAAAGGTATGAAGGTTGACTTTTAGATTGGTGAGTTTTTTGATGAAAATAATGGTTGGAACAGTTTCAAATGGCCATTTTAAGGGTGTATAGATGTCCTTTGAAGTGTTTTCATGTTTGGGGAAAGAACTAGCATGAAAAGTGAAAAGTGGTGTTTTTGGTGATTTTGTGAAACAAGCAATTTTCAAGCAAGGATAAGAATGAGAGAGCTCTGAGTTTCTTGTGTATTCTCAATAGCCCTGGTGTAATTTGGAGAGGGTGAAGAGGTCTCTATTTATAGACCATGAGAGGCTTGGGGCAGATTTGGAGTTTCCACATTTTGGAGGGATATCATGAAGTTTTAAAAATGAATCTTGCCAAGATCTCCGCATATCAGTTCATGGCTCAAGGAAGGACAGAAAATCAAGTGGAATGATGGATATGAGGTGACTGAGGTAAACTTAGGGTGTAGAGTGAGCAGCTGCAACAGTTCTTGGAGGAAAAGTTTCTCTTTCCTCTTACACATTTGATTATTTTATTACAAAATGCTTGCAACTTGCCTCTCTCTCTTCACATTTCTCATTTCTATGCATTTTCATTCATCCACACATCTAATTTATCATATTGGATCATGTTCCAAGGGTTAAGGATAGCTCAAGTTGTGGAAATCTGAATTTTGAGAAGTCTTGACATAGTGGTTTCAAGTGTTGGCAGCCCTAACTTCCATGGTTCATAATTTTCTGCTCACACATGCTATTGAGGCGTTCTACCACAATTTAGAAAACCCTCAAGTAGCTCTATAAATTTCATGTTTTGGAGATTTCCAAATTCTAGATGGAACTAGGTTGAAAAACCCTTCCAAGTTGCTGAACAAATCACTTAAAAAGGCTAAATAACTTAGAATTTTTCTAAGTTATTTCCCTTCTTAAAATGAATCTTGTCATAACTCCAAATCTATATATTTTTTGAACATGGACCACTTTGAGGCTTTTGTAGGAATTGTCAAGAGCTTTCCAATGCGCTTTGAACCACCTCAATTGGATGTGTGGTTGAGGAGTTATGGTCTTGCCCTTTTCAAAACCCTAATTCCTGATTTTTGCAATTACTTCCTAACCCTTGATCCAATGGCCATGAAATTTTATGGGGAGGTGTAATATGACATAAGGAACATTTTTGATTCACATCTTGAAGTCAAATTCTTTATGGTTGGAGAGTTGACTTTTCGGTCAACCGTTCGATCAATCGGTGACTACGGAGTCGACTGTTGACAATCTAGGTGTCTTGAGGCCTTGAATCTTCTTGAATGGACTTCACTAAGCCATATAAACCCTATGAATTAAGATTGCATCATTAGAACACCTTTCATATCAAAATTCAAACTACAGTTGACTTTTCCTGATCGAAAACCCTAATCGGGCCTGAGCTGCATTGTCTTCAATATTTGAGTGCCAACCTCAAATTGAATTCATATTTGAACCAATGTAGCATCCTTGACCCAATTTCATGGGAAATCAATTCAAGACGTCGACTGATCAAACCATTGAAACCTCGACTTTTAACTGTGCGAAAACCCTAATTTCCCCTTTTTGCTTGGACACTGTGCAGATAAACTGCATGATCATTCCAACTCCACCATGACTTCTGACATACTCAACAGGCTTCTTCTTTCCCCTTTTTTTCATGCTCCTTATGAACTCTCTCTGATGATTCTTTGATAACTTTGTGATAACAACACCCACCTGATGGCTCGTACTGATGCCTTTGATAAAAAAAAAGGTGGGCAAATTTAGGGTATGACAGTGTTGCACCCCAAAATTTGACCAACAATTATTTACTCATTAAGTGTTTGAAAGTTGATACCTTCACCAGAAAGTTCAAGAGGTCCTCAGAGGAATTGGTTGAAACCAGGGTTGTGTGTCTCATAACTTGAGAGTTGTGGGAGCTCCTCAGATGATTCTGAGACTTTGAGAATGAACTTGAGGCTTTGAGAAAGTTTATGAGATGTCTTGATAGCCATCATGAAGCCCAGAAAGGTCATTGTGCAAGAATTCAGAAGATTCAACCATGAATGGTAGAATTAGGGTTTTGACTGGGTCAACCCTGGGATAACTGAAGATTTGGAGAAGGTTGAGACCCAATCCAAGGGCCATGAGATCATGGAATGATGTATGGAGATGTTATGAAGATGATTCCTAGACCAACTCATCATGAATGAGGAGTTTGAGAAGTTTTGAGTTAGGGTTTCTAAGGATTGTTAGTCAAAAAACCCTAATTTGATCCCTATCTTCCATGCAGTTTTATCTCAAGATGTGATTGATATCTCATCTTCCCCATAACATGAGTGTTGTGGAGCTTGTTCATAGCTTTAATTTGAGTGGTAGAAGTCCTTGATAGGAGTTGCAGAGCTCAAGTTATGGTTTTGACAAATTACAGGTCAGCTGAGGTGTGTGAATCTGGGTCCTTGAAAGTCACCCAACTTGCAGACAACTTTTGCCCTAGTAGGATGATTCCTATGATCTCTTGGTCAACATGAATGTTGAAGAGCATCTTCTTAGCTTTCTATAGAGTACTAGAAGTCCTTGATAGGATTTGTAGAACTCAACTTATGGTTTGAACAAGACTGGGGTATTTTGGTCATTTGGCAGTTATAGGTCATTTTAAGCAAAGGCCATATCTCCTATTTCCAAGCCTCAAATGGAAAAACTCAAAACATACAAGTTGTTCAAAATGGGATTTTAAGCTTATAAAAGAGGTCATGAGTTATTGAAAGAGCTTGTAGCAAGGATTTACATAATTGGGTAAAAATGACCTAAAAATGGCTTATAAGTTAAAAAAAGTTGAAATGGAATTTTGGTTTAGGAGATGTACAAGTCCAAAATGGGTCATCCAATATGTCATTTTGACTCCAAACATTATTTTAAAAACAATGGTTCAAGTAGAATTTTGATTTGAGGTCTCAAAATGGAGGTTGCTTTGTAATTTTCATTCTTGCATAATAAGGCAACTTGAGAAACTTCACATAAGGCAAAACCAAGGCATGTTTTTTCACTCATTCTCTTTCAATATCTCACAAGGGGAGATTTTAAAGCCAAATTGAAAAGCTTAAGGCATGAGATAAGGGATATCCAATGTATCACTTCAAGAGAAGTTCTAAAACTTTCTAGATGATTCCATAAGTTTCTAGATGAATCTAGACTCTTCTTTGGATTGCTATAAGAAGAGTAGATCACCATGAGAAAAAGGTTGGTGATGGTTGTTGGTGATTGGTGAGGTTAGAGTGCAAAAGAGTGAAATTCTTCCATTTGCAATTCCATAACAAACTTCCATTCTCTTCCATTTTCATTCTTCTCTTCTCCACAAACCTTTCATTCTGATCATGATGAACAAGGGCATACCAAGTTAGAGGTGGATCCATGGAGTTTTGAAGGTGCAAGATCAAAGTTGAAAGAAAAGCAAATTGATTTCAAACTCAAGATTCAAGCAATATACATCAAAGTTTCTGCATACAGAACTCAGAGCAGTCATCAAGGATCATTATTGGAGAATAGCAAGCATTGAAGTGAGGTGCAAGTGCCACTACCATTATCAATTTGCAGGTTTGCAAACTCACTCGAGTCTCTCTATTTATACACTTTTAGGTCATGTGGTTAGGATAAGATTGATTAGCAACCATTAGGGATGAATCCTGGCAAGTTTGAGCTAATTCCATGAAGGTTGGTAGCAGATCATCATTTCTTGCAAGATTAAGAACCATCTGTATAGTAAGTTTTAATTGGTATGTGATAGTATAGAATGATGAGGGTAACCTAAGGAACAAGTTTAGGTCATTGGATTTGAGTTTGGTTAAGGTTGATCACAGAGAATTATGGTTGAACCCTAATCTTCACGCATTCTGTTTGGACGATACAAGGCATTTCAAAGAAAATTATGAGCATGGCTGGATAGAGGGAGAAAAATGGAGCATCTTTGCTCTTGGAAGTTTGGATTTTCATTGAGCATGGAGAGAGAACGAGAGGCTTGAAGCTGCGTGCATGGATGCTGTTTTCTGCTGAAACCCTAGGCGTGTTGGGGACGATGACCCTCAACCGTCCGATCATCCCATTCACTTGACCTTTTAACCACATCCAATGGTTGGAATTTAAAAGAAAACGGAGGGAACCCCTAAGCGTCAAAACACTGCCGTTTGATTTAGTGAATGATTCTGGGCTCAATGAACTTGTGCTATTGGCACCCCACCCAGAAGCCCAATCCAGTTTTTAACTAAAAACCATTACTATTCATACCGTTGTTTTACCAATTTCTGTTTAATTTTTCTTTCATTTTCTGATAGCCATTGGGCCCAGGCGCGCCATGCTAGGCGCACCCCCCTTCCTGGGCCCATCATGGATAGCAACTAGAGCGCCTTGCTCTTGACACCCCCTCCCCCATTTATTTTATTTTCTTATTTCAATTTCTTTTAATTCTCTTGCATTTTATAAAATCCACATAAAATAGAAAAATTAATATTTTTCACTTCTTGTTTTTTTCACATATTCACAATCATGTCTATAAAAATGTAAATAAATAAAATTCCATTTTATTTTCCTTTTAATATTTTTAGCCTATTATTCTTGTAAATAGCTTTTTAATTGATTTTAGTTGTTACTTAATTTTGTATAATTTCTTTTAGGACTTTCCCTTAGGATTTTTGAGCCATTCTTTTTGGCATAGTTAGATGTTGAACCATAGATCATATAGGATTTAATTCACAATTTGTAGATTAAAATTTGATATAGTTTGCTTGTTTGACATTTAGGTGCTCAAATTAGGGTTAGGTTGTATAAGTAGACTTAACAATCTTATTTTGGGGTTTATAGGCCAAATTAGTGTATGGGGAATATATGGGTTAAGGGTAAGTATGTATAGAATCCCCTAGAATTTTGCTAGAATATTGTATGGTGTTTTAGTATTTTTAACTGATTTTTGAATGTATGGTTAGTATGTATGTTGCTTAAAGGCATAGTTTGTATTGTTGTGCTTGTTTTTCTTCTCCTTTGAGTGTGTGAGCTTTGAAGATTGAGTTGAAGACCTTGTGGATCATCAGTGAAGCTTTGAAGACCTTGCAGTGGAGTTTGGTTAGCTTTTGTTGTTTTGTTTACAGGATCATAAGTGCATAAGCAGAGCTTTAGATAGAATAGTTCCTTTCAATAAACAAGGAGTATCTTGTTCACCTCCTTCCTTCTCTGTGACATAAAGTCCCTTAAGGGTATTCACCTCTCTCCTTTGGAGGGATTAGTGACCTTGCCCTCTGAGGTAGAACTTTGAGAGAGCCTTTCTCTTTTGATGTTAAGTCCTTAATGGCATCCTTTGGAAGTCAGTGAGCACTCTAACATCCTCACCTCATCTTGTTGACTGAATCTTGTTTGCTGGAGCATTTGAGCCATTGAAGATAGAAGCTGAAGCTTTGAAGAGGATGATTCCTTGAAGATTGCTGAAGTCTGAAGACTTTGTGAAGATCAAGTTGATACCTGAAGATCCCTGAAGATAGTGAAGCCTGAAGTTGGAGCTGATCAAAGAAGCTGAAACTTAAGGGAGAAGATGAGTTGATGCTCATGTTGTAAGGTTGATACTTGGGGAGCAATTGATGATTGAAGTCTGAAGACTGAGTTGCTGCTGGAGGAGCTGAGGCTTTCTTCTGTTTTTCTTTCCTGTATTGTGTGTTTTGTGTGAATTGTCTGTTGCATTAGATTAAGTTCATCTAGAACAAGTTCAGTCTAGGAGCATGATTGCATTAGAGGTTGAGTTGCTCCCTTTGCTTGTATTGTTATTGCGTGGCTTTGCTTGCGGGTATTCGGTAGAGCCCAGCTCCCTTGCCCATGTGGTTTGTTTGCTTGATAGCATATTTTCATTTTTATCTGTATGATTGCAGTTTACTGTTTTTGCTTGATAGCATGTTGTTTATTTTTTCAGTATGATTACTGTTATCTCATGACTGGCTTGAGGTCGAGACGAGCTTGTGGAGGCTGAAGCCCCACACACATTTCCTCCCTCACTTGCATTGCATGCATTTTACTGTTAAGCTGATGCTTTTGTCTGTTTTGGTGTATCATTGACATGATCCCTTAGGACTCTCATTTCCTTTGATAAGGATTTGATGATAGACTTTTAGGTTGAAACCTATGCATGACAACTTCTAGGAGTTCCCTGTTCAAACCTCAACCATAGGATGAATCCATGGCATGACAACAGTAGGACTTGATAGTCTCCCTCCTAGTTGGGCCTGTTCTCTTCTCATCTCAAAACAGCTTAAGATACAGTAATCATGAATGATTTCTTTCGTACGTTACGGGCCTTAAGCTATCTGAGAAAGGATTGTGGGAGAGTTTCTTTTCCATAGTCTGGATGTTTAGTATGGTACCCTTTGGGTGACATGCGACGCATTCACTCTCAGGTCATAGTCTCTAGTGCGGTTGAAATCGCAAACACAATAAAAAGCATTTCTTTCAGGAGATAACCCGTAGTTTCCCGAACTACGTTTGCTCTGATCTTCCATACAGTGTGGAAGTACGTAGGCATAGGATGCAATATCCTAGCGAGCAACCTTTTCCCCTTAACCCTTCGTAGGTCGAACTACGTTGACTCTGATTTCTCATTCTCTGATGAGAATACGTAGGCATAAAGTGCGACACTTTGCCGAGTCATTTTTCTTTTCTTTTCCAGCCAGCCTTGATAGGTAGATAGAATAAAACCAACCCGTCCAAGTAAACAAACAGGCGAGGATCCCGTCGAGTACGACGGACGTGAGGGGTGCTAATACCTTCCCCTTGCGTAACCGACTCCCGAACCCAGACAATGGTTGCGATGACCTCGTCTTACCCTTTTTCGTCAGGTTTCTCCGATCGTTTCCTTTCCCGCTCTGAGGGATAAATAACGAAAGGTGGCGACTCTTCTGTCATGCCGGCACCTTATTTTCGCGCAAGCGACAGACAGTAACAACCATAGAAGAAGCCTAAAACATCAGCAGCACGAGAGTTAATGAACTTGTTGGGTCACTTCAAACTCTTGAATTGAGCATTAATGACAAAACTAAAAAGAAGAATAAAAGCACAACTTTTGTCTCCAACACTAAAGATGGAGTGGGAGAATGTGATTTAGACACTGATGAAGGTATGTCAAATGCCATTGTTCTACTCGGTAGACAATTCAACCAAGTGCTAATGAGAATGGAAGGGAAGTTAAGACCCAATGTCCAGAACATCAGTCCTGACACTTGTAGAAACTATGGCTCTCAAATAAAAACAAGAACAAAAGAAAAGTCCAATCAAAACAGAGGGGTTCAATGTCATGAATGTGATGGATTTAGAAACATTAGAGAAGAATGCCCTATCTATCTGAAGAAGCAACGTAAAGGGCTGGCTATTTCTTGGTCTGATGATGAAAGTGAAACTGAGGATGAATCCGCCAAACATTTTACTTCTCTAACTGGAAGATGGGCATCTTATGTAGATTCCTGTGATGAAGAAGACTCATATATTAAACTGGCTATGTCTTATAAATATTTGTGTATCAGAAGTGACAAGCAACAATAAATTATCTCAAAGCTTCAAAGTGAGAAGGAAGAATATTTATCCAACATCCATAGTCTGCAGGATGAGGTAACCATGTTGACCTCCAAACTTGAAAATATGACCAAGTCTGTGAGAATGTTGAATAATGGTTCTAACATGTTACAAGAAATTCTTCAAGTTGGAAAAAGAACTGGTGACTTAAAAGGCATAGGGTTTGATAATCAGACTCTAAAAGGAGATCATAAGGTTATAAACTTTATTTCAACTAGAAAGAAGCAAGAGCCAATGATGTCAAGACAAATGTTTGAACTTTGTACCATACATCAAAAGTCTCAAGCAGAAAGCAAGGCCTTACATTGAAGATGTCTTTACTGCGGTAGATTTGGGCATATCAAACACTTATGTTTTAGACTGTATGGATATCCAAGGTCTTCTATACAACCCAAGGTTAATCATGAATTGATTAAGATTACAAAGAAATTTATTCCCAAAGAAGTTATCACTTCACTTATTGCTCATACTTCTCTTAGAGCTTCAGCTTGAGAAGACTGGTATTTTGATAACGGGTGTTCTAGAAACATGACTGGTGTAGAGGACTTCCTAGTTAACATTAGATCACACTCTACTAGATATGTACCTTTGGGGATGGTTCCAAGGGAGAGATTCAAGGGGTTGGAAGACTAGCCTGTTCAGGATTTCCTAGTCTTGAGAATGTACTACTTGTTAAAGGATTGACTGCCAACTTGATAAACATATGTCAGTTATGTGATCAAGGGTTGGAAGTCAATTTCCCTAAGTTTGAATGTGTGTTTACTAATGAGAAGGGTGAAGTTTTGATGAGGGGAGTCAGATTTAAGGATAATTTTTACTTATGGACACCTCAATCAACAAAATGCTCTCCTACGTGTTTGATATCTAAAGAAGATGAAGTCCAGCTATGGCACCAAAAGCTTGGTCATTTACATCTGAAAGGTATGAAGAAGATTGTGTCTATAGAAGATATCATAGGAATTCCCAAGCTCAGGATAGAAGAAGGAAGAACATGTGGTGAGTGTCAAATTGGAAAGCAAACCATGATGTGTCATCCAAAGGGCCAACATCTGACTACTTCAAAAGTGTTGGAACTTCTTCACATGGATTTGATGGGTCCTATGCAAGTTGAAAGCCATGGGGGGTAAAAGGTATGCCTATGTAGTAGTTGATGATTTCTCAAGATTCACCTGGGTGCACTTTATCAAAGAAAAGTCATATGTGTTTGATGTTTTTGAGGAATTATGTCAAAGACTTCAAAGAGAAAAGGAAAGCAAAATTGTAAGGATTATGAGTGATCATGGAAAATAGTTTGAGAATAACATGTTTGTTGATTTCTATTACTTAGAAGGGATTAGCCACAAATTTTCTTCTCCCATCACTCTTCAGCAAAATGGAGTGGTTGAACGGTAAAATAGAACTCTTCAAGAGTCTGCTAGAGTCATGCTTCATGCTAAATATTTGCCTTATCATTTTTGGGTTGAAGCAATGAATGATGTGTGCTATATTCATAATAGGTTTACCTTAAGAACTGGTACCTCAACTACTCTTTATGAATTGTGAAAGGGAAGAAAGCATATTCTCAAGTACTTCTATGTTTTGGAGAGCAAGTGTTATATTTTGGCTTATCGTGAACAAAGGAGGAAGATGGATCCTAAAAGTGTTGAAAGGATATTCTTAGGCTACTCCACACACAACAGAGCCTATAGAGTGTTCAACACTAGAACCAAGGGAATGATAGAGTCTACCAGTGTTGTGATAGATGACTCAACTATAGAGAAGCAGACAGATGTCAAAGATGATGTTGAAACATCACCATATGTGACTGCTGTTGCACCCCCAAAATTTGCCCAACATTTCTTCACCTAGCTTATGTTTCATTTCATTCACATTAGCATTATCATTTGCATTTCATTGACATGTATGCAGGAGATCAAGAGGTATGATTACCAATCAATACTTTGAAGCTAGCTAAAGAGGCATATTCAAGTGTTCAAGGGTTGATAGCCTTGTCAAAGAAGTAAAGGATCCTCAGAGAGAGTGGTTGAAACCAAGTATGTGGGTCTCCTAACTTGAGAGTTATGGGGAAGACCATCAGATGATTCTGAGGCCATGAAGTTGGACTTGAGATCTTGAAAGAGCTCATGAGAAGTGTTGAAGATCACTTTGAGGCCTAGACAGGTCATTGTGCAAGATTAAGAAGCCCCATCCATGATTGGTGCAGCTAGGGTTTGACTGGGTCAACCCTAAGTTAACTGAGGATTTGAAGAAGGTTGGGACTTAATTCAAGAGCCATGTTACCATGGATTGATACATGGAGATGTTCTAAGGATGATTCCAAGGTTAACTCATCATGATTGAAGAGTTTGAGAAGATTCAAGCTAGGGTTTCTAAGGCTTGACAGTGTAAAATCCCCTAGTTTGACCCCTATCTTCCAGGCAATTTAGCTCAAGATGTGATTGTCATATCATCTTACCCCTAACATGATTGTTGTAAAGCATGACCTTAGCTTTAATTTGAGTGCTATAATTCCTTGATAGGGTTTGTAGAACTCAAGTTATGGCTTTGACAAGTTACAAGTCATCTGAGGAATGTGAATTTGGAGCTTGAAAGTTACCCAACTTGCATGACACTTTTTCCCTAGAAGGACGATTCCTATGAACTTTTGGTCAACATGAATGTTGTTCATTATTCTCTTAGATTTCTAGAGAGTACTAGAAGTCCTTGATAGGATTTGTAGAACTCAAGTTATGGCTTGGACAAGTCAAGGGTATTTTGGACATTTGGTGATTATAGGTCATTTGTGATCATAGGCCATTTTCACCAACTTAGAGGTCTCAAATGAAATTTTGTTCAACTAGAAAGTTGCTCAAAATGGGGTTTTAACCTTGGCCATGCATCTAGGAGGCATTGAAATGGCTCAAGGAGAGACTTGGTTCAAGAAATTTTGAAAAAGGAAGAATTAAAAGGATTTAATGGCCAAAAATTCAAATAATTCATTTTGTGACCAAATGAAACAAAATTATAGGTCAAATTGATTGGAAAAATGATTTTAGAAACAATGGCAAGGTTAGAATTTTGATTTGAGGTCATTTGAATAACATTCCATTTCATTTCTTCATGATGAAGCAACATATCCAACCCACACCTTTGGCTTGCAAACAAGGAAACAATCATCACCATTTAATTCCTTAGCTCATGAGGAGTGAAAACCAAGTTTTTTGAGGCCCAAACAGAGGAGATATTGCATATGCCATGAATGATATTTGGAGGAGAAATTGAAAATCCAAAATCTCATTTGGATGGATCCAGAAGTTTCTAGATGAGTCTAATCACTTCTATATAAGTCATTGAGTGAGTTCAGTGCTTTTTTTGGAAGAGATTGGTGCTGGTTGCAGAGAGAGAGAGAGAGATCAAAGTTTCATGAATGCAAGTTGAGATCGAATTTTCAATTCAAGGAAGAACCAAGCCAATTTGAGGTGTGCATTAGCTTCAGAGGGAAATTTGGAGTGAATCTGGATTATTGTGGAGGTTGAATCGTGCAAGAACCACTTCTATTGCAAGCTTGAACAGAGGTTGGTGAATTTCTTGATTATGCATGATTTAGGCAGTGATAGATAGAAATTCATATGCGGTTAGGATCCTGATGATGAGTAGTTGGATTTAGGATGTTTAATTGCTTGATTAGAGATGATTTAGGTCAGATGCCATTTTCGGTTGAGATTGTTATTTCATGATTCATGCGTTTTGAGGAGGAATGATTGGTATGGTTGAATTGCTGGGAAGATTCTGGTCAAGGTTCATTCAGGAATCGTGGCATATGGTGGGCTGTAGAGGAAGTTAGGGTTCTGCAGGGGTGGCCGGAAAAGTCATCGGCGGTGGCTGGTTCGCGCGCAGGTTGCAGGTTCAAATTGGGGACGATGAACAAGAACCCTCAGATTAGGGTTGGACCTTTGACTCAGGCAAGGGATGAATGGCCACAATTGCACCTCAAGCGCTGAAGAGAAATTTCAAATGAAACGTACCGTTTCATTAATTGGTTGGTTTTGGGCTTAACACTCATAATGATATTCACACCCCCCTGGGCCCAATTCTTGAAATGAGCTGTATTGGATTGCTATTTGCCACGCATTTTTATTAATTTCCTTTATTTTCTTTTATTTTTCCTTATTTCATGTGACTTAGAGATTAATTCATAAACAATAGAAGATTAACTCAATTAATTCCAAACTTTTTTCCCCTGATTCATGATTGAATCTAGAATTTTGTAGATAAAAAATATTAATAATTCATGCATTTTTTATTTTTATTTTCATTTTTGAATATTAATTGATATTTAAATAGCCATGGTTGATACCTTGTTTTAATGAATTTTGTTTGAGCATTTGGTGATGATTCTTGCCTTGATTTTTTGTGTGTAGCTAGCATAGATATGCATGTTCCCCTTAGATTTTTCTCACATTTTTGTGATGAAGTTAGGTGGTAGTGTTAAGTTGAAACTTTAGTTGCTCTATTTTTAGGGTTTATGCTTAGTACCTTGTGATTTAGGTTTTATTTCTAGGACTTGGTGGGTGATTCAACCTCTGGATTTTGTAGGGTAGATTCATGATTGAATTAGGGTCCCATAGTTATTTTTGTAGGATTTTACAATTGGTTTTAGTATTTTAGTTAGGACTAACTTTAGTACTAGGTTTTAGGTGATCCTAACTTGCTAATTCAATTAGATTGATTTCTCTAGTCCCCTTAGATTAGGGTTTTGCCTCTCTTACTCTTGGATGGTGTTGAAGACAAGCTTGGTCTATCATGGATTGAATGAAGAAGCTTGGATGTGAAGACTTCCCTTCTTTTCGTGTAGTGTTGACTAGGTGTCAAGATTAGGGTTTGCAGGCAGAGCATCTAGATAGATTCTCTTCTTTCATAAACATGGAAGGTGTTGATCACTTCCATTCTTCCCTATGATGTAAGGTCCCCTTGTGAAGGCCTCATCCCTCCTTTGGTAGGATGTGTGGCTCTTTACAAGTTGGTAGAACCTTTGAGGGTCCCTTTCTCTGATGATAGGATGCTTAGTGGTGACCTTTGGTCTTCATTCTGCTGTCAATCATCCAAACCTTACTCTTGTTAGATGAATATTTCTCCCTTGCTAGAGGATAGAGTCCTTGTTAGAAGATTGAAGATGTTAGAAGACTACCTTTGCAGCTGAAGCTTGAAGATCAAGAGGAACAAGTTGACACTTGTGGGAAGAAGATCAAGTTGAGATTGAAGAAAGAGCTGAAGCTTGAAGAAGATGAAGAACAAGTTGATACTTGTGAAGGGAATCCATTGGAGATTGAATGAAGAAGCTGAAGCTTGAGGTTGGAAAGCAAGTTGATACTTGTGATTTCAATGCTTGGAGTGCCTGAAGGAACAAGTTGATGCTTGCTAGTGGGATTGAAGCCTGAAGGTGGAGTTTACTTTGGAGCTGAGGCCTGAAGAAGAAAGAATAAGTTGATACTTATGTTTGATGTATTAGAAGCCTGAAGAAGCAAGTTGACACTTGCTATTAAAGATGAAAGACTTGAAGAGCAGATGAGGACTGAGGACTGAACTGCTGTCAGAGGATTGCTTTGCTGTAAAACTGTGGAAGCTGTTGATCTGTTTTCCTTCTTGTCTGTTTCTTTCTGTGCAACTATATTGATGTGACTTGTTTGATTTGCTTGATGCATTAGAATAAGTTCATGTTTAGATTGTGTTAAGCTAGGAGCATGATTGCACTAGAGGTTGAGTTGCTCCCTCTGCTTGTACTTTTTACTGTATGGCTTTGCTTGCTGGTATTCGGTAGAGCCCAGCTCCCTTGCCTGTGTGGTTTGTGATTTGCTTGATAGCATGTTATTTCCTCTGTATGATTGCAGTTATTCATATCTGGCTTGAGGTTGAGATGAGCTTGTGGAGGCTGATGCCCCACACACATTTCCTCCCTCACTTGCATTGCATGCATTTTACAGTCGTTTACTGTTTATTGTTTAAGCTGATGCTTTATCTATTTCTGTTTATCATTGACATGATCCCCTAGGAATCTCACTTCCTTTGATAAGGAAGTGATGATTAGAACTTTAGGTTGAAACCTATGCATGATAACTTCTAGGAGTTCCCTGTTTCGAACTTCAACCATAGGATGAATCCTTAGCATGACAACATTAGGACTTGATAGTCTTCCCCTTAGTTGAGCCTGTTCTCTCTTCTCATCTCAAAACAAATTAAAATACAGTAATAAAGGTTAACTGACATCGTACGTTACGAGCCTTAAGCTATCTGAGAAAGGATTGTTGGAGAGTTGCTTTTCAACAGTCAGGATGTTTAGTATGGCACCTTTTGGGTGACATGCGACGCATTCATTTTCAGGTCATAGTCTCTAGTGCAATATTGGTTGCAAACATCCATAAAAAACAGTTCTTTCGTAAAAGACAGAAAACAAACTTCAAACCTTTTTTCCCCGTGGGCCCATAATTCAAACGAAGTTTTTCTGAAGAAAAGAGTGTCGTTAACTCCCAATTCTACCGCAAACGGTAACGCTTATGTCTCCAAGGGTCGAGCTGCGTACATCCAACTGTTGGAACTGTTTGTTAACCCTACTCGATAAAATAGATGAATCTGAATCTCCGTAATCTGTATTATCCCAAACTACGTAAGCTCTGATCTCTCATATCTGTTGAGAGTACGTAGGCACAATACTGACGTATTGGCGAGCCACCTTCACCCATCCGTAACCCGTAGTTAGCCGAACTACGTTGACTCTGATTTCTCATTCTCTGATGAGAATACGTAGGCATAAATTGTGACGCTTTGCCGAGTCATTTTATTTTCTTTTCAGACCAGCCTTGATAGGTAGATAGTTAAATAAACCCGTCCGATAAACACAACAAGCGTGGATCCCATCGAGTATGATGGACGTGAGGGGTGCTAATACCTTCCCCTTGTGTAACCGACTCCCGAACCCAGACATTGGTTGCGACGACCTTGTCTTATACCTTTTCGTCAGGTTTTTCCGATTGTTTCCTTTCCCGTTCTGAGGGATAAATAACGAAAGGTGGTGACTCTTCTGTTTTGCCGGCACCTTATTTTCGCGGTAGCGACAACTGCCCCTGTAGATAATGATGTTGATAATAATAACAACAATGAACCTGCTGCTGTGAAGGATGGTGTAAATCAAGCAAATAAAGGGCCCTCTATCAAAATTCAGAAGAATCATCCCAAGGAACTCATAATAGAAAATCCTAATGAAGGGATTGTTACTAGATCAAGGGAGATGGTGTCCAATGCCTGTTTTGTCTCTAAGATTGAACAAAAAAATGTGAAAGAAGCTCTGGTTGATGAATTTTGGATTAATGCCATGTAAGAAGAATTGGAGCAGTTCAAGAGGAATGAAGTTTGGGATTTGGTTCCTAAACTTGAGGGAACAAATATCATTAGCACAAAGTGGGTTTATAAGAAAAAATATAATAATAATGGAGTGGTTACCAAAAACAAGGCCATAGTTGTGGCTCAAAGGTATACTCAAATTGAAGGTATTGATATTTGTGAGACCTTTGCTCCAGTTGCTCGTCTTTAATCCATAATACTATTACTAGGAGTGGCATGTTTGTTGAGATTCAAGTTGTTTCAGATGGATGTGAAAAGTGCCTTCTTGAATGGGTTCTTACAAGAAGAGGTGTATGTTGAATAGCAAAAATGGTTTCTTTATCCCACTTTTCCAAATCATACGCACAAACTAAAGAAGGCTCTTTATGGTCTAAAGTAAGCCTCTAGGGCTTGGCATGAAAGGCTGATAGAATTCTTGGTCAACAATGGCTATAGAAAATGAGGAATAGCCAAGACCTTGTTTGTGAAAGAAATGGATGGCAAACTCATGTTTGCTCATATATATGTGGATGATATTGTCTTTGGCGGGATGTCAGACCATATGGTCCAACATTTTGTTAAACAGATGCAATCTGAATTTGAGATGAGTCTTGTGGGTGAATTAACCTACTTTATTGGGTTACAAGTCAAACAGATGGAAGACTCTAAAAAGAGGAGTAGTGGTGATGGTAGTGTGGAGCATGGGAATAATGATGATCCCTACTTTTATATGTTTTCTTTTTTGTTACTGGGAGGTCTTTGCTTGTGGTTATGGGATGTTATTATATATGTTCGGACATCATTTCATCATGTGTCGGGAGTTGTATGGTTCTATTCTTAAGGGGGAACTATGTGACATGAGGAGTTCTACTAATTTTGCGATGTTAGACAAGATGTCTTGACATTGTATTTAGTTTTGTTTGTTGAATTAATGGCTACAAATTCAGGGGGAGTTCTTGTTTGTTTATGAAGAAGTTTTTTTGTTGAAGTTCTTGGTTCTTGTTGTGTGAGAGTTTATTTATCTTTGTGAGGTTCTTTTTATCTCTGTTGTGTGTGCCTCTGATTTATTCTAGTGTGCTTTTTGTTATTTTGTGTTTTTTTTGTTCTTCATGCAAAGGTTGTTTTAGCCAAAATTTTCCAAAGGGGAGATTGTAAGTTTTGTGGTTTTTAGTTTGGCAGCAATTTTGTTAAAATAAGTTCAAAGCAAGATGTTGAGACAGATGTCTTGACAGGTCAGTCTGACATCATGACCAGCTTGATGTTGGGACATGTGGTCAGGACATCTTATTCCAGAAGTTTAGGACTGGGATGATTTGGTATTTAAAGTGTGATATTTTATAGTATTTTAATTCACAAAGTGTCGCAATCCAATGATGGATATTTTGGAATTTATGTCCCTGCTAGATGTGCATGTTTTTCATAAAAAGGATCTTGGAGCCTTTTTAGTTCCTATTTTTGTGCAGAAGATTATGCAAAATATTTGCAGCTGCTATTTTGGATCTATAGCAATTTTTTAGCCCAAGCCCATGCTGATCTGAAGACTATTTAAAAAGGAGTTATAAACCTAATGAAGTCGTGTAATGAAAGAAAAATTATTTAGGATTTAGAGAGTTTTATTCTTTGTGTTATTTGTTATTTGTGATCCTCTCTTATGCCTTTTGACACCTGAGTTGGACTGTGTTGCTTGTGCATTTGTGATCATTCATGTACTTCTTAGGTACTTGAATTGGACTGAGTTTTGAGTTGTAATCACTCCTAAGATTTTAAGTAAAGAGTGGATTCTTGTGTCTTTTGAAGTGAGACTTCCAGTATTCTTTATTGTTAAGTTTGTCACTATTGTGTGACTTCTAGTATTCATTCATGTTTGTTGTGGCTTTGAACTGATACTTTTATAGTGGATTTTCTTCCTGGATTGGATGCCCCCAAATGTAGGTGATGTTGCACCGAACTATGTTAATAATTGATTGTGTTATTGTTTACATTCAAGCTCTTAATTTTTCTGCATAAGTGTTGTTTGTTGTCTTGGTCTTAATGTCCTGACATATGTCCTGACATCTGGTATCTTTGTTCTAAAATTTCAATAGTGATGTGAATTTAATTTATAAACTATAGCAAACTCAAGATAGAAGGTTCGTTACGATTGCAAGGGGCAAGGAGTTATAATAGAAGAAAAACTCATAACATAGGGAATAAGAAAAACTGATAACAGAGTTGAGGGTGATAGTTAAAGAATTCATAACAGAGTCTCCTCTATAAAAACTTTTCAGCACGTATTCTTAGCTCTCTTCCATCATTTTCTTCAATTTTCAATCTCTTCAACCCTCAATTCTTCACTCTCCATTCTCTCTCGAATCTTTCTTCACTCTCTTATTCTACAACATTCTTCACTCTCTACATTCTTCTCCTTCCCTTCAAGCACCAAAGGAATCTTCAACCTTCATTGAATTAAGAACCTGCTTCATCAAATCAAGATCATGATTCATCAATCCAGCAACCCTACAATCAAATGCAACAACCAGAAATCAATTAATAAAACTTCAAAAAGAGTTTCACAAATTGACAGCACCACTACATAGAGCGCAAGAGCGATTTGCAGATAAACATCAATTCAACAACGAAAGTTTCGCAAGTACACAATAAAAACCAAGACACAAGAAGAAGAAGAAGAAGAAGAGGAATAGCAGATTCAAGAGCACTTAAACACAATAATGCGTAACCAATTTGAAGAAGGAGAATAATAAAGTAAATTTTCATACCTAAGGTGTTGCATCATCACTGTTATTTTCGTCGCGCAAGTATATGAACTTTTCTCTAAATCTCGCTTTCAATATGTAATTGTTGTAGCATTGGAGCCAAACCTACGTGTTTGGGATCCAATTTGTTGATTTTGGGATATAATTGGCGCGTAAAGAGTAGTTTAGGTCATCTAATCTCTAATGTGATTCATAAAAGAGGATTTGGAACAGATTGAATTAGAGTTAGAATTAGAATTAGAATAGGAGAGAGATGAAGATAGAGAGAGAGAGGGAGAGAGAGAGAGAGAGAGAGAGAGAGAGAGAGAGAGAGAGAGAAAGAAAGACATATATATATATATATATATATATATATATATATATATATATATATATATATATATATATATATATATATATATATAGAGAGAGAGAGAGAGAGAGAGAGAGAGAGAGAGAAGATCAAGAATACGTGTAGGTTGAGGAGATTTGACCTCCGCCACCACCGGCGCGTTGAAGCTTAGATTACAGGTTGGGGATGTTTGGAATTGGAGAGGAGCGTAAAGAAACATCAAGTGACTTAGGTTATATCGTTTTGTTCACATAATTCGTTCCCTTCATGAGTGTTGGGCCCCAGGCCCATGATAATTGCTATGTGTGCCCCTTGATTCTCTAATTGCACCCCCCCCCCCCCCCCCCCCCCCGCCGCCGCCGCTGGGTGGTTGTGGTACTTGGGCTCCATTCCTAGTTTTGAGCCCAATACTCTTATTATTTGCTTGTTGAATATTTGTAGAATTCCTTAATGAATTCTTGATCAATATCTTGTATAGGTTTGATTAATTTTCTTGGAAATTTCTTGTTGAATTTTGGTTGAACTTAATAATTAATAAAACTTAATAATTAATAAAACTTAATAATAATCATGAACTTAAATTGATTGAGCTTTGCATTGGAGTATTTTGGACATGGACCATAGAATAGACCTTGGCATTGGAGTATTTTGGACATAGACCACAAGACTGACCTTAGCATTAAAGTATTAGGGACATGGGCCATAGGATAATGTCGCACCTTGAAAATTCATCGAGAACATGACGCTCGCTCTAAAGGTGCGGAATGCGGTTCGATAGAGTCGCCACCAAAATTTATTTATCCCGAGGAGACAGGAAAGGAAAATATCAAGAAAGCCTTTTAAAACGAAAGGACAGGAACAAGATTGACGCAACCGATGTTCTGGGTTCGAGAGTCGGTTACGCAAGGGCAAGGTATTAGCACCCCTCACGTCCATTATACTCAACGGAAACCTCTTAGTACAATTTGCGATGGGCGTTATCTAAGCTTGCTTGTTTTCTTCTCAATGATAAATGTGAATTGGTAGGATAAAAGGAATAGATGCTAAGGGGGAACTCTAACACCCTTCTAAACCCCACGGAAAATATATGAATTTAATCAGAGTAAATTTTCATGCATTCACAAAAGGGTGTCACACATAATTTCAAAACATCAAAACACCTGTCATGCTCATAAACACTTCAATAATTAATCATGCCTTTTCAAGATTTCACTTGCATGTAGCAGCGAATTCAATTATATAATAATTTTCATAAAGAAACATTTGCGTTTATCACATAAACCAACATCGTTTAAGCGCTAAGGCCAACATCATAATATTCCAATGAATATAAACATGTTTATAGAGTACATAATGTATATCTTAAACACAACCCAAGCGATCCCAGTGTTACATGACCAGAGCATGACTCGACCCAACATAATTAAATCACTAAACAGCTACACCAATAGCGACCTCGCAACTACAAGCAGTACTACTCCTTGATACCTGCACGATGTCATGTAGGACATCATTCTAGTAGAAGGGTGAAAAATATTATCATAATAACAATGCATATAATCATATATAAAATGCATAAGCAAAAAAAACATATATTCCACATTTTCTCACCACAATTCATTATCATCATCATAATGTATATATAAACAAACATGGATAATTACCAAGCATATTCATCATGCACATATCCATGAATCTTAACATTCCACATAAACATACACATATTATGTTTACTCACCAATTCAGAATTACACATTCACAATTCTCAAATCAACAATTCATGCTCATAAGCATACGCTCATACAATAATCACATATTCACAACTCCCAATTACACAAGTAATGCACATACGCATGTTCGACAATTCTCACCATACTTCATCATATACTTCACAAAGCTTACATATATTTATATAGGCAAATATGAACAATCATCAAACATATCCATAATTCTCAATTACACAAGTCATGTACATACACCTATGCATAACTTCTTACAACATTCATATATTCATTCCATGAAACTCAATGCAACTCATGCCATGTGGTACCAACACTTGTTATCAATTTTCGGTTTTTACACTTAAACCGGGTCCACTCTTCTAGACTGATAACAACAAAAGCCCGTCCTCTAAGCTTTCAAACCCACTCTTCTAGGCTTGGGACAAGTCACTAGTCTCCACGAAACTAGCAAGCATTGCCTCTTGACTAAATGATGCATATGCAATCAACATCCAAATGCACTTAAGACCGTTCTCGCATCTTAATCTCATGCCTTCAAATAATTCATCACTCAAGAATTATAACATGATTGCACACATAACATATTCATATTAAATAACATCATATTCATCAAGCAATGCACACATATTCACAATATGTTCTCATGCATTATTCACAACATCGCATACAAACAATATGCATTCATAAATCAATATCATCACCACATTTCAAGCAATGCACACACATTCACAATATGTTCTCATGCATTCTTCACAACATTGCATACAATCAATATACATTCATAATTCAATATCATCACCATATTTCAAGCAATGCACACATATTCACAATATGTTCTCATGCATTCTTCACAACATTGCATACAATCAATATGCATTCATAATTCAATATCATCACCACATTTCAAGCAATGCACACATATTCACAATATGTTCTCATGCATTCTTCACAACATTTCATATAATAAATATGCACACAACATCGTGCCAACGGCAACGAACACAAATCACGACCATCATGCAATTTTAATCAAGTTAAACAATGCATTATATTTGTCAAGAGACCACAATTCATAATCTAGGATTTACGTTATACGGCTACCCACAGCATAACATATAACAACACACAAGCTACACATTATATATCAAAAGCATACAGTATGATAACACATCAAACGCACCCGTTCACGACGGTAAAAGTTGACAAAATGACACATTTCAAATATTCTGCTATAATTGGATCATACACTGACATCAAAACCATTTTTCCTAGAAGGAACATCTCTTTATCTTTCCAACACTTTGAACAGGGACTAAAACCAACTTACGGATCAAAAGATATGAATTTTCGAAGTTTTCTGAAAAACCAGAATTTTGCCTTAAAACGGCTACGGGATTTTGCATTTTTGTCCGAAAGTCCGACCAATTCAATTCTTTTCTTCGAAACAACCACATACTCATACTCACCTAACATATAGTAGTGAATTAGAACCATTAAACACGATTTCTACGACGTCCGATTTCCACTCAAATCTCAAACCCTCAATTATCCAAAAATGTCAAAACTCACAAACTCAACCAAATTCGATCAAATGAAGTCCAATAATCACGGCTAAGCATTACCCGACTAAACTACGGAATTTATTTTCGATTCTAACCGTTCAAGACTCGATTCTACCGATTAAACCCATTTGTGCCCTAGAATGGAAAATGGTAGAAACTCTCCAACAATCTCAATCAAACCAACAAACACATACATAATCATAAACATTGATAGAATAACAACATTTCACACACCCTTACCTTGATTAAATCGTAGCTAGAAGTTGTTCTTGAGCTTTTCCAAGTTTTTCCTTCTTCTCCTTCTCTTTTCTCCTCTTTCTTCTTCTTTCTCTATTCTTTCTCTTATGTTTCTATCTCTTTTCTTTTCTCCCCAATTTCCCTTATATATCCTTCTCTTTTATTTTATTTCTATCATAATTCTTCTCTCAAAAATATCTATCAATTCATTTAATTAATCATCCAATAATTCCAATAATTAAAATAATCCAAATAAATCAATTAATTAATATGAATAATTAATTATTGAAAATTGGGTTGTTACAACCCTCCCCCACTTTAGGGATTTTCGTCCTTGAAAATGTTACCTGATTCAAACAACTCTAAATACGACTCTCGTATCCCAATCTCCCAAATCCAACTTCCTCTAGTTGGTCCTCCCAACTACCACCATCAAAGTAATCCCCTTACCTCGAAGTTGCTTCTCGTTCATCAACCTGAACTAGCAATGCCTCAACAGACAAATCCTCTCTCACGGGATAGTTCTCTTTGTCTGCCCATCCGTCCACGGATGCTAGACAGAGTTCAACATCAACATGGCACCCAAAGCTTCTCCAACTCTCCCAAAATCTCAATGAAAACTCATATTCCCCTCTGACACAATATTCGACGACATCCCATACAACTTCATCACTTCACCGATATACATCTCAGCTACCTTCAATATAGAATGATTAATCTTCCTTGTCAGGAAAAGAGCCAATCTAGCCATTCTATCCAAAATCACCCAAGTAAAATCATATCCCTCAAATTCTCCAGAAAACCCAACATAAAATCCATGGGAGTACTATCTGATTTCCACTCTGGAATATTCAACGGTTGCATCGGACCCAACAGTCTCTGACGTTCAAACTTCGACTTTCAACAAGTCTAATCAGCATATACATCCTCAACCACTTCTCTCTCCATCTATGATCACCAAAACAATTTCTCAAATTCGGTCACATCCTTACAGTACCTGAATGGATACTCAATCTATCTCAATGTCCTTCTTCCAGGGTACTCTTATCCAACTCACACTATTTGGAACACACCCACGATCATGACATCTCATAGTACCATTCTCATCAATCCGAAAATCAGCTCTTTGATTGTAATTCACCAAATTCAACCATTCTATCAACTCAAACCAGAGTTTTGACCTTATCGAATCTCATCAAGAATACCACTAGTAAAGTCCAACATACTAAGCTTAACTCCATAAGAAGTCTCTTCACACACCAAACTCATATCTCGAATTTGCTTCCTCGTTTCTAACTCAATACCATCATTATCAGTATATACAAAAATTTCCCATTTGATACCTCAGCTACCATGTCGTCTCACCCGAATGGTAATTCAACCAAAACCATATTCCTTCAAAAGTCCCAATTATTTCCTCTACCTCATATTTAACTTTTCCAAATCAAACAAACACCTTAAGCTCTTAAGGTCAGCAATCATCTCAAATCTCAACTAAACAATTGAGGCTTCCAAACTCCGGCACAAACACACAACAACCAATTCTAAATCACTTGTCAGATAATTCCCTTTTATGTACTTTAAGTTGCCTTACAGTATAACTAAAAATTGATGGTGTTGCACTTAACATACCTCTCAATCATATCAACAAGGCATCACAAAATACAACAATTAATTCTTTTGGATTCGGTAAAACCAACACGCGAGCTGTTGACAGCTCTCCCCAAAACACTTTGAACTTTCTTCACAGTGGCATATAACTGCTTCCTCTCCAACACTGATAACTCAAGTTCCCGATGCTCAACATGATCCTCTATACTCTTCGAATATATCAAAATATCATCGGTTAACACAACCACAACTTGTCCATACCTCGTTCTAAAAGAAGTCTTCTGAATATCCTCAGCCTTCATACGAATCTGATGATACTCAGATCTCAGATTTATCTTACTAAAGACACTCGCACCAATCAACTGATACATAAAATCATAAATCCTCAAAAGTGGATACTTATTCTTGATAGTCATCTTATTCAATCTTCGGTAGTCCACACAAAGTCTCATAGAACTTTCTTTCTTCTTAACCAACAAAACTGGTGCACCCCACGACGACCCACTCGGACGAATAAACCTCTTCTCAAGAAGATCTTCAAGTTGACTCTTCAACTCTTGAAATGTTTAAAGATCTAATTATACCAATATTGTATCCCACATCTTACTCCCTTTAATAATTACCAGAAGCCACTAACCACCCTTAACATACTCGACCTCATAATTTGTTGTCGTAGCACACACGCCAGACACAAGTCTTAAAACTACTCAATCAGTTTAATTTCTTGAATATCCAGATAGACACATAATGCGGAGCTCTCAATATCGGTCTAGTTCCCGTAACTAAGTCGATCACAACTTCACTCCACGTCATGGCTGTAACTCACTATCTTGTCAGGATAACTTCCAGACACCCACAATTAATCGGCAAACCACCAACTTCCTACTTTCATTAACACTCAAAATTTCCATCAAAATTAAACATCTTAACACTGTCCTGCGCTGACTTATCAAAACAATTCTTAAGCACTTGTCTTCACTCCAAACATTTCACTGTTCACGGCATCTAAGCTCGCAAGACACATCTATCCCATCCAACACAATCCCAACTACTATCAACAAAATATTAAGGGTGATCAGTTCCTCAATTTTTCAATAGACAACCGAAATCATGATGGGGCATAAACCATCTTTACCAAAATATAAGAGCGTTCAACCACACACTGAACTACTTCATACTTGCAGCATCCTGGAAAAGCACAAGCTTCTCCCCCACTTATTACAATCCCACTCCTGCAGACAAGGTTTAGAACAACAAACGCATACCGACAGTGTTTTTACACACATGTCACATACAAGGGAACAAACAATATTAGACAACTTGGTCGGATGGACCGACCTGCTCTGATACCACTAATGTAACACCTTTCTAAACCCCACGGAAAATATATGAATTTAATCAGAGTAAATTTTCATGCATTCACAAAAGGGTGTCACACATAATTTCAAAACATCAAAACATCTGTCATGCTCATAAACACTTTAATAATTAATCAAGTCTTTTCAAGATTTCACTTGCATGTAGCAGCGGATTCAATTATATAAAAATTTTCATAAAGAAACATTTGTGTTTATCACATAAACCAACATCGTTTAAGCGCTAAGGCCAACATCATAATATTCCAATGAATATAAACACGTTTATATAGTACATAATGTATATCTTAAACACAACCCAAGCGATTCCAGTGTTACATGACCAGAGCATGACTCGACCCAACATAATTAAATCACTAAACAACTACACCAATAGCGACCTCGTAACTACAAGCAGTACTACTCCTTGATACCTGCACGATGTCATGTATGACATCATTCCAGCAGAAGGGTGAGAAATATTATCATAATAACAATGCATATAATCATATATAAAATGCATAAGCAAAGAATACATATATTCCACATTTTCTCACCACAATTCATTATCATCATCATAATGTATATATAAATAAACATGGATAATTACCAAGCATATTCATCATGCACATGTCCATGAATCTCAACATTCCACATAAACATACATATATTATGTTTACTCACCAATTCACAATTACACATTCACAATTCTCAAATCAACAATTCATACTCATAAGCATACTTTCATACAATAATCGCATATTCACAACTCTCAATTACACAAGTAATGCACATACGCATGTTCCACAGTTCTCACCATACTTCATCATATACTTCACAAAGCTTACATATATTTATATAGGAAAATATGGACAATCATCAAACATATCCATAATTCTCAATTACACAAGTCATGTACATACACCTATGCATAACTTCTTACAACAATCATATATTCATTCCATGAGACTCAATGCAACTCAATGCAACTCATGCCATGTGGTACCAACACTTGTTATCATTTTTCGGTTTTTACACTTAAACTGGGTCCACTCTTCTAGACCGATAACAACAAAAGCCCGTCCTCTAAGCTTTCAAACCCACCCTTCTAGGCTTGGGACAAGTCACTAGTCTCCACGAAACTAGCAAGCATTGCCTCTTGACTAAATGATGCATATGCAATCAACATCCAAATGTACTTAAGATTGTTCTCTCATCTTAATCTCATGCATTCAAATAATTCATCACTCAAGAATTATAACATGATAGCACACACAACATATTCATCAAGCAATGCACACATATTCACAATATGTTCTCATGCATTATTCACAACATCACATACAAACAATATGCATTCATAATTCAATATCATCACCACATTTCAAGCAATGCACACATATTCATAATATGTTCTCATGCCTTCTTCACAACATTGCATACAACCAATATGTATTCATAATTCAATATCATCACCACATTTCAAGCAATGCACACATATTCACAATATGTTCTCATGCATTCTTCACAACATTGCATACAATCAATATGCATTCATAATTCAATATCATCACCACATTTCAAGCAATGCATACATATTCACAATATGTTCTCATGCATTCTTCACAACATTTCATACAATAAATATGCACACAACATCGTGCCAACAGAAACAAACACAATCACGACCATCGTGCAGTTTTAATCAAGTTAAACAATGCATTATATTTGTCAAGAGAACACAATTCATAATCTAGGATTTACGCCATACGGCTACCCACAGCATAACATATAACAACACACAAGCTACACATTATATATCGAAAGCATACAGTATGATAACACATCAAACGCACCCGTTCACGACGGTAAAAGTTGACAAAATGACACGTTTTGAATATTCTTCTATAATTGGATCATACACTCACATCAAAACCATTTTTCCTAGAAAGAACATCTCTTTAGCATTGATAGAATAACAACATTTCACACCCTTACCTTGATTAAATCGGAGCTAGAAGTTGTTCTTGAGCTTTTCCAAGTTTTTCCTTCTTCTCCTTCTCTTTTCTCCTCTTTCTCCTTCTTTCTCTATTCTTTCTCTTATGTTTCTATCTCTTTTCTTTTCTCCCCAATTTCCCTTATATATCCTTTTCTTCTATTTTCTTTCCATCATAATTCTTCTCTCAAAAATATCTATCAATTCATTTAATTAAGCATCCAATAATTCCAATAATTAAAATAATCCAAATAAATCAATTAATTAATATGAATAATTAATTATTGAAAATTGAGTTGTTACAGGAATAATGGGTGGTTATAGGATAGGGTGCTCGGCAAGGATTGAGGCCCTTGTTCTTACGTATGCTCATGTGGTTAAAACTTGGTTAACGATTTTTGTGAAAATTTTGAAAATGAAGAGTGAGAATGAGGGTGGCTCGGGTTGTACACATGTGAGGTGTATTGTGATTGTATTTGTGAGCAAAAGGAGGATCAGAATGAGAGTGGATGAAAGGTACATCATGAGGTAAATTGGTGTGCAAGTTTGTGTGTTTCCATTTTTGGCAAGAATGATTCAAAATGGTGTATGGGACAATGGGTGTGTTTGGCTTAATCAAGCAATGTTTAGTAAGGCCAAAAGAGACCTCATGCATGTGAAATTGGTAGGGATTCATTGCTGCAAGACAAGTTGAGAAAATGTGCCAAAATTGTTCATGAACAATGCCTTGGACCAACTTCTATGTCATCCACTTTAAACCATCATAACTTGATGAATAAAAGCCCAATGATGTTGAACTTTGTATGGTTGGAAAGATGGGATATTATAGAGTAACTTTCATGACCAAAGAAACTTGAGATAAGTCTTGGATCAATGAGAAAAGATGGGTGGAAGTTGTGTCCTCAATGCTGTCTAAAGTAACTTAGAAAAAATTCTAAGTTTTTAAACCTTTGACATCTTTGGTACCCTATCTTTGAAGTCACATATCTTGAGGAGTTTTGATCCAATGTGAGAGATCTTGAAATGGATGGAAAGCTTGAAGAATGATATTCAACTTTCATATTGTGAGAAATTTTAATTGAGGTCAAGAACTTAGTGAAAAATGTCTTGGAAGTTTGGTTGAAAAATCTATCTAGCCACTTTTCAATTTTGACATCTTTGAAACCCTAATTTAGGAGCTTAATAACTTGAGCTCTACACATCCAATGGAGATTATCTAGTACTCAAATGAAAACTTGGAGGATTCTCTACAACTTTCATGTTTAAGGAAAAACCATTTGAAGCTTGAATCATCATGTAAAATAGGCTTGAAAGTTGGTATCTCAAACTCATTTTCTACACAGAAACATTTCCAAGTGCTGAAAATATCATAATCTCCTTTTTCCCAACTTTAGTTCATCATATCTCTTAAAACATGAATCTTTTGGACATGCTTCCTTCCATAAACTTGTAGCTTATGATTTTCTCTTTAATTTTATAGCAAGTTTTCCTTCATTGGATCAAAAATGAGAAAGTTATGGAAGTTGCAAGATGGCTAGAATTAGGGTTTTCTACACTTAGAAAATTTTCAATCAAAGCCCTAATTTAGTCAAACTCTTGATTTTATGTTTCTCTTTGACTTTTCTTGTTCCAAACACATGAAATCACTTTAAAACAAATATCATATCCTTGATTGACCTTGATGTCCAAGATTTTTACCTAATTGAATCACAGTCGACTTTTGTTGACCAAATGAAACCCTAAGACCATTTCCATTGACTGAGGCTCTTGTGATGGCTTGTGATGACATATAATCCATGTAGAGGACCCTAAAGGTGTGTGTTGAGCTTTATAATCATGTCTTGCCCAAAGAACTAGCCAAAAATCTCCTTTTAAACCAAGACTCTAGATAGTTATCCATGAGATAGGAGGAGGAGAATCAATACTTGTGTTCTTGATTCAAGAGGCTGAGTGACATGCCTTGATGATGATGGAGACCTTGTGACTTGATATTGCCACAAATTTGATCTTGGGATTTTAATTAGGCTTTAAAGATGAAGCTTCTCTCTAGCTTGTTAGATAAGATTTCTTGATTCCCTGTCTAAGATCAATGCTAGGTGCAAATGTTAATGTAAATGATAATGATATGGAGGTTAAAAGTTAGGGTGAAAAATAGGGTGTGACAGATGCCCCTATTTAATCTCCTTGGACTTGAAAGTGAGTATGACAAAGGCCTTCTCAGAGTCAAGGTACAAGGTAATTAAATACAAGAATACCCAAAGTTTTCAGCTAACCGGGGTGAAATGTATCAGGGTGGAAAAACATGATGGCTTTAAAAAATACATATGTCAAAAGATAAAAGGTAGTTTGATGAATTGGTTGGTTATGAAAGATATATGATGATATGCTCGAGAAGCAATGTAAAAGAACACAAGTGTTTTGCCAGTCCTAAAAGGGGAAGCATCCCTGCCGTAACAGATGATAATTAGGGTTTAAGAGAAATTCCTCCTACGAAATGCTTGGAGGACTCAAGGCGTATATAATGAGATATTCATTCCACAAAAGGTAGCAAGGACTCAGGGGATATAATGAAATATCTCTTACCAAAGGTAGAGCTCTTAACAATCAAACAGTGAAATATTCCTCCTACGAAAGGCAGGAAGGATCCCAAAATGAAAGGTGTGGAGAAAAGATTCCTTATGCGAAAGGCGAAAAGGACTCCAAAACAAAAGGCTTGGAGAGAAGATAAGTTCCTCCTATATTATATAGAGGAACTCCTTTCTGGATAACACGATCGAATAAATTTTTGCGAAAGCAGAAAAGACTCCTGAACAAAAGGTTAGGAGATAGTTCCTCCAACGAAAGGTAGCGAGGACTCCAGAGCAAAAGGTTCGGAGACAACGGTCCGACTATAATAAGTAAAGGATATTCCGCTGGGGAAGAAATGATAGTGAAAATTTCTACAATAAACAGAAGACTCGTGAGCAAAGGCTAGGAGAAAATTCCTTCTGCGAAAGATAGTGAGGACTCCAAAACAAAAGGCTTGGAGATAAATTCCTTCTACAAAAGGCTTGGAGATAAATTCCTTCTATAAAAGGTAGAGAGGACTCCGGAACAAAAGGTTCAGGGAAACAGATTTCTTCTACGAAAGGTAGAGAAAGACGCCAGAACAAAAGGTTCAGAGAAACAAATTTCTTCTACGAAAGGTAGAGAGAACTCCATAATGAAAGGTTTGGGGAAACGAATTTCCTCTACGAAAGGTAGAGAAAGACAGCAGAACAAAAGGTTCAAAGGCAAAGGTCTACAAAAGGTAGAATATTCTGTGGGGAGGAAAACGTAATACGCAAAGACAAACTTCTAAGGACAATGTGCAAAAGGCACAGCTGGGGATGGAAAAGGTGCAAAAGGCACAGTTGAGGATGGAAAAGGTGCAAAAGGCGCAGCTGGGATGGAAAAGGTGCAAAATGTACAAACCAAAAGTCTTACGATGTCGGCCTAAACAAGACTCACAAAAGGTAAGTTGAGGGAGATAACCACCCCTGTATAAGGTATTAGAATATCATTAACCTCACAGGCACAACGGTGGAGATGACATTATTTGTGTAGTGACCATTCAGTTCTTGGCCACACAGGCGTCAAGCATTCAAATTGATCGACGATACCCAATATAAATTTTATCGTGTGTAAAAGACAGCGGGAACGCTTACAAAAAGGAAAGCGAAGGGATATGATTTCACGCAAAAGGCCATGAAATACCTTACAAAAGGTAAGGTAACTCCTATGCAAAAGGCACGAAAGGAGTTACAAAAGTAATCATCGAAAGAGACAATGTCCACAGGAATGCTCTATCCTCTACATGAACCGGCTAAACAAGTGTGCAGATGATGCAAAATGTATGCAAAAATGTTGGGGATATTAGAGTCTAGAGTGACAGTTGTGCCAAGCATGGTTGATCTCGCTGGGGATTAAGGATATGCAAGGTGAACGGTACCAGCCGGAGGTTATTTTACAAGGAAGCACCAACCAAAAGTGGGTTTAAAACAAGAAGGTACCAGATATGATTGGACTTTGGGCTGGATGGGAATAAGCTTGATTTCCCGACACCATTTCTTCATGATACAATCAAGTTTTGGAGATGCCAGGACTCCAATTTTGGTGCCAATTTCTTCTGGGTTAGATGATTCTTGTCTAGGCCAAGTCACTTCATGGTTTCAATGGTGTTTTTTCCTGTTGCTTGGGGTTACGTTCACCCTATAAACATCTTTAGAGGGAGAGTGATCCCACACTTTCTTTCCACCACAAAATTAACATATGCAATACCTAGGAATTAGAAGAGAAATTTTTTTTGATGAAAATAATCTTTATTGATGAAGACCCATAAACGGGAAAATTACAAGAGGAGGCAATTCCTAAAAGAGGCAATTGCTTTGAAAGAAAATGGATAAAAAATAGCAATGGCAATGTTGAAATCGGTTTCTATCGAATTTTAATTCTGGTATTACCCATATGTCTCTGAAGATGTTTTATGCTTGCTTTTGAGTGCAACGATTATATTGATCCTTCCCAATTGGAGTTTAATGATCAGGAGGAAAATTTGTGCGTCCTCTCAAGATGCAGTTTTTGCCTTTAGAATCCCTAACTTTTGCCTAGACCGCCCTTTTCGGGTTTTCAGCCTACTGGGATACCCCTTTTTGCCTAAGTTGCCTTTACAGGTTTTTAACTTAGCGGATTATTTCTTTTGTTTTTAGTCCCTAATTTTTTCCTGGACCTTTTTCTTTTTACATGGTCCACCAGGACGCCCATTTTTTGCGTGGATTTTCTTTTTAGTCCACCGGGTCTATCTTTTAGGCATAATATTTTTTAACTGTATTTGAATTCACATGGGATGGAAGATTATCACCATCCATGGTCGAGAGAATCAAAGCTCCACCCGAGAAAACCTTTTTCACCACATATGGACCCTCATAGTTCGATGTCCATTTTCCCCTTGGATCGGTGTGAGTCGGCTGAATTTTCCTCAAGACCAGGTCTCCATCTCCAATGTGTCGCGGGCGAACTTTCTTGTCAAAGGCTCTCTTCAATCGCTTCTGGTATAATTGGCCATGACATATGGCCGTCATGCGCTTCTCATTGATGAGATTAAGCTTGTTGAGTCTTGCTTGTATCCATTCGGCTTCGTCTAGCTTGACGTCTGCTAAAATCCTCAAGGAAGGAATCTCTAATTAAATAGGAAGCACTACTTCCATTGCATACACGAGAGAGAACAGGGTTGCCCCAGTAGAAGTGCGCACTAAAGTGCGGTAGCCATGCAAGGCAAATGGCAACATCCTGTGCCAGTCTTTATACGTTTTCACCATCTTCTGGACGATCTTTTTGATGTTTTTATTTGCCGTCTCAACAACTCCATTCATTTTTGGGCGATATGGCGTCGATTTGTGGTGCTCGATCTTGAAGCTTTCGCACAACTCCTTCATCATTTTATTGTTGAGGTTAGAACCATTATCAGTAATGGTTTTATTCGGAACTCCATATCGGCAAATAATCTCTTTCTTAATGAAGCGGGCCACCAGTTGCTTAGTGACATTGGTGTAAGATATGGCTTCCACCTATTTGGTGAAATAATCAATGGTCGTTAATATGAAACGGTGTCTGTTGGAGGAAGTTGGCTCGATACGTCCGATTACATCTATGCCCCACATGGAAAAAAGCCAAGGCGAAGTCAACACATTCGAAGGAAGTGGTGAAGCATGTACTTTTTCTGCATAGATTTGGCATTTGTGACATGTTTGGACATGACGATAACAGTCTGTTTCCATCGTTATCCAGTATTATCCTGCCCTCAATATCTTCTTAACAATAGTGTGGCCACTGGCATGTGTCCCAAAAGACCCTTGATAACGCAAAATTGTATCATATATTTGACTTGACTTACATGAAATTTATCTGTGATTATTGTTACTTTATCTGATTTATGTTTTATTATGCATACATTTTCTTGTGTTTTATAGGTTGTTAAAATTTTGGATTAAAGAAATAAAAGAAGAAAGAAAAGAAAGAAATGGAAAAAAAAGAAGAAGAAATGGAAGGAAACAAAATGGGATTAAAGCAATAGAAAAGAAAATAAAAAATAATAATAAGGTGGGGGGCACCATACACTAGTGACACTTGCCATATAGGTGTGGCGCCTGCCACCTACAAATGTGAAGAGAGAGTGGCGAGTGCCACTCCTAAAAGAGGGAGAGAGTGGTGAGTGTCGCTCCTAAAAAAGATGGAAGGTGGCATGTGCCACCTGATGGAAACCTCTCCTAAAATTTCTCCATTCCTTCCTACACTTCCTCCAACATTCTCTCCATGTTTGGCCCTGAGCTCTTGGATAATGGACACGAGCAACAAGTATAAAAGAAATAGACGGTTTTCGAAACAGGGGAGCCATTATTCCTCTTTTCAGCAATTTTCTTCTGGCAGTTTTATGATTTTTAGTTTTAAGCAGTTTTTCTACCAATTTTGTAAAAGGCAATAGTTTTTCACACTGAGAAACGATTGCAACCTAGTATTAGGATTTACGTTGTTGTTTGTGATTTTGTACCAAACTCCAAGCCTGCCTCCATAATCCAAGTGTTTTTCAGTTCTTCGTAATTTCCAGGTTTCGTTTATTTACTTTCACTGTTATGCATTCCATTTATATTTTGTATAGCATTAGAATTTATTTTTTTAATAGCATGCAAGCCATCTATGGCTAAACTATTTAATATCAGTACGTGATTACGATCGGTCGGAAGGGGTTTAGTAACTCATGGTGTGAACTTAATGAATTTATTCTTCTGGTCTCGGTTTCTTTTTATTAAACTTAATAACTTTTGTTACGAGAGTAAAAAGGTAACGAAGGTTAGGATCAATAGAGCGAGAGTTTGAGGTTTTAACCGGATAGCTGAAACTGAACATTAATCCTAAATATAGCGAGAGCGCTTTAGAGTTAATTAGGATCTACTTATTTTCAAAAAAGTGTTTTTAAATACAAATGACAGAGCGAGAGCCTTCATTCTAATTTGAGAGTGTAGTCTGAGTCAATAAACACGAGAGTGTGAGATAAAGTATTTTAAATAAGTATTTTCTACAAAATAACATTTTTACCTTTTAATCAAACGCCCATGAATTATTGAATCCCCGATGATTGATAGAATTACATACTGATATTCCGTCATATCTTGATTTAAATCATATTTCAATTTATTTTTATTTTCTTGCATCTCAACTTAGAAATCCATTAGCCTTAGATTTACGTAGTAGCATTAGATAACGGTAAGATTGATTCTTGGTCCTTTGGGTTCGATAACCTTTAAAACTGCGCGATCCAAATGTGTACTTGCAGTCACGAATCATTTAGACATACTAAGTCGCGATCAAGTTTTTGGCACCATTGTCAGGGACCAATTAAGTCGATATCGTAAATTTAGTGTTGTGCAGTATAGACTAAGGCAATTATTTCTCTATTTTAATTCGTCGATTGTATGGCAAACACTCGCTCTAAAGGTGAAGAGCTTGAGCAACCGATTAACGACATCGAACATTTTATTAGTTTAAGACGCTTAATTAATGCTTTCCGAATTAAGTATAACCTTCTCGAACCTGAAATTCCCTTTCCAGAATTACGAATACCCATGGCTGAAGTACCTCAGAATCGACCTCTCAAGTACTATGTCATCCCTTCGTAAGAGGAACCACATAACAGTGTTGCTGCTCCTGCCATCAAGGAAAATAACTTCGAGCTAAAACCTTGGTTGTTTTCAGCTGTACAACTAAACCAATTTTTTGGAAGTCCCACGGAGGACCCGAACTTACATTTGTCAGTGTTCTTGCAATACGCAAACACAGTGAAAGCAAATGTTGTCAGCCCCGACGTAATAAGACTATGTGTTTTCCCTTTCTCATTAAGAGATAGAGCTAGAACTTGGCTCCAGTCTCTACCGTCCGCATCTGTCACTACGTGGAATGAGTTGAAGAAGGTGTTCTTAGCACGATATTTCCCACCTAGTAAGACGGTTATGCTAAGAGCCCAAATAAATGGATTCAAATAAAAGGACAATGAATCTTTTTTTGAAGTATGGGAAAGATACAAGGACATGATGAGGCTTTGCCTACATCACGGTCTAGAAGAATTGTTGATCATCCATACCTTTTACAATGGTCTCTTTAACAACACAAGATTGACAACAGACACTGCCGCGAGTGGTGCACTAATGGATAAACCCTACGATAAGGCTTATACACTTATTGAAAGTATGGCTCAAAATCACTATCAGTGGGGAAGTGAAAGAGCCTCAATAGAGAAACCCCCGACGAAAGGTGGTATGTACGAGATAAGCAATCTTGACCAAGTCAATGCAAAGGTAGATGCTCTCACTCAAAAGGTTGAAAGTTTGACCATAACACCTACAACCACTGTGGTTGTCGTAGCTCCAAACTGCGGGTTATGCGGAGTTCATGGGAATGCTACCCCTGAATGTCAACTTTTGATAGGAGTTTCCACAGACCAAGTGAATTATGCTCAAGGAAAACGTTACTCAAATACCTATAACCCTGTTGGAAAAACCATCAGAACTTTTTGTACAAAAACAACAATGCATTGTATGCACCTGGGCAAGCACCTGTTGTACCACTAGGATATCAGAAACCTGTCGTAGCTGCTTAAAATGCTCCTAGGAAATCTAACCTTGAAATAATGATGGAAAACTTCATAGCCACCCCGACTCAAACAAATAAAGAATTCTTAAATCAAAAGATACACACTAGTGAGCAAATTAAGCAATTAGCAAGCAATGTAGATGCTTTAGCCACTCCCAACAAAATGCATGAAACCTAAATTTCACAAGTGGCACAACAACAAGCACCTACTACTGCTCTTGCAGGAACATTTCTTGGACAACCACAACCCAATCCAAAAGGACATGCTAATGCTATCATACTATGATGTGGTACGAAATTGGACGAACCAACCGACCCGAGACTTAAGAATCCAGCTATGTATCAAAATTCTGGTAAAGTAACTGAGAAGGAAAATGAACAAAACATAAAGTACAAAGAAGATAGTGATCAAGAGGCCGCAGAAAAAGAAGAACCATATGTGCCTCCACCACCTTATAAACCTCCCATTCCATATCCTCAAAGATTTGTTAAATCTAAGAGCATGGGGAAATTCAAGAAATTCGTTGAACTTATGAAACAATTGAATATCAAAATACCCTTTATAGAAGTTATCACCCAGATGCCCTCATATGCTAAGTTTCTTAAAGAAATCTTATCAAATAAGAAAAATATTGAGGATGACAAAATCGTTACGCTTACTGCTGAGTGTAGCGCGATAGTCCAAAATAAAATGCCTCCTAAGCTGAAAGACCTAAGTAGTTTTTCCATACCCTGTGCAATTAGAAAATTTGTCATAGACAAAGCTCTATGTGACTTAAGAGCTAGTATTAGCTTAACGCCCTTGTCCATATGCGAAAGGCTTGATATGGGAGAATTAAGACCAACTAAGATGTTCGTACAACTAGCCGATTATTCTGTTAAGTTCCCGATAGGGATACTAGAAAATGTTTTGGTATGGATAGGTCAATTCTATATCCCTACTGATTTCATATTCATGGACATAAAGGAGGATGCAGTAACCCCTATCATATTAGGAAGGCCATTCTTAGCTACAGTTGTAGCCATTATAGATGTAATCAAAGGTATGCTAACTTTCGAAGTGGGTGAAGAGAAAGTCGAATTTATTTTGACACGATTCCTACAGGCACCAGCTATAAACGATACATGTTGTCTGCTAAATGTCATCGACAAATGCGTAAGAGAAATGGAGATGGAACAAACTTCTTATTCTGAAATCCTAAAAATTCCAATACCTCCAATTTTTAAAGATGATAATTGGTGTGGTGAATACCAAGACAACAATCTAAGTGAATGCCTAGCACTGACACCCAATCATATGCCTTGCCCAAAGAAACAGACTTTAGAATTTAAAACACTACCCAAAAATTTAAGGTATGAATTCCTAGACACCGAGCTCAGACGACCAGTGATAGTTAACACAGACTTAGGACAAATAGAAACTGAGAAACTACTGCATATCTTAAGAAAATACCCATCTGCTCTAGGCTACAACATTTCCGATCTGAAATGAATAAGTCCTTCCATCTGTATGCATCGCATTATGCTAGAGGAAGACTACAAGACCTCTAGAGAACATCAAAAAAGGATAAATCCCATTCGAGCGACATGGTCAAGAAATAAGTACAAAAGTTGTTAGAAGCTGGAATTATATACCCGATCTCCGACAGTCAATGGATTAGCACAGTGCATGTCGTACCAATGAAGGGGGTGTTACAGTTATTAAGAACTAAAAAGGCGAATCTATAGCACAAAGCTTTGTGACCAGAAGTAGAATGTGCATTGATTATAGGAAATTGAACAAAGCTACTTGAAAATATCACTTCCTTTTGCCTTTCATTGATCAAATGCTTGAGCGATTAGCTAAGCACTCCTATTTCTGCTATTTAGACAATTATTCATGATTCTTTCAAATCCCTATTCATCCTGATGACCAAGAAAAGACAACCTTCACTTGTCCTTATGGTACATTTGCCTATTGACAAATGTCATTTGGGCTATGTAACGCTCCCGCAACATTCCAAAGATGCATGATGTCAATCTTCGCTGACTTAATAGACGACATCATGGAAATATTTATGGATGATTTTTCTATTTGTGGGCAGAGTTTTGAAGGATGCTTATCGAACCTAGAAATGGTACTTGAAAGATGTGTAAAAGTAAATCTCGTGTTAAATTGGGAAAAATGCCATTTCAGGTCCGACAAGGAATCGTACTTAGACACATAGTGTCTGATAAGAGGATTGAAGTAGATAAAGTAAAAATAGAAATTATAGAAAACCTTCAACCTCTTAAAACTGTAAGAGAAATACGAAGTTTCTTAGGACACATCGGTTTCTACCGATGATTCCTTAAGGATTTCTCTAAAATAACTAAACCACTGACTGACTTATTAATGAAAGACGCTGAATTCATTTTCGATGACAAATTCCAGAAAGCATTTGAGCAATTAAAAACAGCTCTCATTATTGCACCCATCATGAAACCACCTGATTGGAGATTATCATTTGAAGTCATGTGTGACACTAGTGATTATGCCGTAGGTGCAGTTCTAGGACAGAGAAAAGATAAAAAGTTGCATGCGATTTATTACGCTAGTAGAACCCTGGAGCCTGCGTAAATGAACTACGCCACCACAGAAAAGGAACTTCTAGTTGTCGTGTTCGCTTTGGATAAATTTTGTTCTTACTTAGTAGGAGCAAAGATAATTATCTATATCGATCATGCCGTAATCAGGTACCTATTGAGCAAAAAGGACACCAAACCAAGACTCCTAAGATGGATACTACTACTGCAAGAATTCGATTTAGAAATCAAAGACAAGAAAGGTACTGAAAATGTAGTAGTTAATCATTTATCAAGAATGGAGGATATTAAGCCTAAGCAAGTGCCTATCAATGATGATTTTCCTTATGAGAGACTCAAAGCTCAGTTAGAAAACACAGTTGAACAATCTTTAAAATACAATGAGACTAAAACAAAAGAAGTCGTGGAAGCGATCTTTACTGAAACCACACTGTCGTGGTATGCTGACTTTGTCAACTACTTAGCAGCTGGAGTTCTTCCACCATATTTAACTTACCAACAAAAGAAAAAATTCTCCCACGATCTTAAACATTATTATTGGGATAAGCCTCTGCTTTTCAAGAGAGGTGCCGATGGTATCTTTCGTCGATGTGTTCCCGAAGATGAAGTTGAAAATATAATCTCTCACTGTCATTCTGCTCCCTATGAAGGACATGCAAGTGCTTCAAAGACTTGCGCTAAGATCTTACAATCCGGTCTCTTTTGGCCCACTCTATAGAATGGTGTCCATATTGCGATGATAAACTGCGACCGGTGCCAACCCACCAGCAATATCTCTAGATGCGACAAAATGCCAATGAAAGGCATTCTGGAAGTAGAAGTCTTTGACGTGTGGGGAATTGATTTCATGGGACCATTCTCGTCGTCTTTTGGTAACAAGTACATACTTGTTGCTGTTGACTATGTGTCAAAATGGATCGAGGCTATAGCTTCTCCGACAAATGATGCACAAGTAGTGATTAGGCTTTTCAAGAACATAATTTTTCCTAGATTCGGTGTGCCGAGACTCGTCATCAGCGATGGTGGCTCTCATTTTATTTCAAATATTTTTGAAAAACTTTTAACAAAATATGGAGTCCGACACCGTGTAGCAACATCCTATCACCCGCAAACAAGCGGGCAAGTAGAGGTTCCGAATAGAGAAATTAAACACATCTTAGAATAAAAACAGTTGCGACCTCTAGGAAAGATTGGTCTTCCAAATTACACGAAGCTCTATGGGTATATAGGACAGCCTATAAGACCCCAATAGGAACCACACCATTTAAGCTAGTTTATGGCAAATCATGTCACCTGCCGGTAGAATTAGAGCATAAAGAATATTGGGCCATTAAGACCCTTAATTTAGATTTTACTGTCGCAGGCGAAAAGAGAATTTTAGACATCCATGAACTAGAAGAACTTAGGTTAGACGCTTACGAGAATGCTCGCATCTATAAAGAACGAACTAAAAAGTGGCATGACAAGCGTATATCGAGAAAAGAGTTTGCTGATGGTGACGTAGTACTCCTATTTAACTCTCGACTCAAACTCTTCCCAGGAAAACTCCGTTCTAGGTGGTCTGGTCCCTTCGAGATAACAAAAGTTTTTTCAAATGGCGCAGTAGAAATAAAAGGAAAATCTAGTGAACCGTTCATCATTAACGGGCGGCGCCTGAAACATTACTATAAAGTTGAAAAAAAAGACTAGTCTGCCAGTATAAAGCTTGCTGAGTTGCACACTCATCCCCAAAATTAGTGAAATTTAAAATTATGTCGAGCTTACGAAATAAAACAAAGCGCTTGGTGGGAAACAACCCGCTTTTTAGTTTTTATTTTTATTTTTCTAATTTAGTTATTTAAATTTCTTTTATATGCTTTTCATTTTTCTTTTCTAAGAATTGTCATGCAATCTTATCCATTTTCTTTAGTCATTACTGACTTGTTATTCATTTTCCACTCATATACAGGCTAACTTAACATTAGTTAGTTACTAACTTTAGCGATGAACCGAGTTGACTGCATGGGCATTATTTTCAGAGGCAGAGCTCAGAGGAGGCGCTTTGAAGCCCTTGCTCAGAGAGAGATGTCACTTACTATTTACCTTGATGGACCTACCATGACTAAACTAAGTATCCGAGGCAGTGTTATGTATCTCCTCAACCAAATTTGTTGGGAACATTATGCTATCAACAGAAGATTTAGTTCCTACCGTAGGCTCACCCTAGAGTTCCTTAGCTCACTGGTTTACCATCCTAACCACGGGTACGGATTCAGTAGAGGCCTCATCAGCTTTAGGATGTTTGACATGGACTACCATTTTAACCACAGAGAGATCGCTGAACTCCTAGATTTCCAAGCGACCCTGATTCCTTTACCATCACCCAGGAGGAACTAGTTACTAACCTTGAGCTGGATTATTTCTGGGGAAGCATCACCGAAAATAATCATCATGAACCCAATGTTATGTACTCTGAAAGCATCCATAACCCTGCCATCTGCTACCTTCATAAGATTCTTGCTCACACTCTATTTGGAAAAGAAGAAAACATTTACTATGTATCAAGAGATGAGCTTTTTATGCTTTACTGTGCTTTCTAGGGCCGACCCGTTAATGGCGCTACCTTTATGATAACCAACTTTAGACTTATAGCACAAGCCAACCACGGACCAATCATTATAGGAGGCCTAGTGGCTATGATTGCCAATGCCATCAGACTGATTGCCTTAACCGTGGCATCATTTGAAACCTCGGCCCAGACACCTTTAAACTCCTGATTGATAACCAGATTGTCCATCTCTTTACCTTACCAAACTATAAAAGAACTAGTATCCATAACCTGAACAATTGGATTTATGATTTAGATGAACTAGACGTTCCACCTTCACCCCCTGAGACACCCCAAATCTATGACCATTATGACCATTATGATGACCATCTCTCTGACTCTGGCTCTAACACTCCTGATGTGCCTGCCGCCCAACGAGTGGATCATGCTGCTACCATTCACGCGTTTGAAACGAACGTCGCTGATCTTAGAGGCATAATTTCAACTCTCCGTGTGGATTTTCATGGATTTATTGATGTGGTGATGGAGCAGCTGGATTACATTTATCAGCATCTTTTCTCTATCGCTCCTCCTCCTCCTCCTCCTCGTGGCTAACTTTTTGGATATTGTTGCATTCCTATCTTCACACTTTTAAACAGTGCGGACACTGTTTGTTTTAAGTGTGGGAGAGGGACTTTATTTTCGGACAATTTTATTTTGCTGTTTTATTTTCGCAGTCTATCATTTAGTTTCAGATTTTTATAATTTTCTTCGTTTGAGACATTTTGTTTTATTTCTTTTAGTCAGTACAATTTAACTTCCTTCCCGAATTTTAGTATTCCATTTCAATTTTACATTTCATTTTCAATTCATGTCTATTTTTCATTAGTGATTAAATTAAGAATACCATGATTTTTCAAAATTTTAATTTTTCAAAATTCTTTTGTCTTTTTCTTCACCAAACAAGGTGGCACTCGCCACCCTTGCCTTTACAACAAGGTGGCACTCGCCACCCTTTTCATGCCAAGGTGGCACTCGCCACACATACACACACATTGTAGTGGCACCCGCCACTCACATAAATGTGGCCCCACCTTGTATGCATGTCTGCCACCTATCTTCCACTTACCACCATGCATGCTCCCACGTGCCACTCACCATCATGCATGCTTGCCACCTATCTTCTTTCCTTTGATTTTGTTGACCATCATAAACACAAACCAACTATACTAACCACATTAATTTCTATTAACTGCATTATTTATACCTCCATCACCAACTCTTCACAACAAAAAATACACAACTCGTTCAAAATCAGAAAGAAAGAAAAATATTTTTTCATCGCAAGCTACTGCCATGGCAAGCTGCCAAGTACTCTTTAGAGAAGGTGAAGCAGGTGAAAAATAGGTTGAACTCTACGTAGCACTGCTAAACAGAGAAGTCGAATCTACGAGGTATGATGATATACTTTGTTTAGAAGCATTAGGAATCAAAGACAATGTAAATTTTATGTTAGAGAAATTGGGTTTAACTTACTTTTTATCGTTTAAAGATCCTGTTTATGTTCAATCCACTCTAGAATTTCTAAGCTCACTCGTTTATGATCTTAATGGAAACCTTTACTTCCGTTTGTTTAACGTAGAATACACCTTCACTTTTGATGGATTAGTTGTCTTATTAAAATTTCCTTACGGAGATGGAATGAAATACGATGTGCTGGATGGAGTTGGCTGGCTAAACGCATATAAATATTTTTGGAGAGCGATAACAGGAACAGTGACTCATAGTTTTGAAGGCAATAGAGCCTCCCTAATCCAAAACCCGTCTGTACGCTATTTGCGCCAACTATTGGTATGTACTATTTTCGGTAGGTCCAACTCTAACAAGGTGAATGAAGCTGAATTTTTCTATCTTTTTACTACCTTAGCAACCACCGAAAAGATTAACATTGTCCCATTTTTGTTCCCCCACATGAAAGCAATCGCCACTGCTAAAAAGGGAGCTATAGTTTTTGGCGGCCTAATAACTACTCTAGGTCGAATTCTTGGTTTATAAAATAAATTTTCACCTTTGACACCACTACAGCCGTGAAGTATAGACATAGACATGGTTAGAAGCATGAAAATGGTAAGGAAGCAGTGAGACGGGAATTTTGACTTAATGATTAATAATCAAGCGTTCCCGGATTTTATTCTTCTAAACCCAGCTCGCACAGATGTGTGTAACCAAGATAATTATTGTTATGTTGATAATCTAGTCCCCGCATACATTTCAGAGAATGTTGTTGCTGGCGGGGACAATGGTGACACATTTCCACACACTACATGTGTCGCTTTTGAAAATATTGCAGGTACATCCTCGAGGCGCAGACCTAGAAGAAGTGAAGACACACCTGCCACTCTCGATGACATATATGCTGAGATGCTACAATGGAGCGAATTAGATGCTCAGCGTGATCAGATAATTCAGAATATCGAAGCCTAGTAAGTCGAGATGATGTAGATTCTTCGACAAATGCAAAATGAACAAAGTAGCATGTCTGGCTTGATCGCAGAGATGGAAGATTTATCAGTATATGTGGAACATCCTGAAGACCCACCTAACCACCCTGGAAATGGTAGGTGGGCAGGAACTCACGGCAGAGGTCGCCGATAGAAGACTTTCCAGGTTCTACCTTCCTTTCTTACCTTAATCTGTTGCATTGGGGACAATGCTCGATTTAAGTGTCGGGGAGGAAGCTTTATCGCTTTTATTTAATATTTTCCCTTTTATTTACTTTTTTCTAGGTAGATTTTTAAATTTTGATCTTTCTAATTATTATCTTATGATATCTCTTTGTTTAAGCGTTAATAAAATCAAATTCATGTGTTGTCGAGTCATTATACGTAGTTTCCGCCATTTATTGAATTCTCCCAAATTCTTGAGTCATAACAAAAAAAATTAATGTCGGTTTGATGTATGACACATACCCAAATGGTATATTGATTGATTTAGGCTAAGTTCAAGAGACTTTAGAAAGTATTGATAATATCAGTACCTTCTTGACACCCTGAGCCCCCTGAATATGTTGATGAATTTGAATACTTATTATGCCAATGCCTTAAATTTTAGAGTAACCTTTTGATTAGTTTATACTAGCAGTCAGCACCATCTTGAAGCACAACCTAAGTAATAAATCGATGCAAATACGTGTTTGATCTTAAAAATGCGAATCAAATAGAATTATTAGAAAAGGTGAATGAAAGATATGTTCTTACTAAGTTAGGTGGTCCTTACCTGACCATTTAGCCCAACGGATCAGACTCTTGAAATTAAAAAATACACAAGAAAAAGAATGCGAAAAAGTTTTGAAAAAGAGATTAATGAACACTAACAGGTTTACTTGCCATGGGCGTGTAAGGATAACGAGTTTAATATGATTGCACGAGAATGAAAAAGAGGTGAAAATGAATATGTTGAGTTATAATAACATGATTCGAAATCGTCTGCATAGAGAGGGAGTTTTTGATTGCACACAGTAATTTTGTGTCATTACGGTATCCTTAGTATTTCCATCCAGTACCTATCTTTCGTACAGAAGTTTCACAACAATGTATGATTTGTGTTCTATCATGTTAAGATAGATGCTTAATATGTTTTATTTACTTGAGGACAAGCAATGGTTCAAGTGTGGGGGAGCTTGATAACACGAAATTATATCATATATTTGACTTGACTTACATGAATGTTATCTGTGATTATTGTTACTTTATCTGAGTTATGTTTTATTATGCATCTATTTTCTTGTGTTTTGTAGGTTGTTGAAAATTTGGATTAAAGAAATAAAAGAAGAAAGAAATGGAAAGAAAAGAAGAAGAAATGGAAGGAAAGAAAATGGGATTAAAGAAATAGAAAAGAAAAGAAAAAATAATAATAAGGTGGGGGCCACCACACACTAGTGGCACTTGCCACAGGTGTGGCGCATGCCACCTAAAAATGTGAATAGAGAGTAGCGAGTGCCACTCCTAAAAGAATGGGAGAGTGGCGAGTGCCACTCTTAAAAGAGAGGGAAGGTGACGTGTGCCACCTGATGGAAACCTCTCCTAAAATTTCTCCACTCCTTCCTACACTTTCTCCACTCCTTCCTACACTTCCTGCAGCATTCTTTCCATGTTTGGCCCTGAGCTTTTGGGTAATGGACACAAGCAACAAGTATAAAAGAAATAGACGGTTTTCAAAACAGGGGAGCCATTATTCCTCTTTTCAGCAATTTTCTTCTGGCAGTTTTTTGATTTTTAGTTTTAAGCAGTTTTTCTACCAATTTTGTAAAAGGAAGTAGTTTTTCACACTGAGAAACGATTGCAACCTAGTATTAGGATTTATGTTAATGTTTGTGATTTTGTACCGAACTCCAAGCCTACCTCCATAATCCAAGTGTTTTTTAGTTCTACGTAATTTCTAGGTTTCATTTATTTACTTTCACTGTTATGCATTCCATTTATATTCTGTATAGCATTAGAATTTATTTTTGTAATAGCATGCAAGCCATGCCTGGCTAAACTATTTAATATCAGTATGTGATTACGATCGGTCGGAAGGGGTTTAGTAACTCATAGCGTGAACTTAATAAATTTATTCTTCTGGTCCCGGTTTCTTTTTATTAAACTTAATAACTTCTGTTACGAGAGTAAAAAGGTAACGAAGGCTAGGATCAATAAAGCGAGAGTTTGAGGTTTTAAACGGATAGCTGAAACTGAACATTAATCCTAAATATAGCGAGAGCGCTTTAGAGTTAATTAGGATCTACTTATTTTCAAAAAGTGTTTTTAAATACAAATGAGAGAGCGAGAGCCTTCATTCTGATTTGAGAGTGTAGTCTAAGTCAATAAATATGAGAGTGTGAGATAAAGTCTATTAAATAAGTATTTTCTACAGAATAACATTTTTACCTTTTAATCAAACACCCATGAATTATTGAATCCCCGATGATTGACAGAATTACATACCGATATTCCGTCATATCTTGATTTAAGTCATGTTTTAATTTACTTTTATTTTCTTACTTGAATCTCACTTTAGAAATCCATTAGCCTTAGATTTACATAGTAGCATTAGATAACGGTAAGATTGATTCTTGGTCGTTTGGGTTTGATAATATTTAAAACTACGCGATCCGACTGTGCACTTGCAGTCACGAATCATTTAGATATACTAAGTCGATCAACCTTACATGTACTTCATTTATGATACGTTCTGCTTCGTGTCTATCCACACATCTGAGCAGAACCGAATCATAGTCCTTATAGCACATCACCGCTGAGTTAGAACTTTGACGAAGGCTTCCTAAGATATTTCTTGTCGATGATGGTGTTGGCTTCTGGATATTCTTGTGTTTCCATATACCATTTGATATCATAAAACCAAGGATGATCATCAACTTTAAGCTCTACAGCGTCAGTTTCCAGGCAATAAGCAAGTTTGTCAAGGTAATCTAAACGAATGGCCAGTGGCTCATTCTTCCACTTGACTTGGAACATGGATGCTAATGTTGCTAGAGCATCTGCCAATTGGTTTTCCGCTTTGGGAATGTGGTGAAAAGTGATATCATCAAAGTATGGGATCAGCTTCAAGACATGATCTCTATAAGAGATCAGCTTGATATCTAGTGTTTTGTATTCCCCTTTGATTTGGCATATGACAAGAGCATAATCTCCATAGACTTCCAAAATCTTGATTTTATTATCAATGGCAGCTTCGATCCCGAAGATACAGGCTTCATACTCAACCATGTTATTAGTACATTTGAAGCACAATCTGGAAGTGAATGGTAGATGAAATCTAGTTGAGGAAGTTATTATTGCCCCAATTCCAAAGCCTTTAACATTTGTGGCACCATCGAACACAAGCGTCCATTATGATCCTAGTTCGGGTCCATCGTTTGGGCCAAGCATTGTATAGTCTCTGGAAAACATGACGTCTTCATCACGAAAATCGAAGTGCATAGATTGGTAGTCATCCACAGGTTGGTGGGCAAGATAGTCAGATAGTACACTTCCTTTGATGGCCTTTTGTGTGACATACTGGATGTTATACTCTATCAGTACCATTTGCCAACGGGCTACTCGTCTGGTAAGCATATATGTGTCGCTACTACGAAAATCGGCGCCGGCTGAACAGAAGAGTCGCCACCGTGCGTTATTTATCCCAAAAAGGGGAAAGGAAACGCTCAGAGTAAACCTACCGCAAAGACGGGAAAGGAATGGTCATCGCAACCAAATCCTGGGTTCGGGAGTCGGTTACGCAAGGGGAAGGTATTAGCACCCCTCACGTCCGTCGTACTCGACGGGATCCACGCTTGTTTTCGGGTATGGATTGTTATTCTATCTACTCTACAGGTCAAGGGTTAAAAGGAAATGAAAATGACTCGGCAAAGTATCGCACTTTATGCCTACGTATTCCCGTCTGGAACGAGAAATCAGAGTCAACGTAGTTCGCCTACCTACGGGAAAGGAGGGGAAGGTTGCTCGCTAGGATATCGCATCATATGCCTACGTACTTTCATACAGCATGAAAGATCAGAGCAAACGTAGTTCGGACCACGTACGACACCAGTCTGTCTTGATTATTTTTATTCCTTCTGAAAAAGGGTTTTTCTGATTACCAGTCCAAGCGGACAAAAATGACGTTTTGATGAGTTCACATTCTTTTACGGAAGAAGTGTCTTTTATTGTGTTTGAAATCTTATTGTGTTTTTTCTGTTCGTTTTTGAGAAAGAAGAGACAGAACTCTAACCTACGGTTGCAAAGGGAATCAAACTAACCTAATGTTATCATGCATGGGTTAAGACCTAATGTCTATCATGCTCCTCTCTTGCGCAGAGAGAAACAGAGATCCTAAGGGAATAGACGGAAACAGAAACAATAGCAGATATACAATAAAGCAGTAAAATGCATGGATGCAGCAATACAAGCGAGGCAAGGGAGTCCCACTCAACCTCGAACCCAGAAAACAACAGGCAAAAGTGAACAGAATTCACTTTCAACCTAACGGGTTAAACAGCAAGCAATACAGTCAGGGAAAACCAATCAATACATCAAGAATTAAACAGCAAAAATAAACAGCCACAGCAGCTCTGCATCAACATCTGTCTTCAAGTCATATCCAAACAGCTACAAGCTTCAGGCAAGCCTCAGTCTTTATCTTCACAGCCTTCAAGCAAGGTTTCTGTCATCAGTCTTCAATCTGCAATGGCTTTTCTTCAAGTCTCAATCTCCAAGATGAATATCAGTCAACAAGAGGGAATGAATGTTAAACAGTCAATTGCCTACCAAGGGTGGCTCACTGACTGTTAACATGATACAGACAATTTTCTCTCAAAAGTTCTATCTTTCAAATACATTCACTATCCTTCCAAAGGAAGGAGGTGGATATTTAAAAGAGACTTTGAAATATCCAGAGTGAATGGAGGCAGACAAGACCTTCCATGTTTATGAATCAAATTTTCTACCCTAGAGCTCTGCCTAGCTCCTAATTCCTATAGCCTTCAACAGCTGCCAGCAAGGGATGCTCCTCATCAACTCTGGAAGTTGGTCTTCAATCTCTTGATCTCCAATGGCTTCATCATCACAGTCTTCAGCTCTCCCAATCCCCAAGCAACCCAATATCCCACACAGACAAATAATAATCCCCAGAGAGGGCACACCACACCATCAAGCAGGCACAAGCAATATACTAATAGTAATAGTATAATAGGGGAAACTTAGTGATTTCTAAGGGATATATTAGCTACCCATAATCCCTATAGTCCCATACCCCAAAGATTCAAATTACAACTCCTAAAAGAATTGATTTACTTCACCTATGTTATCTCCTAAACCCTAGTTTTGATCACACTAATCACACCTAAACAAATCATCCAAATTTAAGTTCTAAAATCATGAATTAAATTTATATACAAGCTAAAGTCCTAAGCTAATCAACCTAAAAAGAATGGGTCAAAAATATTAAAGCATCTATCCAAACTAAAATCAACAAATTCATGCATTAAACTAAACATTATTTAATCCTATTTAAAAGAAAAATATGCTAAAAATACAAAAATAAAATGAAATGTTAATTTTTTTATATGATAATTTTCTTAACAGAATTATGAACAATATGCAAAAACAACCAATTAAAAATAAGCATTTTTCTATTTGTTATGAATTTTTAAAGGAATGAAATGAATTAAGTAAAATTAAAATGAATTAATTTGGCTGAGGGGTGCAATGAGTATTTATTCTAGTTAAAATAAAAGGATGGGCCCAGACTGGGGGGCGCGCCTAGCAATGCACGTATGGGCCCAATGCATCCAGAAAACACAACAAAAAACAAAAAAGGGAAAACGGTGCATAAAGTAAAAGTTTCAGTTCAATTATGATTGGGCCTGCGAATGGGGGTGGGATTAGTAACTTATCATTGAGCCCAGTCTGAGGGAATTAGTGAAACGGTGCGTTTGGCTGCACGGGATCTCCCTCCAAATTCCAATTGAATGTGAGCCATCAGATTCGTACTCAAGTCAAGGTCAAATGGCTGATCGTGTGGTCCAGGGTTCGTCTTCAACCTTGGAACCCTAGGGTTTCAGAAAAACTTCTCCATGCACGCATCTTTCTCCTCCTCTGTTCTCCCTCAAACCTCAATGAAATTCCACGCTATAAAAACCAAAAGTGATCTATTCTCTTCCCTCTACACATCCATGGCAATAGCCTTCTCTAAAACTCACTCAAACTTCAAACCCGATAGGTAGAAGATGCTGATTCCACCATTATGCACTGTCATCAACCATACCAATTCTTGCTAACTTCTACCCTAACACCATCTACACTTCATGCTGATCAAATTAAGCTACATATCCAAGATTATAGCGCAATATTCTAGATGTTATAAACCCTAACAGATTTGGTACACCTATGGCAACTTCCATGAAACCTTCTCAAACTCACCAGGATTAATCATCTAACCTAACCTAACAATTCTAACCTAATAGATCTCTAACATGCTATCTAAATCAAGCAATTCGAATGGATTACCAACCTGGTGTAAATGATGAAAATAGATGGAGAACTCTTGAGATCCAAAGCTTGCAATGATCTGGATTTGATCCACACACTCAATTCTTTGTTTTGTATGCAAAAGTTCTTGCTCCAATGCCTTAGATCCTTGTAACCACTTCTTCTTGCACCTTGAATGATGAAGATGGATAGCACGAATTCTTGCTAAATTCAACCAGATTTTGATGTGAATTTTGATCCTTGAATGATCTAGATGATGATGAGATCAAGAAATTTGGAAATTGATGGAGATTTGATGAAGTTTGAGATGCTTTTGCAAAATGGAAGAATGATGTATAGCTATGTGTTTTGATCACAATGATTCACCAACCCATGCATGAAGCTACTCAATCCAATATATAGATGATCATGGACCTTTCTAGAACTTTGTAGAAACTTCCCATGCACACTTTCCTTTGGATTTGGATTATGTAACTTCTTTTGTAAGTAACCAAGCATAACTTTCAAATCTTGAACCAAACTCAAAAATCCACTTTTGCAAATGTTCTTAAAACATTTTTTCCAATCAAAATGACCTATAATTTCACCTCATTTGGCCAAATTATGAAAAATCTCCATTTTAGGTCATTTTTTATTCATTAAATTCACCAATTTTGAAACCTTGAGCTATGAGCCTTTCCAATCTTTCATGATCACTTTTCTAGACTCAAAATGTCATTTGGAGCAAGTTTTATGTTGTGAAGTTTTTCATTTGAAGCTTCCTTGTATGAGTTTTGGGCATAGGCTTGAAATGACCTGTAATTCTCAGATGACCAAAATACCCTTTGCTTGCCAAGACCATAAGTAGAGTTCCACAAATCATATAGAGGCATACCATACCATTATAGAAAGCTAAGACAATGAGGAACAACGCTTATGTTTACCAGAAATTCATTTGAAATCTCCTTGAAGGGTAAACGTTGCTTGGAAGACAAGTAACTTTCACAGACAAAATTTCAGATACCCCAGATGACCTGTAACTTGCAAGGACCATAACTTGAGTTCTATAAATCTCCTTGATGTCTTCCACCACTCAAATTAAATGTATTGAGATCCTATACAAGTTTCATGTTGACCAAGGATCCATTTGAAGCTTGCATTTTGACTTATCTTGCTTGGAAGTTTGACCTAAATCAGGGGATTTTACACAGAAACCCTAATTTAGAAACTCCTCTTCTTCTTGATTTCACTTGATTTCTTCTTGGCATATCACCATATCCTTATTTACATGTCAAATGATGAACCCCACATATCTCCAATAGACCTTAATGCCTTTCAATCAAACATTTGACCTAGGGTTGACCCAGGGTTGACCCAGATGAAACCCTAGTTGACTGTGTTCAACTGCAACTCTTGTGATCATATCAATGACTTGCCTCCTTCTCCAAATGACTTTCTAAGTCTTCCATGATGTCTACATACTCTCCATGCTCAATTCACAGCTCACACCTTCTTTGATGATCTTCAGATGCCCTCAGATAGGAGATAGATTCACTGTTTGATCCACTGACTTCTTAGATCTCAATTTCTTTCCTGATGACTTGGATATGATTGAATTTGAATAATAACCTCTTGATAGGCTCATAGAGATGAGAATAGTACTTGGTCCCTTGTTGGATGTCTTGCTATGTTATGCTATGCAGATGATTAGACTATGTACATGACTCTATATGCAAATGCTAATGCAATTGAAACATAAACCAAGTGAATAAGGTTGAGCAAATTTTAGGGTGCAACAGATGCCCCTATTCAAGCGACTTGGACCCAATTGGGTGAAGAGCGAACGACCTTCAAACATTCGCGGTACGAGACGGTTGAATACTAAGAACCCGGAAATTTGCCAACCGCAGAAATAAACTGCACCACTGCTTGGGGAACGACATTCATCAACTGAATCTAATTGTTTACAGCAACCATCTGCTTGGGGGATTATTTTCATCAGCCCGAGGGAATTCTATCATCATAGAAATCTCAACTAAACTTGTCCATGTCAGGACTCCACCTGCTGTCAATACAGGAAAATCTCGGCGACTTCGCTGGGGATAACTCATCTGCATTTCATCAGAAATAAATCGTCCACGATAGGAATAAACTCTTCCACGTTAGAAATAACCTCTTTCCACGTTAGGAATAACTCTATTCGTCCACGTCTGGAATACATCGTCCACGTTAGGACCCACCTTTCCACGTAAGGAATATATCACTTTTCCACGTAAGGAATCAACTTCTTTCCACGTTAGGAATGCAATCTTTCCACGTAAGGAATACCATCTTTCCACGTAAGGAATTAAAACTTCTTTCCACGTAAGGAACTAAAACTTCTTTTGGATCTGTCCACGTTAGGACTAACTTTCTAGGTTATGAATACATCGTCCACGTTAGGACTCATCCTTCCACGTTAAGAATAAACTTCTTTCCATCTTATGAATAACATCTTTCCACGTAAGGAATGCATCTTTCCACGTAAGGAATACATCGTTCCACGTTAGAAATAACCTCTTTCCACGTAAGGAAAAAAACTTCTTTCCACGTAAGGAATACGTCTTCTTTCCACGTAAGGAAACATCTCTTTCCACGTAAGGAATCACAATCTTTCCACGTAAGGAATAAACTCCTTTCCACGTAAGGACTCACATCTTTCCACGTAAGGAATCACAATCTTTCCACGTAAGGAATAAACTTATCTTGATTTGTCCACGTCAGGACTCCCATCTCGTCTTGATTTGTCCACGTCAGGACTTCCATCTTCTCTGCTGAGGAAATAAAACTTGTCCACGTTAGGACTCACATCTCGCCCACGCAAATAGAGATAAACTTGTCCACGTTAGGACTTGCGCATCTTCGACTCGCTGGGGAAATTAAACTTGTCCACGTCAGGACTCATGCTGCGTCAACACGAAGAAGGATAAATTTGTCCACGTCAGGACTCGCGTATCTTGTCATCATGAAGAACTATAAACTTGCCCACGGCAGGACGCACATTTCACCATTACGAAGAAAGATATCTGCTGGGAATAAATGGTCCACGTCAGGCCACCAACATGAAGAGTAATCAATTTTTGTCAACGTCATGACTTCACATCTAATCAATACAGAGAGATCAAATCTGTCCACGTTAGGACTAGCGCATATCGTCAACTGGAGGAAATCAATCTGTCCACGTCAGGACTTCATATTCCATTAATTCTGAGAAATCGAACCTGTCCACGTTAGGACTAACACCTCTTATCAGCCCGGGGAAATAAATCTGTCCACGTTAGGACCCCCACTTCTCTAGCACGAAGAAAACCCGTCAATATAGGAATAGATTGTCCACGTCAGGACTCATTTCTCCATTGGTCCCAACCCACAAACTTCTTAACACAGACGTGACAGCGACTTTGAGGCGGACTCTACTGGGAATATTTGGAAACCAAACTACCGGACGCCTGTTCTGATACCCGGCGGCAGCCTCTGAAATTCTAATTCCTGAAACCCTTTGATGACAAATAACTCTGCTTGGGGACAAGGAGAGATTTTGCATACTAACTCTGTGGGGAATAATGCCAAAGCTGACATTTTTTTTGAATGTCTCACGTCGAGATCTTGAATGCTTGGTAATTCATTTGAGCAAGAACTCCCTCAACCTGCATAGGAACAAAACTTGAACACAAACGGTTAGCCAACATGGCTTATGTTTCAAAATGCATATGTTTGAAAATGACGTAATGCTCCATTTGACATGGAAATGCTACACGTTTTTATTTGGTGGATGCAAGTATGCCACTATATGCCGATGCAAATGCAGACTCGAACTGCTGGGATACAGAAAATGCTTCAGCAAAATATATGCTAAAGACAATGCCGACTCCGCTGGGGATAGCCAGGTGCTACAGAATTATTCCAGCAAAATAAATGCTGGAAGAGTGATGTCAACCCTGCTGGGGAATATAACTCTGCTGGGGAATAGCAGATGGGCCGGTATGATTGGACTTCTGCTGGAGAGTGGACGGATATCACACGGTATTCTGACAAAATAAATGTCGGGGCGCAACCGACTCTGCCGGGGAGAGTCTTAATCTTCGAGTTCCACTGGGAGGAAAGCGAACACTTACTGAAAAGAGAAACTCCGCTGGGGACGAAGCGATTCTCTTGGGGGAAAATCCACTGACTCCGCTGGGGGAGAGCAAATGACCCTACTGGAAAGGGCAGACTGCCTAAATACAGCTCCCCAGTTGGAAACATTAATCTTCTGAGGCTAAACCACTCTGCTTGAAAATAGGGGAATCCTCCTGGGGGACACCACACTGTCTGAATACAGCCTTCAATCTTGGAATCGCCAAACTTTGCTGAGGATAAATGACTTGGCTGAAAAATGTCCTTTTGGATAAGCTACGACTAGCTGGGGATTTTGATCTTTCTTCAGTAAGGGATCATGTTATCTTGGAAGCACGACCTGCGTGGGGATCGAGTCCTTCGTCACGAGCTTCTAATCCATACTGCACTCTTTTGATCGTCCTCCTCCTACGGCTACGAACCCTGCAACACCACAAACAAGACAAGACAAGTCTACGCAACCAAATCTATTCAGGTTAGTGTTATTGACATCATTTTCAGTTAATTCAAAGTTTTATCAATTGTTGGCAAGGGTCAGCGACGTTATGTACTTGCTAGTTTCATTAAACTTAGGCGTTTATCATGCACAAAACGGTAAAGAACCAGCGTCAAGTACTAAATAACATATTTTATTGATAGGGCCCCTGAATGGGCGGAGTTTTGTACAAGGGATGTAACTCCTGAAAAGAGGAAGCTATGCACAACAAATACACAAGTATGCACAAGAAGCATAAATATGATGACAAATCAAATTTGTACACATGTCGGCAACGGGATGCAGACGAACATCACGAACTGATCCTCCTATGACTCGCCCGACTCTAATGCTTTCTCGATATCCATACTTCCGAAGAGATTGTATCTGATAATCGACCCCTCGAATATATTCTCCCGCATCAAAGCTCAATGCAGTATCAAATTCGGACCGCCGTCATTTGCTTTTCAAATCCCTAACTTTTGCGTGAACCGCCCTTTACGGGTTTTCAGTTCACCGGGATACCCTTTTTTGCCGAAGCCGCCCAGTGTAGGTTTTCAACTCCGCGGGTGTACACTTTTTTTCAATTTTATCCCTAACTTTTGCCCGAACCTTTCATTCTGTTTTTGGTTCGCCAGGATGCCCCATTTTTGCCTGGACTCTCTTTTTTCCGTCCAGCGGGTCAATTTTAAGCAAAGTATTTTTTTAACTGCGTCCGAATTCACAGGCGACGTAAAGTCTTCACCGTCCATGGTGGACAACAACAACGCTCCTCCTGAAAAGACTTTTCTGACAACGTATTGTTGCACCCTAAAATTTGCTCAACCTTATTCCTTGGTTTATGTTTCATCATCATTAGCATTTGCATATAGAGTCATGTACATAGACTAACCATCTGCATAACATAAGCATAGCAAGTCATTCAACAGGGGACCAATCATTACTTCCATCTCTAGAGGCCTAGCAAGAGGTTATTATCCCAATTCAACCTCATTCAAGTCATCAGGAAAGAATTTGAAAGCAAAGAGTTTAGCAGATCAAGCCTTGAGTCCATCTCCTAGCTGAGGGTATCTGAGGATCAACAAGAGGGTTGTGAGCTGTGAAATGAAGGTATGGAGAGCATCTAGACATCTTGAGAGACTTATAAAGTCATTTGGAGAAGAAAACAAGTCATTGATGAAGGCACAAGAGCTATAGTTGAAGACAGTCAACTAGGGTTTCATCTGGGTCAACCCTAGGTCAACCCTAGGTCAATTGACTGACTTAAGAGGGAATTCAAGTCTATTGGAGAGATGTGGGGATCAACATTTGATATATGAAGAAGGATATGGAGATATGACAAGGAGAATTCAAGAGAAATCAAGGAGAAGAGGAGTTACTAAATTAGGGTTTCTCTGTAAAATCCCCTAGTTTAGGTCAAATTTCCAAGCAAGATAAGTCAAAATGCTAACTTCAAATGGCTTCTTGGCCAACATGAAACTTGTAGAGGATCTCAAGACCTTTAATTTGAGTGGTGGAAGACCTCAAGGAGATTTATAGAACTCAAGTTATGGTCCTTGCAAGTTACAGGTCATTTGGGGTGTCTGAACTTTTGTCTGTGAAAGTGACTTGACTTCCAAGCTAGTTTTACCCCTCAAGGAGATTTCAAATGAATTCTTGGTCAACATAAGAGTTGTTCCTCATTGTCTTAGCTTTCTAGAATGGTATGGAATGCCTTCATATGATGTGGAGAACTCAACTTATGGTCTTGACAAGCAAAGGGTATTTTGGGCATTTGTGAATTACAGGTCATTTTAACCTATACCCAAAACTCATACAAGGAGGCCTCAAATGGAAAAACTTACAACATCAAACTTGCTCCAAATGGGATTTTAAGTCTAGAAAGAAGGTCACAAGTTATTGGAGAAGCTCATAGCATGGAGTTGCATGATAGGTCAAAATATGAACTAAAAAGGCTTATAAAGTGAATAATTTCAAGTTGGAAAATGGTTTGGGAGATTTACAAGTCCAAATGGAGACTTCCAATATATGATTTTGAATGGAAAAACAATTCTAAGAACAATGGTTCACACACTTTTTTGAGTTTAGAAGGAAAAAATGAAGTTATCCATGGTTGCTTATCATTTAAGAAACATAATCAAAAATGAGCCAAAATTTGAAAACAAGGGAATGTGCAAGATGGATCTAGAATGTTCATTTGGGGTCTATATATTCATGAAAGGAGAATTTGGCAAGGGTTGGCCTCATTTGCACCAAGAATTCCACATAATTTCTCACACTTTTTCATTGGAGTTTCATTGTAATTCTCTCAAAATCTTCACAAAATCATCATCCATATTGATTCAATTGTGCTCCATGATCATCATAGATCAGAATTGAAGCAAGGATCAAGTGATTATCATCCATTTTCGAGTGCTTCTTGCAAGGATATCAAAGTTGCCAAGTCAAGTGGATAGCATAATTCTGGCCAAATCTCATTCAAAGCTTGCATACAGAATCAAGTTCATCAAGGATTGATCAAGATCCAAGTCTCAAAAGCCTCAAATCATCAATATCCATAGCTGTTTGCAAGATTTTACACAAGGTAAGTTTTCATTCAAACTGCTTGATCCAGTTAGTTAGACCTGATTTTGTTAGTGTAGAATTGATCTAGGTGGTTAGGAGATTAAGTTAGATGAATTTGGAGAGATTTGGTGATGGTTAGTGACAGGTGCCACAAACTGTTTGTGTTCGAATCTCTTGGATGAATGTGTTATAATTGCAACTTGATAGCATGTGTTAACCTCCATTAGTTGTAGTTCAATTTAGGCTAAGTTTGGGGAAGATTGGTGATGGTCCACATCAGTGCATTTCAATGGTGGCCAGTATGTGATTCAACCGTGTTTGTTGTTGGGGTGAATTTCAAGACGAATTGATGCCCTAAGCTTGTAGAGGGAGAGATTTGGAACAGATTTCATGTTTACAGCATGTGGATTAATTGCGTGTGGGATGAGAACAGAGAGGGAGAAAGTAGCTCGTGCATGAGCTCGCATGGAGTTGAAACCCTAGTTGCAGGTCGTTTTGGAGAAGAAACAATCATGGCCGTTCATGGTAGCTTGGACTTTTGACTTAGGTTAGGATCGGATGGCTGGTGTTTGATCTGAGCGTTTGGAGGGAAGTTGAACCCTGGCCAAAACGCACCGTTTCATTAATTGAAACGGGCGGGCCTGAGTTGATATGTGCTATTCCCACCCCAGAGTTAGGCCCAATTCCAGTTTCAACGTGGTTTTGTTTCTTTTCTCACCCCCCTGGCGTTTTATTTCTCATTATTTCTGAGCTTGTTCTGGGCCTTGGTAAAGACTGCTACGCGCACCCCCATTATGTGGCCCATCCTGGTTCTTAACTGGGGCGAGTTACTCTTCATACCCCCTCCCTCATTTAATTCATTTTATTTTTCTTAATTCCATTTTATTTTACCAATTTTCATTAATTCATAACTAATTCATAAAAAATGCTTTTTAATTCATTCTTTTTACCATGTTTTCATTAAAATGTCTAGAATATTATAGGAAAATAAATTTTCATTTTTAGTTTTATTTCATATTTTTTTCATATTTTCTAAATAAATGTCATAATAAATAGATTCATTTCATGCATTATTTTTATGATTTTTGTTCTCTCACATGCTTTAATATTTTTTGATCATTATTTTCATATTGTTTAGATGAGATATTAGGCTTATAGAAATATTTTAGTTCCCTTTTTTAGGAGTTAATTTTAGGTGATTAATAAGTGCTTGAATATCATGAACAAAACTAGGGTTTTTAGGTGACAACTTAGGAGTTTGATTTCATTTCCCTTAGGACTTAGGGTTTGAATAGATTAGTTATGGGACTATAGGGGCTATGGGTAGTTATTAGATCCCTTAGAGAACAGTTAGGATTCCCCTACTGCTATTATTACTGTCTGTATATCTGTTGTCTGGTGTGGTGTGCCCTCTGGGGATTGTTGCTTGTTTGATTGGGTATTGGGATTGCCTGGGGCCCTGGGGAAGCTGAAGATTTGTGAAGATGAAGCTATTGGAGATTCAAAGATTGAAGATCAACTGTCAGAGTTGAGGAGGAGTTTCTTGCTGGCAGATGCTGAGGAGATTAGGGTTTAGGAGCTAGGCCGAGCTCTAGATTAGAAATTTTGTTTCTCAAACATGGATTGCCTTGTCTGCATCCATTCTTCTCTGTGATTCAGAGTCTCTCTAAGACACTCACCCCCTTCCTTTGGAAGGCTTGGTGATGGTGTCCATGAGATAGAACTCTTGAGAGAAAATGTCTCTTGTGTTAGAAGCAGTCTGTTCACCACCTTTGGTAGTCAGCTTATTGCTTAACACCCAATTCACTCTTGTGACTAATCCCTCATCCTGGAGGTTTGAGCTTGAAGAAAAGCCATTGCAGATGGAAGACTGATGATCAAAGCCCTTGCCTGAAGGCCATGAAGATGGAGATTGATGCTTGTTGAAGCTTGTGAATGATTGGAGATTGCTTGAAGCTAGTTGTTGATTCAGAGCTGCTGATGCTGTTGCTTCTGCTGTATTTCATTTGTTGGTGTATTGATTGGTTTTCTGAACTGTATTGTTTGCTGTCTACCCTGTTGGGTTGAAAGTGAAGCCTGTTCACTTTCGCCTATTGTTTTCTAGGTTCGAGGTTGAGTGGGACTCCCTTGCCTCGCTTGTACTGTTGCATCCATGCATTTTACTGTTTTACTGTATATATCTGATATTGTTTCTGTTTCTGCCTATCCCGTAGGATCTCTGTTTCTCTCTGTGCAAGAGAGGAGCATGATAGACACTAGGTCTCAACCCATGCATGATAACATTAGGATAGCTTGTTTCCCTTCGCAACCGTAGTTTAGAGTTCTGTCTCTTTCTTTCTCAAAACAAACAGAAAAACACATAAAGATTTCAAACACAATAAAAGACACTTCTTCCGTAAAAGAATGTGAACTCATCAAAACGTCATTTTTGTCCGCTGGGACTGTTAATCAGAAAAACCTTTTCAGAAGGAATAAAATCAACCAAGACAAGCCTGTGTCGTACGTGGCCCGAACTACGTTTGCTCTGATCTTTCATGCTGTATGAAAGTACGTAGGCATAGGATGCGATATCCTAGCGAGCAACCTTCCCCTCCTTTCCCGTAGGTAGGCGAACTACGTTGACTCTGATTTCTCGTTCCAGACGGGAATACGTAGGCATAAAGTGCGATACTTTGCCGAGTCATTTTTATTTCCATTTTATTTTCTTTTTAACCCTTGACCTATAGTTTAGATAGAATAACAATCCATACCCGAAAACAAGCGTGGATCCCGTCGAGTACGACGGACGTGAGGGGTGCTAATACCTTCCCCTTGCGTAACCGACTCCCGAATCCAGGTTTTGGTTGCGATGACCATACCTTTCCCGTGTTGTGCGAGGTTTACTCTGAGCGTTTCCTTTCCCTCCCGTGGGATAAATAACGCACGGTGGCGACTCTTCTGTTCAGCCGGCGCCGATTTTCGCAGTAGCGACAGCTGGCGACTCTGCTGGGGATCCAACGTCCCCTGGCTGCTAAGGACTGCGATAGTTCTTATGCATTTGGGATCCAACGTCCCTTGAGAGAGTCAATCCTAACGCTTGTTTTCCCGTCGAGGATTTTGTATGGAGTTATTGTATATTTCTAACCTTGTATTTTCAGCTTTATATATACTGTTTATTATTGCTGTATCTGGGGTGTGACGGGTGTTCTGATATTGAGAGATAAGCCGGACCTGGGCTTGAGTGCACCTAGAATTAGAGTAGAAATTAGTGGGCGCCCGCTTGCTTTGCTTGCTTTGGTGTCCCATGAAATCTACACTCAGACGAGGTTCCTCTGGTTGGCCTCCTGCCCCTTCCTTTGGTTGGCGTGGGTTGCTGGTTAGTTGGATTGTCGACTCTGGGGACCGATCATTTGGAAGTTGGCTGAGTGAGGCCTCTTCAGGATTTGATGATGCCACTCCTTCTGGGAATCGTATCATCAACCCTGAAAGTCTGTGACGCCGACGACCGCATAGGATGCCGTACCTTGTGCCAGTTATAGGGCCACCCACCTGTGAGGGGATTCAGGGTTATGCAGGTAACTAGACCTCCAGATTACCGGTTATTTCTTGATCAGAGATCCTGGTTATTTATGGAGAGTTATGAGGTCTGCCAGAGACCATTTGGAGATTTATTCTGAGGTCTGTCAGAGACCATTTGAGAGGTGTTTTGAGGTCTGTCAGAGACCAATTATGGATGGGATTTGAGGTCTATCAGAGACCAGTGAGTTATGGTTTGAGGTCTGTCAGAGACCAGTGTTGGAGTTCTATTTTAGGTCTATCTGAGACCAGGGTTGATGACTTCTGGATGGTCTATCTGAGACCTTTCTTGATTGGGTTTAGGCTATTCAGCTGCAGCTTTGGTCCCTGTTGAATGTTACTTGCATTGCATCCCTGCATATACATTATCATTTGCATTTCACTAACGTGTGTCTGTGCTGCAGGTGCATTTGCATTTCCCTAGTTCTAGTGCCCAGACTTCTGAGTATTTGGTCATGACTAGCCTAAGGAGAACAGTTGCTTACAAATTGCCTACGCCTGATATTGTTCCTTTACTGGGATTGATCTCTCTTGCTGATGAGGGTGTTCGTAGGAGTTTCCGGATGAGTTATGGTAGATTACTGAGATTGGTGTGCAAACCTACAGAGGTAGAGTTAGATGGGCTGTATGCTTTGATGCAATTCTACGACCCTGCTTTGAGGTGTTTTACGTTCTCTGACTTTATTATGGGACCAACCCTGGAGGAATACGCTGAGTATGTTGAGCTGCCTGTGCAGAACCAGGTTCCGTTCATCCATTTTGATGCCAAACCCAAGCCGGAGGAATTGGCAAAAGCCTTGCATGTTGATGCTTCTGAACTTGTGACTACTGTTTCCCGTGGAGTTCCAGGCTTCTCATTTCAGTTCTTAGTTGGTAAAGCCCAAGAGTATGCTAAGAATGGGTGCTGGGTTGCTTTCAATGCTGTGTTGGCCTTGTGCATTTATGGCATAGTACTATTCCCCAATATACCGGATTTTGTGGACTTCGATGCTTTCTACTTGTTTGCCGCTAGTAATCCTGTACCTACCTTACTCGGAGATCTCTACCATTCACTGCATTACAAGAATGAGAAGGGAAGAGGGAAGAATGTTCATCTGTGTGTGCCCTTGTTGAGTATGTGGTTTGAGAGTCACCTTCCTAAGAGAGGATCTGCTGCAGAGACCACAGTTCCAGTTGGTTGGTCGGAGCGTCTGATGAGGCTATCGTCGGAAGATATGGCGTGGTTTGATAGAGACCTGTTGGGATCTGAGCTCATCTTTAGCTGTGCTGGGTACCCTAATGTACCGTTGATAGGAAGAAAAGGGTGTATCAATTACAACCCTTCTCTATTCATTCGCCAGTTCGGATATGCGCTGAAGAATCCACCTCAGGAGGAAGAAGTACAGGAATCTCTGTACTTCACAGGTGACGTGAAGGGGGAGTTATTAGCCAAGTTGCGACATGCTTGGACGCGTATTAACCGCACAGGGAAGCCGTTGTTGGGAAAGAATGACTGTCAGGCCTATGCACCTTATAGAGTTTGGATTCAGGAGAGGGCTAGTCAGTTGAAGATGCCATTTCCAGATGCACCAATTCTTGATCCTATTCCGGTAGAAGAGCCGACTACTGTTTCTAAAGAAGCATATGAACAGGTTGTGAGGGAGAAAGAAGCCTTGACGAAGATTAACGAAGGGTTAGAGCAAGAGTTAGCCCAAGTACGCAGCGAGAAAAACAAGGCCGTATATGCTTTCCAACAACAGATTGAGCTGGTAAACAGGTTAGGAGCTGAGTTGACCGAGGAAAAGAAGAAGCGTGAACGTCTGGGGCAAGAGTTCAGAAGCTCCCATGACATGCTGGAAGCCAAAAAGAAAGCGCTTGACGCAGCACACCGAGAGATATCTTCTTGCAATAAGACTTGGAATGCTACACTCACCAACAACAAGAAGAGGGAAGATAAGCTGAAGCAGCAAATTTTCGACCTCGAAGAGAAGTTGAAGTCTAGCATCGAGAGGTGTGAGGAGGAAGTGATGAACCGGTATAGTGTCCAGCATGCACTGAACAAGGCGATCAAATCTAGAGATGAAGCAGTGTCCCAGAAGCGAAAGTTAGAAGATTGCTTCGGAGAAGCAGCATGGGAAGAAACTGCTGAAGACGTACGCCGTGTCCTTAAGAAGAGAAACCAGCTTGTTGAAGGGCTGCTTGATCGACCAAGCCATCCGGAGACCAAGAAGTTGATAGAGGAGTACCAGACCTTTGGGAGGATCTGATCATTCCATTATTTGTATGCTTTATTTGCATAGTGCTGACCATCACCAGGATTGTTGGTTGAGGTCATGCCATCTTTGTACTCTCAGTGATATTGTACCCTGGGCTTATTGATTCTCTCTGTTATATATGAGACTTTCTATGATTCAGCTCCGGTATTCTTATTGTCAATACTGTCACCGCACCGGCACCTTCGCACTAGAACTGGGGGAATGAACTTCCCTAATGCACAGACACATTGCATTGCATTCATATTCATCTTGCATAACAGGTAATCTTTGAATGGTGTCTTATCTCCTGCTTTGATTCAGGTACTTAACAGGATTCCAGATCAACATCCGCACCGCTATTCTACACGATCCAACTGTCGGAAAGTCATGGACCAGATTCAGAATGAGATGCAGGATGTACGCGAGAAGCTCGCCCTCTTCATGCAGACCATGGAGGCTATAGCAAAAGGGCAAGAGAATTTGCAGGCCATGGTCCAGCCTCTATTGGCTCGCAACGCTGGTCATGGTAACGAAGATCATCAGTCTGTCCGGGTTGATACTGCTCATGGAGATGGCACTCCAACGCCAGTGGCTCCGCCTGTCGTCAATGTGAATGCTGCTAACGTCAACAACGCTACCGCTGCTGTGAATGGTAACGTCGGAGGTGGAAATGAAACTGCTGTCCATAACGCTGGGCTGGGTGATGTCAATGTGGGAGATAATCTCGGAGGTAATGGCTTTGTCAATACTGGGTTCGGATTCAACGATCAGGGATTCGACAATACTGGCAAGTATGGCTTTAATGCTCAAGGCTTTGGGCAAGATGGTTATGGTATGGTCAATCAGGGCTACGGAGGTTTTGGAAACGGAAACGGTGCTGGTTTTATGGCTGGTGGTCCTGCTGGAGGTGTTCAAGGGTATGGCAACAGAGGCCGAGTTCCGGGGATGAATCAGGTCAGAGCTGGACGTAATAATGCGTATGATGGATACGGGGCTGGAAACGGTATGTGGCAAGAGGATCAACAGGAAGACGCCTTCTCTGGAGGAGGCTTTGAAGGGCCGATGGATGATTCTCAAAAGATTAGAATGCTGGAAGAGCAAATGAAGGGAGTCCTAAACCAGAGTGCTGTGGGTCTGGACATGGCAACTATGGGCTTGGTACCTGGCTTGAGGGTGCCCATTAAATTCAAAGCGCCTGCGTTCGATAAGTACAAAGGAGATACATGTCCGAAGGTTCATGTACGGGCTTATTACAGAAAGATGTCTGCATACTCCACTGACGAAAGAATGCTCATGCATTTCTTTCAGGATAGCCTATCGGGTCCTTCCTTAGAGTGGTACATGGGGTTGGAGCCCACTGATATTAAGACTTGGAAGCAATTAGCGGAGGCGTTCGTAGCCCATTACAAATATAACAGTGACCTGGCACCCAATCGGGTCCAGTTGGCCGGGCTTTCGCAGAAGAAGGGGGAGAGTTTTAAAGAATACGCGCAAAGGTGGCGCGATATGGCTGCCAGGGTCCGTCCTCCTGTGGAAGATAAAGAAATGAACGATATGTTTGTTGGTACATTCACCGGGCTGTTTCATGATATGTTGTTTCATACGTCTCTGGCTAGTTTTTCAGATCTGATTTTGATGGGTGAAAAGATTGAGCGGAACATTAAGCAAGGAAAGTTCCAAGTTGACGAGTCAGCTGCATCTGGCAGTAATAGGAAAGCTTATGGTGGGCGCCGTCAGGGCGAAGCTAGTGCTGTATTTGGAGGCCGAGGCCGAGGCCGAGGCAGGGGAAGAAATCAATATCATCAGCCGCAGCAAGTGTCGAGTGTCACCATCCCGTATCAACAACAACCAATCCAGCAACAACAACAGGTTCAGCAGCAACCAATGCCACAGCAGCAGCAGCCTCAGCAGGGGGCACAGCAAGCTCAGAGAAAATTCCAGGGTGGTAAGCCGAGAAGGGTGTTCGAGAAGCCTCCCTCTAACTATGCTGATTTATTGCAGACCTTGTTGGGATTGAATCTGGTGGAGAAAAGAACCTTGGCACCGATAACGGGAACTCCCCCGTTCGGCTATGATGCAAATAGGCGCTGCGAGTTTCATTCTGGGGCCCCGGGCCATGATATAGAAGGTTGTCATGCTTTTAAGCACGTTGTGCAGGATCTCTTGGACAACAAGTCTATCAACTTCGGAACGACCGGTGCGAATATAGTCCAGAAACCCATGCCTAACCATGGGGCGAATGCCGTGCTGACTGAGGAAGGTCTGAATCTGATTATGAATGTTGAGGATTTAAAGACGCCGCTGAGCGAAATAAAAAGCCGACTGTTGCAAGGAGGTGTTTACCCGGGTTGTAATGAGTACTGTTTAGACTGTTGGGCCCTGTCTGGGGGGTGTGAGGATCTGAAGAAAGGCATCCAGGCCTTAATTGATGATGGTATATTGCAGTTTGATAGAACAGCAACCGAGGAGCCGGCAGGGGCAGTAGTGGATAATCGGAGTGATGTTGCCACAGTGACAATTCCTAGGAAGACGATCACTATTTCAGCACCAGCTCAGCGACCACCGATTACTATAACTAAAGCCGGGCCAATCCCGTATGAGAGCACGAAAGCGGTCCCATGGTCATATGGGCTAGAGGTGTATTGTGACGGGATTAAAATCGATGTTAACAAGCAGTCGGCGGAGATTGTGGATAATGTTGTGGGCTCAGGAGGCATGACAAGAAGCGGCAGGATCTTTATATCTCCTGAAGTGGAAGCCGAAAGGCTAGCGAAAGGAAAGGGGAAAGCGGTGGAAAATGTTCCGGTTCAAGCAAATGAAAAAGAAGCAGCATCTAAGGATGTCGAAGAATTCATGCGCTTAATTCGGAAGAGCGACTATAAAATCGTGGAGCATCTGCAGCAAACGCCATCCAAAATATCTATTCTGTCATTGCTGTTGTGTTCGGAAGCCCACAGGAATGCTTTGCTGAAAGTCCTGGACACTTCTTTTGTACCACAGGATGTCTCCGTGAACCAGCTAGAAGGAGTATTAGCACACGTAAATGCAGGCCACAGTCTGGGCTTTACTGATTTTGACTTGACTCCGAAAGGAAGGGATCATAACATGGCATTACATGTATCTGTTGAGTGCAGAGGGTCGACAATGTCGCACGTATTGGTTGACACCGGGTCGTCTTTGAATGTGCTGCCCAAGAAGGCGATGATGAAGCTGGATGTTCGAGGGATTTTGTGTACACCCAGTGATTTGGTAGTCAGAGCATTTGACGGCACGCGGAGAACAGTCTTCGGATCGATTACCTTGCCTCTGCAAGTGGGGCCGGAAGTGTTTGCAACGGAGTTTTATATCATGGATATACAGCCTGCGTACAGCTGCTTGCTTGGAAGACCCTGGATTCACGGAGCAGGGGCAGTTACGTCAACCCTGCATCAGAAGTTAAAGTATATGGTCGGAGACAGTGTAGTCACCGTGTGCGGAGAAGAAGACATCCTGGTCAGCCATCTTTCTTCGTTCAAATATGTGGAAGTCGACGGGGAGATCCACGAGACGCCATGCCAGGCATTCGAAGGGTTGCGCATAAAGGACAAGAGTCCCGGGCCAAGCAAAGTGCCAGAGATAGCTGTTTCTTCGTATAAAGAGGCTCAAGCCCTAGTGAAAGCAGGAGAAGCCACGGGCTGGGGCAAAGTATTGGACATTCCGGTGAAAATGGACCGGTTCGGACTGGGGTACCGACCGTCGTCATCAACTCCTTCTGTGGGGGCCCCTCATTTCAGAAAGTCAATCACCATCTCTGCCAGTGGAGTATGCCACGAATCTGTCAACGCTGCTTCAGAGTCAGATGAAGGGGACAGTGACTGTGATATGGATGCCTGGATTCAGCCAAGCACGCCAGGACAAGGACTGTGCAACTGGTCTATTCAGGAGCTTGTTCCTGTGACTTTTAAACAGTAATGCTTTGCTTTACTAATTGTTGAATAATCTGATGTCTTGCCCGGGGCATCAGGATTTGCTTAGGGCTGTGTTGTTATAAACATTGCTTCGTTAATCATTAAATAAATGGCGTTTTTTTCATGTGTAAATACCGTAATCCCTGTCTTTCTTGTTTTGTATTTTTCAATAAAATGGCAATGTGGTTATCCGCTGTATACGCATTTTGAAGCACTTAACCCTTTCTTTTGCAGGATAACATTTTCAGATGACATCCTTGAACCATCCATGACTCGTCCCGACTTCGAGCACCCGGTATTCCAGACCGAAGAAGAGGTTGTCGAAGATAGCGATGTTCCTGAAGAACTGTCTTGGTTAGTGAAGCAAGAGGAAAGAGCCATTCTGCCTCACGACGAGGTCATCGAAATTATCAATTTGGGGTCGGAAGGGGTTGAGAAAAATATTCGTATCGGAGCCGCACTACAGAGTGATATCAAGCGAAAACTGGTTGAAATGCTCCGAGAGTATAATGATGTATTCGCTTGGTCGTATCAAGATATGCCAGGGCTTGATACAGATATGGTTGTGCATCGTCTGCCACTGAAAGAAGACTGCCCGCCTGTCAAACAAAAACTTCGCAGAACTCGCCCAGATATGGCAATGAAGATTAAAGAGGAGGTTCAGAAACAGTGGGACGCTGGGTTCCTGGCTGTGACGAAGTATCCCTCATGGGTTGCTAACATCGTACCAGTGCCAAAGAAAGATGGCAAGGTTCGAATGTGCGTGGATTATAGAGATTTGAATAAAGCAAGCCCAAAAGACGATTTTCCACTTCCTCATATTGATGTGTTAGTTGATAATACTGCTCAGTACTCCGTATTCTCCTTCATGGATGGCTTTTCAGGCTATAATCAAATTAAAATGGCGCCAGAGGATATGGAGAAGACTACTTTCATAACGCCTTGGGGAACATTTTGCTATAAAGTGATGCCCTTTGGTTTGAAAAATGCTGGGGCAACGTATCAGCGTGCGATGACAACTCTCTTTCATGACATGATGCATAAAGAGATTGAAGTTTATGTTGACGATATGATTGCCAAATCCCAGACGGAGGAAGAGCATCTGGTGAATCTGCTGAAGTTATTTAAAAGGCTTAGGAAGTTCAGGCTGAGGCTGAACCCTAACAAATGCACCTTCGGGGTGAGATCGGGTAAGCTCCTGGGGTTTATCGTAAGCGAAAGAGGAATAGAGGTCGATCCTGCTAAAATAAAAGCGATTCAAGAAATGCCGACGCCTAAAACAGAGAAAGAGGTGCGCGGGTTTTTGGGGAGATTGAACTACATTGCCCGGTTCATATCTCACCTAACTGCCACGTGTGAACCATTATTCAAGCTGTTGAAGAAAAATCAAGCTGTAACGTGGAACGATAATTGTCAAAAGGCGTTCGATAAAATAAAGAAGTATCTGCAGGAGCCTCCTATTTTGATACCCCCAGTGGCAGGGAGACCCTTGATAATGTATTTGACGGTTCTTGAGGGAAGCATGGGTTGCGTTCTCGGTCAACACGACGAGACGGGGAGAAAAGAGCATGCAATCTATTATTTGAGTAAGAAATTTACGGACTGTGAATCTCGATACTCAATGCTGGAGAAAACTTGTTGCGCGCTAGCCTGGGCCGCCAAGCGTTTGAGGCAGTACATGCTGAATCATACAACCATGCTCATCTCGAAGATGGATCCGATCAAATATATATTCGAAAAGCAGGCGTTGTCAGGTAGAATTGCCCGGTGGCAGATGATCTTGACTGAATACGATCTTCAATACGTCTCGCAAAAGGCAATAAAGGGGAGTGTGTTGTCTGAATATCTGGCGGAGCAGCCTATTGAAGAGTATCAATCGATGAGATTTGACTTTCCTGACGAGGATATCATGTATCTCAAGATGAAGGATTGTGAAGAGCCGTTACCAGACGAAGGACCAGAGCCGGGGTCCAAATGGCAGATGATATTTGATGGAGCTGTGAATGCTTACGGTAGCGGAATAGGGGCAATTATCACTACGCCGCACGGGTCGCACATCCCGTTTACTGCCCGATTGACCTTTGCCGTTACCAACAATGAGGCCGAATACGAAGCTTGTATAATGGGGCTTGAAGAAGCCATTGATTTGCGAATCAAACATTTAGACGTATACGGAGACTCAGCTCTGGTAGTGAATCAGATCAAAGGGGAATGGGAGACACGGCAGCCCAATTTGATACATTACATGAATTATGCAAGGAGATTGTTGCCTTTCTTCGACAAAGTTGAATTGCATCACGTGCCACGGGCAGAAAATCAAATGGCTGACGCCCTTGCCACCTTGTCTTCCATGTACAAGGTCAATTTCTGGAACGAAGCTCCCCAGATCACTATCTCTCGGTTGGACAGGCCAGCTTATGTATTTGCTATTGATGAAGCGTCTGATGACAAACCGTGGTATTTTGATATCCTTAATTTCCTGAAGAATAAAGAGTATCCGGCTGGGGCATCCAGTCAAGATCAGAAGACTCTCAGGAGATTAGCGGGTAATTTCTATTTGAACCCGGATGGCGTCTTGTACAGAAGAAACCACGACTTGGTGTTGTTGCGTTGTGTGGACGAGAAGGAGGCAAAGCTTCTCATGGAGGAAATTCACGAAGGTGCCTTTGGTACGCATGCTGGCGGGCATGCTATGACGAGAAAACTGCTGCGGGCAGGATACTTTTGGCTGACGATGGAAACTGATTGTTTCAAATTTGCAAGAAAGTGCCATAAGTGCCAAATTTATGCTGACAAAATACATGTGCCTCCGAGTCCTTTGAATGTGATGTCATCTCCATGGCCATTCTCGATGTGGGGAATCGATATGATTGGAAAGATTGAGCCGACGGCTTCTAACGGGCATCGGTTCATCCTCGTAGCAATCGATTATTTCACCAAGTGGGTGGAAGCAGCGTCTTACGCAAATGTAACGAAGCAAGTGGTGGCTAGATTCATCAAGAGAGATATCATTTGCCGATATGGAATTCCCGAGCGGATAATCACGGATAATGGTTCTAATCTGAACAACAAAATGATGAAGGAGCTCTGTCAGAATTTCAAGATCGAACATCACAACTCCTCCCCTTACCGACCCAAGATGAATGGCGCTGTCGAAGCGGCCAATAAGAATATCAAGAAGATCGTCCAGAAAATGGTGGTGACGTATAAAGATTGGCATGAAATGCTACCTTTCGCTTTGCACGGTTATCGTACGACGGTACGCACATCAACCGGGGCAACTCCGTTCTCGTTGGTATACGGAATGGAAGCGGTGTTACCATTGGAGGTGGAGATCCCTTCTCTGAGGGTATTGCGAGACGTTCAGCTGGACGAGGCAGAATGGGTAACGAACAGATTGAACCAACTGAGTTTGATGGATGAGAAGAGGCTAGCTTCTCTGGCATACGGCCGTTTGTACCAAAGACGAATGAAGAAAGCGTACGACAAGAAGATACTTCCGCGAAGCTTTCAGACGGGCGACCTTGTGCTGAAGAGGATTCTCCCGCCGCAAGCAGATCACAGGGGCAAGTGGACCCCCAATTACGAAGGGCCATACGTTGTCAGTAAGGTCTTTTCAGGAGGAGCTTTATTGTTGTCCACAATGGACGGGGAAGACTTTGCATCACCTGTGAATTCGGACGCGGTTAAAAAATACTTTGCTTAAAATAGACCCGCTGGACAGAAAAAAGAGAGTCCAGGCAAAAATGGGGCATCCTGGCGAACCAAAAACAGAATGAAAGGTTCGGGCAAAAGTTAGGGATAAAATTGAAAAAATGTACACCCGCGAAGTTGAAAACCTACACTGGGCGGCTTCGGCAAAAAGGGGTATCCCGGTGAACTGAAAACCCGTAAAGGGCGGTTCACTCAAAAGTTAGGGATGAGAAAAGCAAATGACTGCGGTCCGAATTTGGTATTCAATGAGCATCAGTGCGGGAGAATATGTTTGAGGAGTCAGTTATCGGATACAACCTCTTCAGAAGTAGGGATACCGGGAAAGTATAAGAGTCGGACGAGTCATGGGAGGATCAGTTCGTGATGTTCATCTGCATCCAGTTGCCGACATGTGTACAAAATTTAATTTGTCAATATTTATGCTTCTTGTGAATACTTGCATACTTGTATATTTGCTTTGTGTAGCTTCCTCTTTTCAGGAGTTACATCCCGTGTACAAAAACTCCGCCCATTCAGGGGCCCAATCAATGAAAATGTGTTATTCAGTACTTGATGCCTGTTCTTTACTGTTTTGCGCATGATAAAACGCCTAAGTTTATTGAAGCTAGCATGAGTATAACATCACTGGCCCTTGCCAGCAATCGTTAAAGCTTTGAATTAACTGAGTGTAACAGTCACTAACCTGAATCGATTTGGATTGCATAGGCTTGTCGTGCTTTGCTTGTGTTGTTGCAGGTTTCATAACTGTACGAGGAAGGTGATCAAAAGATTGCAATAGTGAAGGGCTTGATCCCCACGCAGGTCATGCATGTTCTTCCTGAAGAAGGATAGAATTCTCCAGCTAGCCGTAGCTTATCCAAAGGACGTGCTCCAGAGAAGTTACTCGTCCTCAGCAGAGTTTGGTGATTCCGGGATCGTAAGGCTGTATTCAGACAGGTTCATCTCCCCCCGCAGGGTCCTGCATTCTCCCCCGGCGGAGTCAGTAAATTTTCCCCGAGAGAATCCAGCCATCCCCAGCGGAGTTCTCTTTTCAGCGAGTGTTCTTTCCTTCCAGTGGAATTCGAAGGTCAAGACTCTCCAAAGCAGAGTTGATGGTGGGTCCTGTCATTTATTTTGTCAGAGATACCGTGTGATATTAGTTCACTCTCCAGCAGGGGCTCAATCATATCAGGCGCATCTGCTATTCCCCAGCAGAGTTATATTCCCCAGCAGGGGGTTACTTCAACAAGACGGGTGGTTTGAGTTCCCAAATTCCCAGCAGGGTCGACTTCATCCTATCAGCATTTATTTTGCTGGAATAATTTTGTAGCATCAGGCTATCCCCGGCGAGTCGGCGTTACCCTTCCAGCATTTATTTTGCTGAAGTAGTTTCTGTACTCCAGTAGTTCAGGTGGAGAGAGCTCTTGCTCAAATAAATCACCAAACAGTCAAGATCTCGGCAGGAGATATTCAATAATAATGTCAGTTTCGGCGGTATTCCCCACAGAGTTGTCATGATAAAACTCTCTTTGTCTCCAGCAAAGTCATTTATGCAAATGCATCTTATCTTCCCCAGCCAGAGTGGCCAGGATAAGTGTCTTCTTATCCCCAAGCAGAGTTCGTTTGTCATCAACGAGTCGCATGAATCAGAATTTCGAAGCAGGTGTCCGATAGTGGGTTTTCAGACATCCCCAGTAGAGTCCGCCTCAAAGTCGCTGTCACGTCAGTGCTAAGAAGTTTGTGGGTGAGGATCATTGAAGAACTAAGTCCTGACGTGGACCATTTATTCCTAGAATGACGGGATTCCTTCAGAAGTGGGCGTCCTAACGTGGACAGGTTTGTTTTACCGGATTGGTAAGGTGTGTTAATTCTGACGTGGATAGATTCGGTCTTTTGAAATTTGGAGAAAAGGAGGTCATGACGTTGACAAAAGATTGGTTACTCTTCGTGTTGGTGTCCTGACGTGGATCATTTGTTTCCAGCAGATATCTGTATTCGTAATGGTGAAATGTGCGTCCTGACGTGGACAAGTTTGTAGTTCTTTGTGATGACAAGATACAAGAATCCTGACGTGGACAAATTTATCCTTCTTCGTGTTGTTGACAAAGGGTAAGTCCTGACGCGGATATTTCCCCAGCAAGTCGAAGGTGTGAGTCCTTACGTGGACAAGTCTTATTTCCTCAGTGAGTCGAAGACGCCTGAGTCCTAACGTGGACAAATCAAGGCGAGATCAGTGTCCTAACGCGGACAGAGCAAAGAGATTATTATTCATAACGTGGAAAGATGTAGTCCATACACGGACGTATCAGAAGTGATTCCTAACGTGGAAATAACAGTATTCCTAACGTGGAAAAAAGAGAGTCCTTACGTGGACAGGTTAAGATGGCATTCCTTACGTGGAAAAATGAGTCCTGACGTGGACAAATTCAGAAATAGTTGGTATTCCTTACGTGGAAAGATCAGAGTCCTTACGCGGACATATCAAGATTGATTCCTGACGTGGAAAGAAATGGATTATTCCTGACGTGGAAAGAGAGTTTAGTCCTGACGCGGACAGATCAAAGAAGTCATTCCTAACGTGGAAGAAGAAGTTTATTCCTTACGCGGAGAAATTGGGGTCCTGACGTGGACAGATTCGAGAAGTTGAGTCCTGACGTGGACAGATTTAGAACCAAAGGTGAATTCATTACGTGGAAAGATCGGAGTCCTGACGCGGACATGTCAAGTGGTATGGGAGTCCTTACGTGGACAGATTGATGCAGTTCTCCTTACGCGGAAAGAAGATTGCTTCCTAACGTGGAAAGATAAAAGCGTTACTCCTAACATGGACGATGTGATTCCTAACGTGGACAGGTGTTACTCCTAACGTGGAAGAGTGTTATTCCTAACGTGGGCGATTCAGTTTATGGAAATGCAGACGAATTATCCCCAGCGGAGTTGCCGAGATTTTTCTGGGTTGACAGTAAGGGGAGTCCTAACGTGGACAAGTTTTAGTTGAGATTTCTTCGTATCGACGACAGACAGAGTCCTAACGTGGACAAGCAAGCCATCTGTTATGACAGAATCCTCTTCAGAACGATGAAGACAATCCCCAGCATGGTCGTGCGAGATCAGTGGGTTATTGTAACAGTCAGATTCAGCTGACGAATGTCATTCATCAAGCAGGAGCGCAGTTTATTTCTGCGGTTGGCAAATTTCTGGTTTCACTGGTATTCAACCGTCTCGTACCGCGAATGTCTGAAGGCTCCGGGCTCTTCATCCAATCGGGTCCAAGTCGCTTGAATAGGGGCAGCTGTTGCACCCTAAAATTTGCTCAACCTTATTCCTTGGTTTATGTTTCATCATCATTAGCATTTGCATATAGAGTCATGTACATAGACTAACCATCTGCATAACATAAGCATAGCAAGTCATTCAACAGGGGACCAATCATTACTTCCATCTCTAGAGGCCTAGCAAGAGGTTATTATCCCAATTCAACCTCATTCAAGTCATCAGGAAAGAATTTGAAAGCAAAGAGTTTAGCAGATCAAGCCTTGAGTCCATCTCCTAGCTGAGGGTATCTGAGGATCAACAAGAGGGTTGTGAGCTGTGAAATGAAGGTATGGAGAGCATCTAGACATCTTGAGAGACTTATAAAGTCATTTGGAGAAGAAAACAAGTCATTGATGAAGGCACAAGAGCTATAGTTGAAGACAGTCAACTAGGGTTTCATCTGGGTCAACCCTAGGTCAACCCTAGGTCAATTGACTGACTTAAGAGGGCATTCAAGTCTATTGGAGAGATGTGGGGATCAACATTTGATATATGAAGAAGGATATGGAGATATGACAAGGAGAATTCAAGAGAAATCAAGGAGAAGAGGAGTTACTAAATTAGGGTTTCTCTGTAAAATCCCCTAGTTTAGGTCAAATTTCCAAGCAAGATAAGTCAAAATGCTAACTTCAAATGGCTTCTTGGCCAACATGAAACTTGTAGAGGATCTCAAGACCTTTAATTTGAGTGGTGGAAGACCTCAAGGAGATTTATAGAACTCAAGTTATGGTCCTTGCAAGTTACAGGTCATTTGGGGTGTCTGAACTTTTGTCTGTGAAAGTGACTTGACTTCCAAGCTAGTTTTACCCCTCAAGGAGATTTCAAATGAATTCTTGGTCAACATAAGAGTTGTTCCTCATTGTCTTAGCTTTCTAGAATGGTATGGCATGCCTTCATATGATGTGGAGAACTCAACTTATGGTCTTGACAAGCAAAGGGTATTTTGGGCATTTGTGAATTACAGGTCATTTTAACCTATACCCAAAACTCATACAAGGAGGCCTCAAATGGAAAAACTTACAACATCAAACTTGCTCCAAATGGGATTTTAAGTCTAGAAAGAAGGTCACAAGTTATTGGAGAAGCTCATAGCATGGAGTTGCATGATAGGTCAAAATATGAACTAAAAAGGCTTATAAAGTGAATAATTTCAAGTTGGAAAATGGTTTGGGAGATTTACAAGTCCAAATGGAGACTTCCAATATATGATTTTGAATGGAAAAACAATTCTAAGAACAATGGTTCACACACTTTTTTGAGTTTAGAAGGAAAAAATGAAGTTATCCATGGTTGCTTATCATTTAAGAAACATAATCAAAAATGAGCCAAAATTTGAAAACAAGGGAATGTGCAAGATGGATCTAGAATGTTCATTTGGGGTCTATATATTCATGAAAGGAGAATTTGGCAAGGGTTGGCCTCATTTGCACCAAGAATTCCACATAATTTCTCACACTTTTTCATTGGAGTTTCATTGTAATTCTCTCAAAATCTTCACAAAATCATCATCCATATTGATTCAATTGTGCTCCATGATCATCATAGATCAGAATTGAAGCAAGGATCAAGTGATTATCATCCATTTTCGAGTGCTTCTTGCAAGGATATCAAAGTTGCCAAGTCAAGTGGATAGCATAATTCTGGCCAAATCTCATTCAAAGCTTGCATACAGAATCAAGTTCATCAAGGATTGATCAAGATCCAAGTCTCAAAAGCCTCAAATCATCAATATCCATAGCTGTTTGCAAGATTTTACACAAGGTAAGTTTTCATTCAAACTGCTTGATCCAGTTAGTTAGACCTGATTTTGTTAGTGTAGAATTGATCTAGGTGGTTAGGAGATTAAGTTAGATGAATTTGGAGAGATTTGGTGATGGTTAGTGACAGGTGCCACAAACTGTTTGTGTTCGAATCTCTTGGATGAATGTGTTATAATTGCAACTTGATAGCATGTGTTAACCTCCATTAGTTGTAGTTCAATTTAGGCTAAGTTTGGGGAAGATTGGTGATGGTCCACATCAGTGCATTTCAATGGTGGCCAGTATGTGATTCAACCGTGTTTGTTGTTGGGGTGAATTTCAAGACGAATTGATGCCCTAAGCTTGTAGAGGGAGAGATTTGGAACAGATTTCATGTTTACAGCATGTGGATTAATTGCGTGTGGGATGAGAACAGAGAGGGAGAAAGTAGCTCGTGCATGAGCTCGCATGGAGTTGAAACCCTAGTTGCAGGTCGTTTTGGAGAAGAAACAATCATGGCCGTTCATGGTAGCTTGGACTTTTGACTTAGGTTAGGATCGGATGGCTGGTGTTTGATCTGAGCGTTTGGAGGGAAGTTGAACCCTGGCCAAAACGCACCGTTTCATTAATTGAAACGGGCGGGCCTGAGTTGATATGTGCTATTCCCACCCCAGAGTTAGGCCCAATTCCAGTTTCAACGTGGTTTTGTTTCTTTTCTCACCCCCCTGGCGTTTTATTTCTCATTATTTCTGAGCTTGTTCTGGGCCTTGGTAAAGACTGCTACGCGCACCCCCATTATGTGGCCCATCCTGGTTCTTAACTGGGGCGAGTTACTCTTCATACCCCCTCCCTCATTTAATTCATTTTATTTTTCTTAATTCCATTTTATTTTACCAATTTTCATTAATTCATAACTAATTCATAAAAAATGCTTTTTAATTCATTCTTTTTACCATGTTTTCATTAAAATGTCTAGAATATTATAGGAAAATAAATTTTCATTTTTAGTTTTATTTCATATTTTTTTCATATTTTCTAAATAAATGTCATAATAAATAGATTCATTTCATGCATTATTTTTATGATTTTTGTTCTCTCACATGCTTTAATATTTTTTGATCATTATTTTCATATTGTTTAGATGAGATATTAGGCTTATAGAAATATTTTAGTTCCCTTTTTTAGGAGTTAATTTTAGGTGATTAATAAGTGCTTGAATATCATGAACAAAACTAGGGTTTTTAGGTGACAACTTAGGAGTTTGATTTCATTTCCCTTAGGACTTAGGGTTTGAATAGATTAGTTATGGGACTATAGGGGCTATGGGTAGTTATTAGATCCCTTAGAGAACAGTTAGGATTCCCCTACTGCTATTATTACTGTCTGTATATCTGTTGTCTGGTGTGGTGTGCCCTCTGGGGATTGTTGCTTGTTTGATTGGGTATTGGGATTGCCTGGGGCCCTGGGGAAGCTGAAGATTTGTGAAGATGAAGCTATTGGAGATTCAAAGATTGAAGATCAACTGTCAGAGTTGAGGAGGAGTTTCTTGCTGGCAGATGCTGAGGAGATTAGGGTTTAGGAGCTAGGCCGAGCTCTAGATTAGAAATTTTGTTTCTCAAACATGGATTGCCTTGTCTGCATCCATTCTTCTCTGTGATTCAGAGTCTCTCTAAGACACTCACCCCCTTCCTTTGGAAGGCTTGGTGATGGTGTCCATGAGATAGAACTCTTGAGAGAAAATGTCTCTTGTGTTAGAAGCAGTCTGTTCACCACCTTTGGTAGTCAGCTTATTGCTTAACACCCAATTCACTCTTGTGACTAATCCCTCATCCTGGAGGTTTGAGCTTGAAGAAAAGCCATTGCAGATGGAAGACTGATGATCAAAGCCCTTGCCTGAAGGCCATGAAGATGGAGATTGATGCTTGTTGAAGCTTGTGAATGATTGGAGATTGCTTGAAGCTAGTTGTTGATTCAGAGCTGCTGATGCTGTTGCTTCTGCTGTATTTCATTTGTTGGTGTATTGATTGGTTTTCTGAACTGTATTGTTTGCTGTCTACCCTGTTGGGTTGAAAGTGAAGCCTGTTCACTTTCGCCTATTGTTTTCTAGGTTCGAGGTTGAGTGGGACTCCCTTGCCTCGCTTGTACTGTTGCATCCATGCATTTTACTGTTTTACTGTATATATCTGATATTGTTTCTGTTTCTGCCTATCCCGTAGGATCTCTGTTTCTCTCTGTGCAAGAGAGGAGCATGATAGACACTAGGTCTCAACCCATGCATGATAACATTAGGATAGCTTGTTTCCCTTCGCAACCGTAGTTTAGAGTTCTGTCTCTTTCTTTCTCAAAACAAACAGAAAAACACATAAAGATTTCAAACACAATAAAAGACACTTCTTCCGTAAAAGAATGTGAACTCATCAAAACGTCATTTTTGTCCGCTGGGACTGTTAATCAGAAAAACCTTTTCAGAAGGAATAAAATCAACCAAGACAAGCCTGTGTCGTACGTGGCCCGAACTACGTTTGCTCTGATCTTTCATGCTGTATGAAAGTACGTAGGCATAGGATGCGATATCCTAGCGAGCAACCTTCCCCTCCTTTCCCGTAGGTAGGCGAACTACGTTGACTCTGATTTCTCGTTCCAGACGGGAATACGTAGGCATAAAGTGCGATACTTTGCCGAGTCATTTTTATTTCCATTTTATTTTCTTTTTAACCCTTGACCTATAGTTTAGATAGAATAACAATCCATACCCGAAAACAAGCGTGGATCCCGTCGAGTACGACGGACGTGAGGGGTGCTAATACCTTCCCCTTGCGTAACCGACTCCCGAATCCAGGTTTTGGTTGCGATGACCATACCTTTCCCGTGTTGTGCGAGGTTTACTCTGAGCGTTTCCTTTCCCTCCCGTGGGATAAATAACGCACGGTGGCGACTCTTCTGTTCAGCCGGCGCCGATTTTCGCAGTAGCGACACGTATGGCCCTTCGTGGTTGGGGGTCCACTTGCCCCTGTGATCTGCCTGCGGCGGGAGAATCCTTTTCAGCACAAGGTCGCCAGTCTGAAAGCTCCGAGGATGTATCTTCTTATCATATGCTTTCTTCATTCGGCTCTGGTACAAACGACCGTATGCTAGAGAAGCTAGCCTCTTCTCATCCATTAAACTCAGTTGGTTCAACCTGTCTTTTACCCACTCTGCCTCGTCTAGTTGAACGTCTCGTAGTACTCTCAGAGAAGGAATCTCAACTTCCAGTGGTAGCACTGCTTCCATTCCTTATACCAACGAGAACGGGGTTGCCCCGATTGATGTGCGTACCGTCGTACGATAACCGTGCAAAGCGAAAGGTAGCATCTCATGCCAGTCCTTATAGGTCACCACCATCTTTTGAACGATCTTCTTTATATTCTTGTTGGCCGCTTCGACAGCGCCATTCATCTTGGGTCGGTAAGGGGAGGAGTTGTGATGTTCGATCTTAAAATTCTGACAGAGCTCCTTCATCATTTTATTATTCAGGTTTGAACCGTTGTCAGTGATTATCCGCTCGGGGATCCCATATCTGCAAATGATATCTCTCTTGATGAATTTGGCTACCACCTGCTTAGTTACATTTGCATAAGACGCCTTGTTGCACCCTAAAATTTTCTCAACCTTATTCACTTGGTTTATGTTTCAATATCATTAGCATTTGCATATAGAGTCATGTACATAGTCTAATCATCTGCATAGCATAGCATAGCAAATCATCCAACAGGGGACCAAGCACTATTCTCATCTCTAGGAGCATATCAAGAGGTTACTATTCTAATTCAATCTCATTCAAGTCATTAGAAAGAATTTGAAAGCTAAGAAGTCAATGGATCAAGCAGTGCATCTATCTCCTATCTGAGGGTATCTGAGGATCAACAAGGAAGTTGTGAGATGTGGGCTGAACATGGAGAGTATGTGGACATGGGAGACTTAGAAAGTCATTTGGAGAAGGAGACAAGTCATTGGTGTAGTCACAAGAATTGCAGTTGAAGACAGTTAACTAGGGTTTCATCTAGGTCAACCCTGGGTCAACTCTAGGTCAATTGACTGATTGAAAGGCATTAAGGTCTATTTGATAGATGTGGGGTTCATCATTTGACATATAGAGATGGATATGGTGATATGCCAAGAAGAAATCAAGAGAAATCAAGGAGAAGAGGAGTTTCTAAATTAGGGTTTCTGTGTAAAATCCCCTAGTTTAGGTCAAAATTCCAAGCAAGATAAGTCAAAATGCAAGATTAAAATGGATCCTTTGCCAACATGAAACTTGTAGAGGATCTCAATACCTTTAATTTGAGTGGTGGAAGACATTAAGGAGATTTATAGAACTCAAGTTATGGTCCTTGCAAGTTACAGGTCATCTGAGGCATCTGAAATTTTGTTTGTGAAAGTGACTTAACTTCCAAGCAATTTTTACCCCTCAAGGAGATTTCAAATGAATTTCTGGTTAACATAAGAGTTGTTCCTTATTGTATTAGATTTCTAGAATGGTATGGTATGCCTTCATAGAATTTGTGGAACTCTACTTATGGTCTTGGCAAGCAAAGGGTATTTTGGTCATCTGAGAATTACAGGTCATTTCAAGCCTATGCCCAAAACTCATACAAGGAAGCTTCAAATGAAAAACTTCACAACATCAAACTTGCTCCAAATGACATTTTGAGTCTACAAAAGTGGTCATGCAAGACTGGAAAAGCTCATAGCTCAAGGTTTCAAAATTGGTGGATTTAATGAATAAAAAATGACCTAAAAATGAGATTTTTCATAATTTGGCCAAATGGGATGAAATTATAGGTCATTTTGATTGGAAAAATCATTTTGAGAACATTGGAAAAAGTAGAATTTTGAGTTTGGTTCAAGAATTGAAAGTTATGCATGGTTACTTACAATGAAAGTTAAATAATCCAAATCCAAGGGAAAGTGTGCATGGGAAGCTTCTCCAAAGTTCTAGGAGTTTCTAATCTCATCTATATATTGTATTGAAGAGCTCCATGCCATGGTTGGTGAATCACTTTGCTCATAACACCAAGTTTCACACAATTATTCCAATTTGCAAAAGCATCCCAAACTCTCTCAAATCTCTCTCAATTTCCACATTTTTTGATTTGATCATCATCACCATTTTCCATAGATCAGAATTCACATCAAGATTGGTTAGAATTGAGGAGAATTCGTGCCATACACTTCCATCATCCAAGAAGCAAGAAAGTTGGAATTATAAGATTCAAAGCATTGGAGCAAGATTTGTTGCATACAGAATTCAAGAACAAGTTCCCTGATCAATTTCCACTCATTGCAAGCATTGGATCAAGAGGATTCAGCACCTGTTTTCACCATTTACACCAGGTTGGTAATCCATTCGATTTGATTGATTTAGTTATAATTAGGAAGATTTGTTAGCATAGAACGGTTAAGATAAGTTAGAGGATGAATTCCACAAAGTTTGGAGAAGTTTCATGGAGGTTGCCATTGGTGTGTCAAAACTGTTGGAGCTTGTAACTCTTAGGATATTGCAAGATAATCTTAGGTTAATAGCTTGGAATGATCAGTGTGAGATGTAGATTATGTTAGGATAGAATTGAGCAAGCATTGAAGAGTTTGATCACAGGTGAAAATGGTGGAACCAAGCTGTTATGCTCATCGGGTTCAATTATTTGTTGAGTTTTAGAAGGAGATATTGATATGGTTGTGTAGAGGGAAGAAAATAGACCAAGTTTGCTTTTCATAGCATGTGATTTCATGGACAATTGATGGAGAACAGAGGAGTGTAAGATTTCGTGCATGGTTAGGGTTTTCAGACCTTAGGGTTTGCTGGAGGTTGAAGACGACTTGTGGGCCACATGATCATGACTTTGACTTGGACTGGGGATCTAATCCAATGGCTACGATTAAAAGAAGAAACAGAGGGAAATTCAAATGATGAAACGCACCGTTTCATTAAACCACCATCAGACTGGGCTTTGAATTGTTTGCTAATAACACCCCACAAACCAAGGCCCAATGATATTATGCCTAAAATGCTTGCTAACTGCACCGTTTTCAGTATTTTTTAATTTTTGTTATTTTCTGAATGCATATGGGCCCAGACGCGCTTGCTATGCGCGCCCCCCAATCTGGGCCCATCTCTTGTTTTAACTGATTTCCATTACTCATGGCACCCCTCATTCAACTAATTCCATTTAATTTCTTTCAAAAATGTTAATTCTTTAAAAAATCATAAAAAATTGGAAAATGCATGATTTTAATTGGTTCTTTTTTTATGTTGTTCATAATTTTGTCAAGAAAATTATCCCATAAAAAAATTAATATTTCATTTCAGTTTTATATTTTTGGCATATTTTTCTTTTAAATAGGTGTAAATATTGCTTGGTTTGATACATGAATTTGTTAATTTTAGTTTGAATAGATGCTTTAACATTTTTTATCCATTATTTTTAGGTTTTTTAGTTTAGACTTTTATCTTGTATATAAAATTTAGTTCATATTTTTAGGACTTAATTTTAGGTGATTTGTTTAGGTGTGAATAACATGATCAAAATTAGGGTTAGGAGATAACTTAGGAGAATTAGTTCATTTTCCTTAGGAGTTAGGGATTGAATTTTTGGGGTATGGGACTATAGGGATTATGGGTAGTTATTAGATCCCTTAGAAAATATTAGGATTCCCCTATTGCTATTAGTATTGTCTATATTTGCTTGACTGGTGTGGTGTGCCCTCTATGGGGGTTATTTCTTTTGTCTGTGTGGGGTATTGGGTTTGCTTGGGTGTTAGGAGAGATGAAGACTTGTGATGATGAAGACCATTGGAGATCCAGATGACTGAAGTCCAACTTCCAGAGTTGATGAGGAGATTCTGTGTTGGCAGCTGTTGAGGAGTCTAGGGTTTAGGAGCTAGGCAGAGCTCTAGAGTAGTAAACTTGATTCTCAAACATGGAAGGTCTTGATTGCCTCCATTCCTCTCTGTGATGCAAAGTCTCTCTAAGACCCCCACCCCCTTCCTTTGGAAGGCTTGGTGATAGTGTCTAAGAGATAGAACTCTTGAGAGAAAATATCCTATGTGTTGTTAGCAGTATGTTTGCCACCTTTGGTGGTCAACTAATTGCTTAACACCCAGTTCACTCTTGTGATTGATTCCTCAGCTTGGAGATTGAGACTTGAAGAAAAGCCATTGCAGATGGAAGACTGATAATCAAGACCTTGCTTGAAGGCTGTGGAGATGGAGATTGATGCTTGCTAAAGCTTGTAGCTGTTTGGAGATGACTTGAAGTCAGATGTTGATGCAGAGCTGTTGTGGCTGGTTATTTTTCTGCTGTTATTCATTGCTGATGTATTGTTTGGTTTTCCCTGGCTGTATTGTTTGTTGTTTACCCTGTTGGGTTGAAAGTGAAGTCTGTTCACTTTTGCCTATTGTTTTCTAGGTTCGAGGTTGAGTGGGACTCCCTTGCCTCGCTTGTATTTCTGCATCCATGCATTTTACTGCTTTATTGTATATTGGCTATTGTTTCTGTTTCCGTTTATCCCTTAGGATCTCTATTTCTCTCTGCGCAAGAGAGGAACATGATAGACGTTAGGTCTTAATCCATGCATGATAACATTAGGTTAGTTTGATCCCCTTCGCAACCGTAGGATAGAGTTCTGTTTCTTCTTTCTCAAAACGAACAGAAAAACACCATAAATATTTCAAACATAATAAAAGACACTTCTTCCGTAAAAGAATGTGAACTCACCAAGACGTCATTTTTGTCCGCTTGGACCAGTAATCAGAAAAAACTTTTTTCAGAAGGAATAAAAACAACCAAGACAAGTTTGTGTCGTACGTGGCCCGAACTACGTTTGCTCTGATCTTTCATGCTGTGTGGAAGTACGTAGGCATAGGATGCGATATCCTAGCGAGCAACCTTCCCCTCCTTTCCCGTAGGTAGGCGAACTACGTTGACTCTGATTTCTCGTTCCAGACGGGAATACGTAGGCATAAAGTGAGATACTTTGCCGAGTCATTTTATTTTCTTTTAACCCCTGACCTTTAGTTTAGATAGAATAACAATCCATACCCGAAAACAAGCGTGGATCCCGTCGAGTACGACGGACGTGAGGGGTGCTAATACCTTCCTCTTGCGTAACCGACTCCCGAATCCAGGTTTTGGTTGCGATGACCATACCTTTCCCGTCTTTGCGGTAGGTTTACTCTGAGCGTTTCCTTTCCCTCCCGTGGGATAAATAACGCACGGTGGCGACTCTTTTGTTTAGCCGGCGCCGATTTTCGCAGTAGCGACAGCTGGCGACTCTGCTGGGGATCCAACGTCCCCTGGCTGCTAAGGGCTGCGATAGTCCTTATGCATTTGGGATCCAACGTCCCTTAAGAGAGTCAATCCTAGCACTTGTTTTCCCGTCGAGGATTTTGTATGGATTTACATTTTTGTATTTACATTTCAGCATTATATTATCATTATTATTGCTGTTTTATGGGGTGTGACGGGTGTTCTTTGATTGAGAGATAAGCCGGACCTGGGCTTGAGTGCACCGAGACTTAGAGTAGAGATTAGTGGGCGCGCACGTGCTTTGCATGTCCTAGTGTCCCGCGAAATCTACACTCAGACGAGGTTCTTCTGGTTGGCCTCCTGTCCTGCCCTTTGGGTGGCTCGGGTTGCTGGTTAGTTGGATTGTTGACTCTGGGGACCGATCATTTGGAAGTTGGCTAAGTGAGGCCTCTTCAGGATTTGATGATGCCACTCCTTCTGGGAATCGTACCATCAACCCTGAAAGTATGTGACGCCGACGACCGCATAGGATGCCATACCTTTGTCAGTTACTAGGACATCCACCTGTGAGAGGGTTTGGGGTTATGCAGGTAACTAGACCTTCAGACTACCGGTTTTTTCCTTGATCTATGGAGAGTTCTGAGGTCTGTCAGAGACCAGTTGGAGAGTTCTGAGGTCTGTCAGTGACCAGTTGGAGTTGATAGTGAGGTCTGTCAGAGACCAGTTGAGGTCATGTTATGGGTCTATCAGAGACCAGTGTTGGAGCTTTGTATTGGGTCTATCTGAGACCAGAGTTTGAGACTTCTTGATATGGTTCAGGCTTCTCAGCCACGGCATTTGGTCCCTGTTGCATGTTACTTGCATTGCATTGTTTGCATACCCATTATCATTGCATTCCATTAACGTGTGTCTGTGCTGCAGGTGCATCTGCATATCCCCCGGTTCTAGTGTCTGGACTTCTGGGTATTGATCATGGCTGGTTTGAGGATGACAGTTTCCTACAAGCTACCTATTCCTGATATTACTCCACTCCTGGGTCTGATTTCTCTTGCTAATGAGGATGTCCAAAGAAGCTTCAGGCAGAGTTACGGACGGCTGTTGAATTTGGTTCGCAGATCCACTAATGATGAATTGAATGGGCTGTACACCTTAATGCAATTCTATAACCCGGCTCTGAGGTATTTCATGTTTGCTGATTTTATCTTGGGGCCCACCATGGAGGAGTATGTAGAGTTCACTGAGCTTCCGGTGCAGAATGCAGTTCCCTTTATTCACTCTGCCGCTGAACCTAAGTTGGAGGATCTAGCTAAAGCCTTGCACATGAATGCTTCTGAGCTGCTGACAACTTCTTGGCGAGGGGTTCCGGGTTTCTCTCTCCAGTTTCTGGTTGGTAAGGCTCAAGAGTACGCCAAGAATGGGTGTTGGGTGGTTTTTAACGCTATTTTGGCCCTATGCATTTATGGGATAATATTGTTTCCTAACTTCCCAAACTTCGTGGACATGGATGCATTTCATCTATTTGCTGCTGGTAACCCGGTGCCAACACTGATCGGAGACTTCTATCATTCGATGCACTACAGGAATGAGAACAGGAGAGGCAAGAATGTCTCTTGTTGCGTGCCTTTGCTGCACATGTGGTTTAAGAGCCATCTTCCCCAGAAGGGACCTTTTGTGGATAGTGCAGCAGCATCTGACTGGCCAGAGCGTATGATGAGGCTATCTTCTGAAGACATAAAGTGGTTTGATCGAGACTTGCTGGGGTCCGAGCTTATTCTCAGTTGTTCTGGGTATCCTAATGTTCCATTGATAGGGAGAAAAGGATGCATCAACTACAACCCATCTCTGTTCGTCCGCCAGTTCGGATATGCGTTGAAAAACCCACCGAAGGAGGAAGAAGTACAGGAATCTCTGTACTTCACCGGTGATTTGAAGGGAGAGTTGCTAGCCAAGCTGCAGCATGCCTGGACGCGCATTAACAGAAGAGGGAAGCCGTTGTTGGGGAAGAATGACTGTCAGGCTTATGCACCATACAGAGTTTGGATCCAGGAGAGAGCAAGACAGTTACTGATGCCATTTCCAGCAGCACCAGTCCCCGTTCACATTCCGGTAGCAGAGCCAACTACTGTTTCTAGGGAAGCCTACGAGCAAGTTGTGAAAGAAAAAGAAGCCTTGATGAAGATCAACGAAGGGTTAGAGCAGGAGCTAGCCCAGGTACGCAGTGAAAGGAACAAGGCTGTGCATGCTTTCCAACAGCAGATCGAGCTAGTAAACAGACTAGGGGCTGAGTTGACTGAGGAGAAAAAGAAGCGCGAACGTCTGGGGCAGGAGTTCAGAAGCTCCCATGACATGCTGGAGTCCAAAAAGAAAGCGCTCGACGCATCACATCGAGAAATCTCTTCTTGTAACAAGACTTGGAATGCTACGCTCACCAACAATAAAAAGAGGGAAGATAAGTTGAAGCAGCAAATTTCCGACCTCGAAGAGCAGTTGAAGGCTAGCATTGAGAAGTGTGAAGAAGAAGTGATGACCCGGTATAGTCTTCAGAATGCATTGAACAAGGCCATCGAAGGCAGGAATGAAGCTGTGTCTCAGAAGCGTAAGCCAGAGGATCGCTTCGGAGAAGGGACATGGGAGGAAACTGCTGGAGACGTGCGACGTGTTCTCAAGAGAAGAAACCAACTTGTTGAAGGGTTGCTTACCCGACCAGGTCATCCAGAGACCAAGAAGTTAATAGAAGAGTATCAGGCTCATGGGAGTACTTGATCATTTCATGTATTAACTTGTATGCTTTATTTGCATAGTGTTGACCATCACCAGGATTGTTGGTTGAGGTCATGCCTTCTCTTTGTACTCAGTGATATTGTATCCTTGGATTCATCTGTAATACATGAGGCTTTCTATGATTCGGCTCCGATCTTCATATTGCTAGCACTGTCACTGCACTGGCACCTTTGCACTAGAATCGGGGAATGAATTTCCCTAATGCACAGACACACATTGCATTGCATTCATATTCATACTGCATTACAGGTGATCATTGGATGGTATCTTATTTCCTGCTCTGTACCAGGTATTTTCAGGATTGAAGATCAGCGCCCACACCGCTACTCCACTCGCACCAACTGTCGAAGAATCATGGATCAAATGCAGAACGAGATGCAAGATATGCGCGAGAAGCTAGCACTCTTCATGCAGACCATGGAGACTATTGCAAAAGGTCAGGAGAATTTGTAAGCTATGGTGCAGCCTCTGTTGGTCAGAAACGCTAGGCATGGAAATGAGGATCATCAGTCTGTGCGAGTCGACACTGTTCATGGGGATGGCACTCCCACACCAGTGGCTCCGCCTGTAGTCAATATACCTGCTGCTAATGTCAACAACACTACCGCTGCTGGGAACGGTAACGTCGGAGTTGGGAACGAGACTGCTGTCCATAACGTTGGGCTAGGTGATATCAACTTGGGTGATAATATGGGAGGCAACGGCTTCGGTAATGCTGGATTCGGGTTCAATGATCAGGGATTCGATAATGCTGGGAAATATGGTTTCAATGCTCAAGGCTTTGGGCAGGACGGATACGGTATGACCAATCAGGGTTACGGAGGATTTGGAAACGGAAACGGCGCTGGGTTAATGACTGTTGGACCTGCTGGAATTGCTCCGGGATACGGCAACAGAGGGCGAGGCCCGGTGATGAATTAGATTAGAGCTGGCCGTAACAATGGGTACGATGGGTATGGAACTGGGAATGGTATCTGGCAAGAGGATCAGCAAGAGGACGCCTTCTCCGGTGGAGGTTTCGAAGGACCTATGGATGACTCCTAGAAGATCAGAATGCTAGAAGAGCAGATGAGGGGGGTCCTGAACCAAAGTGCTGTGGGATTGGACATGTCAATAATAGGTCTGGTACCTGGCTTGAGGGTGCCAATCAAATTCAAAGCTCCTACGTTTGATAAGTATAAAGGGGACACCTGCCCGAAAGTGCACGTGCGGTCTTATTACCGAAGAATGTCTGCGTATTCAACTGATGAGAGAATGCTAATGCACTTCTTTCAAGATAGCCTACCAGGCCCTTCCCTCGAGTGGTATATGGGGTTGGAGCCAACTAATATAAAGACATGGAAGCAACTGGCGGAGGCATTTGTAGCTCACTATAAGTATAACAGCGACTTGGCGCCCAACCGGGTCCAATTGCAAGGGCTGTCTCAGAAGAAGGGTGAGAGCTTTAAAGAGTATGCGTAAAGATGGCGCGACATGGCTACTAGGGTCCATCCTCCTTTAGAAGACAAGGAAATGAATGACATGTTCATTGGAACATTCACCGGCATGTTTTATGACAAGTTGTTTCACACATCTTTGGCCATTTTCTCAGACTTAATTCTGATGGGAGAAAAGATTGAAAGCAACATTAAGCAGGGCAGATTCCAGGCTAAGGAATCAACTGCATCTGGCAGTAACAGGAAGGCTTTTGGTGGACGCTGTCAGGGCGATGCAAGCGCAGTGTTTGGAGGCCGAGGCAGGGGCCGGGGCAGAGGTCGGAACCAGTATAATCAGCCGCAGCAAGTGGCGAGTGTTACTATTCCGTTTCAACAACAACCATTTCAGCAACAGCCAATGCAACAACAACAGCAGCAGCAACAGCCACAGCAGGGGGCACAGCCTGCCCAACACAGATTCCAGGGGGTAAGCCAAGGAGAGTGTTTGAGAAGCCTCCTTCAACGTACGCAGATTTGTTACAGACGTTGTTAGGGTTGAACTTGGTGGAGAAGAGAACTTTGGCACCTATAACGGGAACTCCTCCGTATGGCTATGATGCAAGCAGACACTGTGAGTTCCACTCTGGGGCTCCGGGCCACGATGTAGAGGGTTGCCATGCTTTTAAGCATGTTGTGCAGGATTTATTGGATAGCAAGGCTATCAATTTTGGAACAGCGGGTCCGAATATAGTGCAGAAGCCCATGCCTAATCATGGGGCAAACACCATTCTGACTGAGGAGGGTTTGAATCTGATCATGAATGTCGATGATTTAAAGACGCCGCTGAGCGAGATAAAGAGCCGATTATTGCAAGGGGGTGTCTATCCAGGGTGTGACGAGTACTGCTTGGAATGTTGGACCCTAGCTGGGGGGTGTGATGATCTGAAGAAAGGTGTTCAGGCTTTAATAGATGGCGGTACATTGCAGTTTGACCGAGCAGCAATTGAAGAACCTGCAGGGGCATTAGCAGATGATCAGAGTGATGTGGCCACTGTGACGATTCCTCGAAAGACAATCACTATAACAACGCCGGCCAAGCGACCGCCGATCACTATTACTAAGGCCGGACCAATTCCGTACGAGAGCACAAAAGCAGTCCCATGGTCCTATGGGTTGGAAGTGTATTGTGACGGAATAAAAATTGATGTTAACAAGCAGCCATCCGAGACTGTGGACAACGTTGTTGGTACAGGAGGTATGACAAGGAGTGGAAGGATCTTCATATCGCCTGAGGTAGAAGCCGAAAGACTGGCGAAGGGGAAAGGAAAGATGGTTGAGAATGTCCCAGTGCAGGGGAGCGGCAAAGAAGCGGCATCGAAAGATGTAGAAGAGTTCATGCGCTTGATTCGAAAAAGTGATTATAAGATTGTTGAGCATCTGCAACAGACGCCGTCAAAGATATCTATACTGTCGTTGCTATTATGTTCTGAAGCTCACAGAAATGCATTGTTAAAAGTTCTAGATACTTCCTTCGTACCCCAAGACGTTTCCATGAATCAGCTGGAAGGAGTATTGGCACATGTAAATGCAGGCCACAGCTTGGGCTTTACAGACTTCGATTTGACCCCGAAAGGGAGAGATCATAATATGGCGCTGCACGTATCTGTCGAGTGTAGAGGATCAGTCATGTCGCATGTATTGGTCGACACCGGATCGTCTTTGAATGTGCTGCTCAAGAAAGCAATGATGAAGCTAGATGTCAGAGGAATCCTGTGCACGCCCAGTGACTTGGTAGTCAGAGCATTTGATGGGACGCGAAGAACAGTTTTTGGATTGATAACATTGCCTCTACAGGTGGGGCCGGAGGTGTTCGCAACTGAACTTTATATCATGGACATCCAGCCTGCATATAGCTGCCTCCTCGGAAGACCCTGGATTCAAGGCGCAGGGGCAGTCACGTCTACCCTGCATCAAAAGTTGAAATATATGGTCGGAGACAGCGTGGTCACCGTATGCGGAGAAGAAGACATCCTGGTCAGCCATCTGTCGTCGTTTAAATATGTGGAGGTCGATGGAGATATTCATGAAACACCCTGCCAGGCATTTGAAGGGTTGCGCATCAAGGACAAAGGTCCCGGGCCGAGCAAAGTATCAGAGATAGCCGTCTCGTCATATAAAGAAGCTCAAGCTCTAGTAGAGGCTGGAGAAACCAAGGGCTGGGGCAAAGTGCTGGATATTCCTGTGAAAATGGACCGATTCTGACTGGGGTACCAACCGTCGTCGTCAACTCCTGCTGTGGGGGCACCCTGTTTCAGAGGGCCAATAACTATCTCTGCCAGTGGAGTATGTCATGAGACCATCAACGCTGCTTCAGAGTCTGATGAAGGAGACAGCGATTGCGATATGGATGCCTGGATTCAGCCAAGCACGCCAGGACAGGGATTGTGCAACTGGTCTATTCAGGAGCTTGTTCCTGTGACTCTTAAACAGTAATGCTTTGTTTTTTAATTTTTGAACAATCTGATGTCTTTCCCGGGGCATCATGATTTCTTTCTCGGGGTGAGATCGGGTAAACTGCTGGGGTTTATTGTAAGCGAAAAAGGAATAGAGGTTGATCCTGCAAAAATAAAAGCAATTCAAGAAATGTCGACGCCTAAAACAGAGAAAGAGGTGCGCGGGTTTTTAGGGAGGTTGAACTACATCGCTCGGTTCATATCTCACCTAACTGCTACGTGTGAACCATTATTCAAGTTGTTGAAGAAAGATCAAGCTGTAACGTGGAATGAAAATTGTCAAAAGGCGTTCGATAAAATAAAGCAATATTTGCAGGAGCCTCCTATTTTGATACCCCCAGTGGCAGGGAGACCCTTGATTATGTATTTGACAGTTCTTAAGGGAAGCATGGGTTGTGTTCTCGGTCCACACGACGAGACTGGACGTAAAGAGCATGCGATTTACTACTTGAGTAAGAAATTTACAGATTGTGAATCTCGATACTCAATGCTTGAGAAAACTTGTTGCGCGCTAGCCTGGGCCGCCAAGCGTTTGAGGCAATACATGCTTAATCATACAACCATGCTCATCTCGAAGATGGATCCTATCAAATATGTATTCGAAAAGCAGGCGTTATCAGGGAGAATTGCCCGTTGGCAGATGGTCTTGACTGAATATGACATCCAATACGTCTCGCAAAAGGCTATAAAGGGGAGTGTACTGTCTGAGTACTTGGCGGAGCAGCCTATTGAAGATTACCAATCGATGAGGTTTGATTTTCCTGACGAGGATATCATGTACCTAAAGATGAAAGATTGGGAAGAGTCGTTGCCAGATGAAGGACCAGAATTGGGTTCCAAATGGAAGATGATTTTTGACGGAGCTGTAAACGCTTACGGTAGCGGAATAGGGGCAATCATTACTACTCCCCACGGGTCGCACATCCCGTTTACTGCTCGATTGACCTTTGCAGTTACCAATAATGAAGCCGAATACGAAGCTTGTATAATGGGGCTTGAAGAAGCCATTGATTTGCGAATCAAGAATCTGGACGTATACGAAGACTCAGCTCTGGTGATAAATCAAATCAAAGGGGAATGGGAGACACGTCAGCCCAATTTAATACCGTACATGAACTATGCAAGGAGATTGTTTCCTTTCTTTGACAAGGTTGAATTGCATCACGTACCGCGAGCGGAGAATCAGATGGCTGACGCCCTGGCCACTTTGTTTTCCATGTACAAAGTCAACTTCTGGAACGAGGCTCCCAGAATTACTATCTCTTGGCTTGACAGACCTGCCTATGTGTTTGCTATTGATGAAGCATCCGACGACAAACCATGGTATTTTAATATCCTTAATTTCCTGAAGAACAAAGAGTATCCGGCTGGGGCATCCAGTCAAGATCAGAAGACTCTCAGGAGATTAGCGGGTAATTTCTATTTGAATCCGGATGGTGTCTTGTACAGAAGAAACCATGATTTGGTGCTGCTGCGTTGTATGGATTAAAAAGAGGCAAAGTTGCTCATGGAGGAGATACATGAAGGTAGATTTGGTACGCATGCTGGTGGGCATGCTATGACGAGGAAGCTGCTGCGAGCAGGTTATTTTTGGCTGACTATGGAAACTGATTGTTTCAAGTTTGCGAGAAAGTGCCACAAGTGCCAAATCTATGCTGATAAAATCCATGTGCCTCTGAGTCCTCTGAATGTGATGTCATCGCCATGGCCATTCTCGATGTGGGGAATCGATATGATTGGAAAGATCGAGCCGACAGCTTCTAACAGGCACCGGTTCATTCTAGTAGCAATCGATTATTTCACCAAGTGGGTGGAAGCGGCGTCTTATGCAAATGTAACTAAGCAGGTGGTGGCCAGATTCATCAAGAGAGATATCATCTGCAGATATGGAATCCCCGAGAGGATAATCACGGACAACGGTTCAAACCTGAACAACAAAATGATGAAGGAGCTCTGTCAGAATTTCAAGATCGAACATCACAACTCCTCCCCTTACCGACCCAAGATGAATGGCGCTGTTGAAGCGGCCAATAAGAATATCAAGAAGATCGTTCAGAAGATGGTAGTGACTTATAAGGATTGGCATGAGATGCTACCTTTTGCTTTGCACGGTTATCGTACGACGGTACGCACATCAACCGGGGCAACCCCGTTCTCGTTAGTATACGGAATGGAAGAAGTACTACCATTGGAAGTTGAGATCCCTTCTCTGAGGGTATTGCGAGATGTTCAGCTAGATGAGGCAGAATGGGTGAAAGACAGGTTAAACCAACTGAGTTTAATGGATGAGAAGAGGCTAGCTTCTCTAGCATACGGTCGTTTGTACCAGAGCCGAATGAAGAAAGCATATGATAAGAAGATACATCCGCGGAGCTTTCAGACGGGCGACCTTATGTAGAAAAGGATTCTCCCGCCGCAGGCAGATCACAGGGGCAAATGGACACCTAACTACGAAGGGCCATACATTGTCAGAAAATTCTTTTCAGGAGGAGCGTTGTTGTTGTCCACCATGGACGGTGAAGACTTTACGTCGCCTGTGAATTCGGACGCAGTTAAAAAATACTTTGCTTAAAATTGACCCGCTGGACAAAAAAAGAGAGTCCAGGCAAAAATGGGGCATCCTGGCGAACCAAAAACAGAATGAAAGGTTCGGGCAAAAGTTAGGGATAAAAGGGAAAAAATGTACACCCGCGAAGTTGAAAACCTACACTGGGCGGCTTCGGCAAAAAAGGGTATCCCGGTGAACTGAAAACCCGTAAAGGGCGGTTCACACAAAAGTTAGGGATTTTAAAAGCAAATGACTGCGGTCCGAATTTGATATTGCAAGGAACGTTGGTGCGGGAGGATACGCTCGAGGGGTCGATTATCAGATACAATCTCTTCGGAAGTGTGGATACCGGGAAAAGCTTTAGAGTCGGACGAGTCATAGGAGGATCAGTTCGTGGTGTTTGTCTGCATCCCGTTGCCGACATGTGTACAAATTTAATTTGTCAACATATTTATGTTTCTTGTGCATACTTGTGTATTTGTTGTGCGTAGCTTCCTCTTTTCAGGAGTTACATCCTGTGTACAAAACTCCGCCCATTCAGGGGCCCAATCAATAAAATATGTTATTTAGTATTTGATACTGGTTCTTTACTGTTTTGTGCATGATAAACGCCTAAGTTTGATGAAACTAGCATGTGCATAACGTCACTGGCCCTTGCCAACAATTGCTAAAACTTTAAATTAACTGAGAATAATGTCACTAACGCTAACCTGAATAGATTTGGTTGCATAGACTTGTCTTGTCTTGTTTGTGTGGTTGCAGGGTTCGTAGCCGTACGAAGAGGACGATCAAAAGATTGCAGTAACAAAAGACTCGGTCCCCACGCAGGTCGCGCTACTGAGATAACAATGTTCCCCACTGAAGAAGGATCGAATTCCCCAGCTAGACGTAGCTTATCCAAAGGACGTGCTCCAACGAAGTCGTCTATCCTTAGCAGAGTATGGCGATTCCTAGATTGTAGACTGTATTCAGACAGTGCATCTCAAGCAAAGTTGATTTAGCCTCCGGAGATTAATATTTGTGAGTTGTATTCAGACAGTTTACCTTTCCCCGCAGGATCATTTACTCTCCCCCAGCGGAGTCAGTTGATTTTTCCCAAGAGAATCATTCCTTCCTCAGTGGAGTTCTCTTTTCAGCAAGTGTTTTCGTTCCTCCCAGTGGAACTCGAAGATTAAGACTATCCCCGGCAGAGCTGGTCGTGTGCCTTGGCATTTATTTTGTCAGAATACCGTGTGATATCCGCTCACTCTCCAGCAGAAGTCCCATCATATCAGGCGCATCTGCTATTCTCCAGCAGAGTTATATTCCCCAGCAGGGTGTTACTTTGATGAGATGCTTGGTTTAAGTTCCCAACATCCCCGCTGAGTCGACTTCACTCTTCCAGCATTTATTTTGCTGGAATAATTCTGTAGCACATGGCTATCCCCAGCGGATTTGGCGTTGTCTTCAGCCTTTATTTTGCTGGAGCAGTTCCTGTATCTCAGCAGTTCGAGTCTGCGTTGGGATCAACATATAGTGTCATACTTGCATCCACCAAATAAAAACGTGTAGCATTTCCATGTCGAATGGAGCATTGCGTCAGTGTCAAACATGTGCATGTTGAAGCATAAACCAGGTTGGCTAACCTTTGGTTTCAAGTGTTGTTTATCATGCAGGTTGAAGGAGATCTTGCTCAAATGAATTACTAAACATTTGAGGTCTCGACGTGAGACATTCAATGAAGTGTCAGCTTTGACATTATTCCCCACAAAATTCTCATGATGAAGTTCTCTTTGTCTCCGAGCAGAGTTATTTGTGAATTTCTCTTGTTTTCTCCGCCAGAGTTAGTAGGAAAAATATCTCCTTGTCCCCAAGCAGAGTTATTTGTCAGCGAAGGGTTTCATGAATCAGAATTTCAGAGGCTGCCGCCGGTTATCAGAACAGGCGTCCGGTAGTTTGGTTTCCAAATATCCCCAGTAGAGTCCGCTTCAAGGTCGTTGTAAAGTCAGTGCTAAGAAGTTTGTGGTTTGAGACCAATGGAGGAATGAGTCCTGACATGGACAATTTTATTGACGGGTTTTCTTCGTGCTAGAGGAGTGAGGGTCCTAACGTGGACAGTTTTATTTCCCCGGATTGATAAGAGGCGTTAGTCCTAACGTGGACAGGTTCGATTTCTCAGAATTGTTGGAATGTGGAGTCCTGACGTGGACACTCCTTCCAGGTGACGAGATGTGTTGGTCCTAACATGGACAGATTTGATTTCTTGGTATTGATCGAATGTGAAGTCCTGACGTGGACAAAATTGATTACTCTTCGTGTTGGTGTCCTGACGTGGACCATTTATTCCCAGCAGATATCTTTCTTCGTAATGGTGAAACATGCGTCCTGACGTGGACAAAGTTTATAGTTCTTCGGGATGACAAGAGGTGAGAGTCCTGACGTGGACAAATTTGTCCTTCTTCGTGTGGTTGGCGAAGTGTGAGTCCTGACGTGGACAAGTTTTATTTCCTCAGCGAGTCAAGAGGTGAGTCCGGACGTGGACAAATCAAGACGAAATGGGAGTCCTGACGTGGACAAGTTTATTCCTTACGTGGAAAGTTTGTGATTCCTTACGTGGAAAGATTGGAGTCCTTACGTGGACAAAGCAAGAAGAGAGTTATTCCTAACGTGGAAAGGTGGGTCCTAACATGGAAGATGTAGTCCTTACGTGGACAAGTTAGTTCCTTACGTGGAAAGATTGTTTCCTTACATGGAAAGATTGGAGTCCTTACGTGGACAAATCAAGATAGGATGGTTTCCTTACGTGGAAAAATGTGATTCCTTACGTGGAAAGAAGTTGATTCCTTACGTGGAAGAAAAATGGTTTCCTTACGTGGAAAGAAGGATTGTTTCCTTACGTGGAAAGATTGAGTCCTTACGTGGACATATCAAGTTGGAGCCCTTACGTGGACAGATCGAGGTTGTGTTTCCTTACGCGGAAAGATTGTGATTCCTTACGTGGAAAGAAGATGGTTTCCTTACGTGGAAAGATTGTATTCCTTACGTGGAAAGATGCATTCCTTACGTGGAAAGATGTTACTCACAAGATGGAAAGAAGTTTATTCCTAACGTGGAAGGGTGAGTCCTAACGTGGACGATATATTCATAACCTAGAGAGTTTAGTCCTGACGTGGACAGATGCAGAAGAGATGATTCCTTACGTGGACGGTGTTATTCCTAACGTGGAAGAGTTTATTCCTAACATGGACGTTTTGTTGCTGATGAAATGCAGACGAGTTATCCCCAGCGAAGTCACCGAGTTTTTTCCGGGTTGACAGCAGATGAAGTCCTGACATGGACCAGTTTTAGTTGAGATTTCTTCATGTTGACGGCAGACAGAGTCATAACGTGGACAAAGTTCTATCCTTGCGATGATAGGATTTTTTTTCCGGGCCGATGAAAATAATCCCCAGCACGAGCGCTAAGGGATCAGTTGGTTGCCGTAACAGTCGGATTCAATGGATGGATGTCGTTCCCCAAGCAGTGGCGCAGTTTGGTTCTGCGGTTGGCAAGTTTCTGGGTTCTTAGTATTCAACCGTCTCGTACCTCGAATGTTTGAAGGCCGTTCTCTCTTCACCCAATCGGGCCCAAGTCGCTTGAATAGGGGCAGCTGTTGCACCCTAAAATTTGCTCAACCTTATTCACTTGGTTTATGTTTCAATATCATTAGCATTTGCATATAGAGTCATGTACATAGTCTAATCATCTGCATAACATAGCATAGCAAATCATCCAACAGGGGACCAAGCACTATTCTCATCTCTAGGAGCCTATCAAGAGGTTACTATTCTAATTTAATCTCATTCAAGTCATCAGAAAGAATTTGAAAGCTAAGAAGTCAATGGATCAAGCAGTGCATCTATCTCCTATCTGAGGGTATTTGAGGATTGTCGCTACTGCGAAAATCGGCGCCGGCTGAACAGAAGAGTCGCCACCGTGCGTTATTTATCCCACGGGAGGGAAAGGAAACGCTCAGAGTAAACCTCGCACAACACGGGAAAGGTATGGTCGTCGCAACCAAAACCTGGATTCGGGAGTCGGTTACGCAAGGGGAAGGTATTAGCACCCCTCACGTCCGTCGTACTCGACGGGATCCACGCTTGTTTTCGGGTATGGATTGTTATTCTATCTAAACTAAAGGTCTGGGGTTAAAAGAAAAGAGAATGAAAATAAAATGACTCGGCAAAGTATCGCACTTTATGCCTACGTATTCTCGACTGGAACGAGAAATCAGAGTCAACGTAGTTCGCCTACCTACGGGAAAGGAGGGGAAGGTTGCTCGCTAGGATATCGCATCCTATGCCTACGTACTTTCACACGGCATGAAAGATCAGAGCAAACGTAGTTCGGGCCACGTACGACACAAGTCTGTCCTTGATTGATTTTATTCCTTCTGAAAAAGGTTTTTCTTGATTAACAGTCCCGGCGGACAAAAATGACGTTTTGATGAGTTCACATTCTTTTACGAAAGAAGTGTCTTTTATTATGTTTTGAAATCTTTATGTGTTTTTCTGTTTGTTTTGAGGAAGAAAGAGACAGAACTCTAACCTACGGTTGCGAAGGGAAACAAACTAACCTAATGTTATCATGCATGGGTTAAGACCTAGTGTCTATCATGCTCCTCTCTTGCACAGAGAGGAACAGAGATCCTACGGGATAGGCAGAAACAGAAACAATATCAGATATATACAGTAAAGCAGTAAAATGCATGGATGCAACAATACAAGCGAGGCAAGGGAGTCCCACTCAACCTCGAACCTGGAAAACAATAGGCAAAAGTGAACAGGCTTCACTTTCAACCCAGCAGGGTAAACAGCAAACAATACAGTCAGGAAAACCAATCAATACATCAAGAAATGAAAAACAACAGCAACAGAAACAGCATCAGCAGCTCTGAATCAACATCTAGCTTCAAGCAATCTCCATTCAGCTACAGGCTTCAACAAGCATCAATCTCAATCTCCATGGCCTTCAGGCAAGGGCTTTGATCATCAGTCTTCTATCCGCAATGGCTTTTCTTCAAGTTCAAACCTCCAGGATGAGGGATCAGTCACAAGAGTGAAGGGAAAGAATGTTAAACAGCCAATTACCTACCAAAGGTGGTTCATCAACTGTTAACATTAAACAGAAAATCTCCTCTCAAAAGTTCTATCTCTCAAATATATTCACTGATCCTTCCAAAGGAGGGAGGTGGATATTTGAAAGAGACTTTGAATCATAGAGAAAGGATGGATGCAGACAAGGCAATCCATGTTTGAGAAACAAGCTTTCTAATCTAGAGCTCTGCCTAGCTCCTAAACCCTAGTCTCTTCAACATCTGCTAACAAGAACCTCCTCTCCAACTCTGGCAGTTGATCTTCCATCTCTTGATCTCCAATGGCTTCATTTCCTCAAGTCTTCAGCTTCCCCAGGGCCCCAGACAAACCCAATACCCAAACAAGCAAACAATAATCCCCAGAGGGCACACCACACCAGTCAATCAGATACAGACAGTATTAATAGCAGTAGGGGAATCCTAACTTTTTTCTAAGGGATCTAGTAACTACCCATAGCCCCTATAGTCCCATAACTAATCTATTCAAACCCTAAGTCCTAAGGGAAAGAATTAATTCTCCTAAGTCATCACCTAAAAAACCCTAATTTGTTCATGATGTTCAAACCTATTTTAATCACCTAAACTTAATTTCTAAAAATGGGAACCAAAATATTTCTACAAGTTCAATGTCTAATTCAAACAATATAAAAAGAATGAACAAAAAATATTAAAGCATGCAATAGAACAAAAATTATTAAAATGATGCATGAAATGAACTATTTAAAAATGACATTTATTTAGAAAATATGGAAAAAATATGAAATAAAAATAAAAATGCAATTTTATTTTCCTACAATTTTCTACACATCCTAAAGAAAATGATGTAAAAAGAATGGATTAAAAATGAATTTTTATGCATTTATTATGAATTAATGAAAATTGGTAAAAATTAAAATGGAATAAAAAAATGAATTGAATTAAAATTGATGGGGGGTACTAATAGAAACCACGTGCAGTTCATATCCAGGATGGGCCAATAATAGGGGGTGCGCGTAGCATTTTTACCAAGGCCCAGAACAAGTCAGAAGCAATAAAAAACTAAAAAAACGAGCAGGGGGTGAAAATAGCATCAAATCCACGTTCAGATTGGTTTGGGCTCACAACCTGGGGGTGGGGATAACAATACAAACTGAGGCCCGCCCGTTTCAATTAATGAAACGGTGCGTTTTGGCCAACGCATCTCCCTCCAAAATCTGCTTCAAATAACAGCCATACGATCCTCCCCTAAGTCAAAAGTCTTATACGAAATGAATGGCCCAGATTATGTCTCCTTCCTTGGATCAACTGAACTTAGGGTTTCACCATTAAACCTCCATGCACGAGCAAGCTTACACCACTCTGCTCTCACTCTACAGACCATGAATCCACGCGATGTAAACATGAAAATTACTCTACAGCTCTCCCTCTACACGTCTATGGCACTAGTTCACTTTGAAACTCATCACATCAACAAACCCGATCAAGCCAAGGTCTGGTCACCATGGAAATTCTCTGAGATGCACCATCACAATTCTCCCTCAAACTTGCACTAACCTAATCTATGCATAATGGTAATTAATCTGCGCTATCAACCTAACATTCTAATGCGCTAACCTAAGAGATTTAAACCCTAACAGTTTATTGCACCTGCTAACAACCATCACCAAATCACTCCAAACTCATCCTAACTGTTCTACTAACCACCTAGATCATATCTAAACTAACAACAACATGCCAAACTAACTAGATCGAGCTGTGTGAATGAAAACTCACCTGGTGTAAAAGCTTGAAAACAGCTATGGAAGATTGAGGATCTGAGGCTTCCAAGGCTTGAATCTTGATCAATTTACTCAGTGATTGATTCTGTATGCAATGCTTTGAGGATTCTTGACCTGAATTGTGCTGTCCAATGGAAACTTCAATTTTGATGATGATGAAGAAAGTGCTCGAAAATGGATTCTAACCACCTTGTTCTTGATTGAATTCTACTCTATGATGATGAAACAGTATGAGAAAGTTGATTATGATGAAGATTTGGTGAAGAATTTGTGAGATTGGAATGAAACTTCAATGAAAAAGAATGAGAAAGCTTGTGAAATTCTTGGTGCAAATGAAGCCAACCCTTGCTAAATTCTCATTTCATGAATATATAGACCTCATATGAACATTCTAGATCCATCTTGCACATTCCCTTGTTTTCCAACTTTGATCCATTTTGGTTATGTTTCTTCAATTACAAGTAACCAAAGATAACTTTCTTTTTTCCTTCTAAACTCAAAAAAGTGTTTGAACCATTGTTCTTAGAATTGCTTTTCCATTCAAAATCATATATTGTAAGTCTCCATTTGGATTCATAAATCTCCCAAACCCTTTTTCACTTTGAATTTATTCACTTTATAAGCCATTTTAGTTCATATTTTGACCAATTATGCAACTTCATGTTATGAGCTTTTCCAACAATTTGTGACCTTCTTTCTAGACTTAAAATCCCATTTGGAGCAAGTTTGATGTTGTAAGTTTTTCCATTTGAGGCCTCCTTGTATGAGTTTTGGACATAGGTTAAAATGACCTGTAATTCACAAATGCCCAAAATGCCCTTTGCTTGCCAAGACCATAAGTTGAGTTCCACACATCATATGAAGGCATACCATACCATTCTAGAAAGCTAAGACAATGAGGAACAATTCTTATGTTGACCAAGAATTCATTTGAAATCTCCTTGAGGGGTAAAGCTAGCTTGGAAGTCAAGTCACTTTCACAGACAAAATTTCAGATACCTCAGATGACCTGTAACTTGCAAGGACCATAACTTGAGTTATATAAATCTCCTTGAGGTCTTCCACCACTCAAATTAAAGGTCTTGAGATCCTCTACAAGTTTCATGTTGGCCAAGAAGCCATTTGAAGCTAGCATTTTGACTTATCTTGCTTGGAAATTTGACCTAAACTAGGGGATTTTACAGAGAAACCCTAATTTAGTAACTCCTCTTCTCCTTGATTTCTCCTGAATTCTCCTTGGCATATCTCCATATCTTTCTTCATATGTCAAATGATGAACCCCACATCTCCTTAATAGACTTGAATGCCCCTTTTAGTCAGTCAATTGACCTAGGGTTGACCTAGGGTTGACCCAGTTGAAACCCTAGTTGACTGCCTTCAACTGTAGCTCTTGTGCTCTCATCAGTGACTTGTCTCCTTCTCCAAATGACTTTCTAAGTCTCTCATAATGTCTAGATACTCCCCATGCCTTCAACTCACAGCTCACAACCCTCTTGTGGACCCTCAGATGCCCTCAGCTAGGAGATGAACTCAAGGCTTGATCTGCTGAACTCTTTGCTTTCAAAATCTTTCCTGATGACTTGAATGAGATTGAATTGGCATAATAACCTCTTGATAGGCTTCTAGAGATGAGAATAATGATTGGTCCCCTGTTGAATGACTTGCTATGCTTGTGCTATGCAGATGGTTAGTCTATGTACATGACTCTATATGCAAATGCTAATGATAATGAAGCATGAACCAAGGAATAAGGCTGGGCAAATTTTAGGGTGCAACAGCTGCCCCTATTCAAGCGACTTGGACCCGATTGGATGAAGAGCCCGGAGCCTTCAGACATTCGCGGTACGAGACGGTTGAATACTAGTGAAACCCGAAATTTGCCAACCGCAGAAATAAACTGCGCTCCTGCTTGGGGAACGACATTCATCAGCTGAATCTGACTATTACAGTAACCCACTGATCTCGTGCGACTGTGCTGGGGATTATCTTCATCGTTCTGAAAAGGATTCTGTCGTAAAAGATTGCTTGCTTGTCCACGTTAGGACACTGTCTGTCATCAATACGAAGAAATCTCAACTAAAACCTGTCCACGTTAGGACTCCACTTTCTGTTAACTCAGGAAAATCTCGGCAACTCCGCTGGGGCTAATTCGTCTGCATTTCCATAAACTGAATCGTCCACGTTAGGAATAAAACTCTTCCACGTTAGGAATCACATCTGTCCACGTTAGGCATAACATCGTCCACGTTAGGAATCATTTCTTCTGAATCTGTCCACGTCAGGACTGACCCTTGCATCTTTCCACGTCAGGAAGCAATCTTCTTTCCACATAAGGAGAACTATATCACTCTGTCCATGCAAGGACTCCAATACCACTCGACATGTCCGCGTCAGGACTCCAATCTTTCCCCGTAAGGGATTCAATTCTGGTTCTAAACCTGTCCACGTCAGGACTCCACTTTCCACGTAAGGAGCACCTCATTCTTCCACGTCAGGAATCAGCTTTGATATGTCCGCGTGAGGACCCAATCTTTCCACGTAAGGAATACCAACTTCTGAATCTGTCCACGTAAGGACCCCAATTCTTCCACGTAAGGAGTTCAACTTTGGTTCTGAACCTGTCCACGTCAGGACTCAACTCTTCTTGCATCTGTCCACATAAGGACTCAATCTTTCCACGTAAGGAGTAAATCTTCTTCCACGTCAGGAATCAGCTTTGATATGTCCGCGTGAGGACCCAATCTTTCCACGTAAGGAATAAACTCGTCTTTCCACGTAAGGAAACCATTTTTCTTCCACGTAAGGAATGCTCTTGATATGTCCACGTAAGGACTCTGATCTTTCCACGCAAGGAATCACCTCTTTCCGATATGTCCGCGTAAGGACTACATCTTTTCCACGTAAGGAATGCCATCTTAACCTGTCCACGTAAGGACCCCATACTTTCCACGTTAGGAATCACTTCTGTTGATATGTCCGTGTAAGGACTACATCGTCCACGTTAGGACCCACTTCTCCACGTTAGGAATAATGATTTCTTCGATTTGTCCACGTAAGGACACTGATCTCGTCTTGATTTGTCCACGTTAGGACTCAGGCGTCTTCGACCCGCTGAGGAAATAAGACTTGTCCACGTAAGGACTCACACTGGTCTGATCTGTCCACGTCAGGACCCATGCTTTGCCAACACGAAAAAAAGATAACTGCTGAGAGTAACTGGTCCGCGTCAGGACACCAACACAAAGAGCAATCACTTTTGTCAACGTCATGACTTCCCATTTCACCAATTTCGAGAATCTGAATTTGCCCACGTTAGGACTAACACACTTCACCATCCCGGGGAAATAAACCTGTCCACGTTAGGACGCCCAATTCTGAAGAAATCCCGTCAATCCAGGAGTAAATTGTCCACGTCAGGACTTAGCTCTCCAATGATACTCACCCACAAACTTCTTAGCACTGACGTGACAGCGACTTTGAAGCGGACTCTACTGGGGATGTTCGGAAACCAAACTATCGGACGCCTGCTCTGATAACCGGCGGTGGCCTCTGAAATTCTGATTCCTCAAACCCGTTGATGACAAACAAATTCTGCTTGGGGATAAGGAGACACTTATCCTGGAAACTCTGCGGGGAAAATAAGAGACATTTGCATAAATGACTCTGCTCGGAGACAAAGAGAACTTCATCATGATAACTCTGTGGGGAATAATGCCAAAGCTGACACTTTCGTCGAATGTCTCACGTCGAGATCCTGAATGTTGGATGGTTCATCTGAGCGAGAGCTCTCTCCACCTGAACTGCTAGAATACATGAACTGCTTCAGCAAAATAAATGCTGGAAGGATAATGCCGACTCCGCCGGCGATAGCCAGATGCTACAGAATTATTCCAACAAAATAAATGCTGGAAGGGTGAAGTCGACTCAGCTGGGAAATTAGGAACTCGCACCAAACGCCTTGTTGAAGTAACCCCCCTGCTGGGGAAAACAACTTTGCTGGGGAATAGCAGATGCGCATAGTTCGATCGGACTTTCTGCTGGAACGTGAACTAATATCACCAGTATCCTTGACAAAATAAATGACAGGACCCACCATCAATTCTGCTTTGGAGAGTCTTAATCTTCGAGTTCCACTGGAAGGAATGAAAATACTTGCAAAGAGAATTCCGCTGGGGATGGCTGGATTCTCTTGGGGAAAATTAACTGACTCCACTGGGGGAGAGCGCATGACCCTGCGGGGAAAGACGAGCCTGTCTGAATACAGCCTCACGATCTTGGAATCGCCAAACTCTGCTGAGGACGAGCAACTTTCTGGAGCACGTCCTTTGGATAAGCTACGGCTAGCTGGGGAATTCTATCCTTCTTCAGGAAGAACATGCATGACCTGCGTGAAGACTGAGTCTTTCGCTATCGCAATCTGTTGATCACCTTCCTCGTATGGTTACGAAACCTGCAACAACACAAACAAGACAAGACAAGCCTATGCAATCAAATCAATTCAGGTTAGTGACGTTACACTCAGTTAATTCAAAGCTTTAGCAATTGTTGGCAAGGGCCAGTGACGTTATACTCATGCTAGCTTCAATAAACTTAGGCGTTTTATCATGCACAAAACAGTAAAGAACAGGCATCAAGTACTGAATAACACATTTTCATTGATTGGGCCCCTGAATGGGCGGAGTTTTTGTACACGGGATGTAACTCCTGAAAAGAGGAAGCTACGCAAAGCAAATACATAAGTATGCACAAGAAGCAAGAATATTTTGACAAATTAAATTTTGTACACATGTCGGCAACTGGATGCAGATGAACACCACGAACTGATCCTCCTATGACTCATCCGACTCTTATGCTTTCCCGGTATCCCCACTTCTGAAGAGATTGTATCCGATAACTGACTCCTCAAACGTATTCTCCCGCATTGATGCTCATTGCAATATCAAATTCGGACCGCAGTCATTTGCTTTTCACATCCCTAACTTTTGCGTGAACCGCCCTTTACGGGTTTTCAGTTCACCGGGATACCCTTTTTTGCCGAAGCCGCCCAGTGTAGGTTTTCAACTTCGCGGGTGTACATTTTTTTCAATTTTATCCCTAACTTTTGCCCGAACCTTTCATTCTGTTTTTGGTTCGCCAGGATGCCCCATTTTTGCCTGGACTCTCTTTTTTTTGTCCAGCGGGTCTACTTTAAGCAAAGTATTTTTTAACTGCGTTCGAATTCACAGGTGACGCAAAGTCTTCTCCGTCCATAGTGGACAACAATAACGCTCCTCCTGAAAAGACCTTACTGACAACGTATGGCCCTTCGTAGTTGGGGGTCCACTTGCCCCTGTGATCTGCTTGCGGCGGGAGAATCCTTTTCAGCACAAGGTCGCCCGTCTGAAAGCTTCGCGGATGTATCTTCTTGTCGTACGCTTTCTTCATTCGGCTCTGGTACAAACGACCGTATGCTAGGGAAGCTAGCCTCTTCTCGTCCATTAAGCTCAGTTGGTTCAATCTATTCGTTACCCATTCTTCCTCGTCCAGCTGAACGTCTCGCAATACCCTCAGAGAAGGGATCTCAACTTCCAATGGTAATACCGCTTCCATTCCGTATACCAACGAGAACGGAGTTGCCCCGGTTGATGTGCGTACCGTCGTACGATAACCGTGCAAAGCAAAAGGTAGCATTTCATGCCAATCCTTATAGGTCACCACCATTTTCTGAACAATTTTCTTGATATTCTTATTGGCCGCCTCAACAGCGCCATTCATCTTGGGTCGGTAAGGAGAGGAGTTGTGATGTTCGATCTTGAAATTCTGACAGAGCTCCTTCATCATTTTGTTGTTCAGATTTGAACCATTATCCGTGATTATCCGCTCGGGGATCCCATATCGGCAAATGATATCTCTTTTGATGAATCTGGCCACCACTTGCTTCGTTACATTTGCGTAAGACGCCGCTTCCACCCACTTGGTGAAATAATCGATTGCTACTAGGATGAACCGATGCCCGTTAGAAGCTGTCGGCTCGATCTTTCCAATCATATCGATTCCCCACATCGAGAATGGCCATGGAGATGACATCACATTTAGAGGACTCGGAGGCACGTGTACCCTGTCGGCATAGATTTGGCACTTGTGGCACTTCCTCGCGAACTTGAAACAATCAGTTTCCATCGTCAGCCAAAAGTAACCTGCCCTCAGCAGTTTTCTCGTCATAGCATGCCCACCAGCATGCGTACCAAAGGTACCTTCGTGAATTTCCTCCATGAGAAGCTTTGCCTCGCTCTCGTCTACACAACGCAACAACACCAAATCGTGGTTTCTTCTGTACAAGACGCCATCCGGATTCAAGTAGAAATTACCCGCTAATCTCCTGAGAGTCTTCTGATCTTGACTGGATGCCCCAGCCGGATACTCTTTGTTCTTCAGGAAATTAAGGATATCGAAATACCACGGTTTGTCGTCAGATGCTTCATCGATAGCAAATACATAAGCTGGCCTGTCCAACCGAGAGATAGTGATTTGGGGAGCTTCGTTCCAGAAGTTGACCTTGTACATGGAAGACAAAGTGGCAAGGGCGTCAGCCATTTGATTTTCTGCCCGCGGTACGTGATGCAATTCAACCTTGTCGAAGAAAGGCAACAATCTCCTTGCATAATTCATGTAATGTATCAAATTAGGCTGTCGTGTCTCCCATTCCCCTTTTATCTGATTCACTACCAGAGCTGAGTCTCCGTATACGTCTAGATGCTTGATTCGCAAATCAATGGCTTCTTCAAGCCCCATTATACAAGCTTCGTATTCGGCCTCATTGTTGGTAACGGCAAAGGTCAATCGGGCAGTAAACGGGATGTGTGACCCGTGTGGCGTAGTGATGATTGCCCCTATTCCGCTACCGTAAGCATTCACAGCTCCGTCAAATATCATCTTCCATTTGGAACCCAACTCTGGTCCTTCGTCTGGCAACGGTTCTTCACAATCCTTCATCTTTAGGTACATGATATCCTCGTCAGGAAAATCAAACCTCATCGATTGGTACTCTTCAATAGGCTGCTCCGCCAGATACTCAGACAGCACACTCCCCTTTATAGCCTTTTGCGAGACGTATTGAATATCGTATTCAGTCAAGACCATCTGCCAACGGGCAATTCTACCTGACAACGCCTGCTTTTCGAATATATATTTGATAGGATCCATCTTCGAGATGAGCATGGTTGTATGATTCAGCATGTACTGCCTCAAACGCTTGGCGGCCCAGGCTAGCGCGCAGCAAGTTTTCTCCAGCATTGAGTACCGAGATTCACAGTCTGTAAATTTCTTACTCAGATAGTAGATCGCATGCTCTTTTCTCCCTGTCTCGTCGTGTTGCCCGAGAACACAACCCATGCTTCCCTCAAGAACCGTCAAATACATTATCAAGGGTCTCCCTGCCGCTGGGGGTATCAAAATAGGAGGTTCCTGCAGATACTTCTTTATTTTGTCGAACGCCTTTTGACAATTTTCGTTCCACGTTACAGCTTGATTTTTCTTTAGCAACTTGAATAATGTTTCACACGTAGCAGTTAGGTGAGATATGAACCGAGCGATGTAGTTCAACCTCCCTAAAAACCCGCGCACTTCTTTCTCTGTTTTAGGCGTCGGCATTTCTTGAATCGCTTTTATTTTAGCGGGATCAACCTCTATTCCTCTTTCGCTTACGATAAACCCCAGCAGTTTACCCGATCTCACCCCGAAGGTGCATTTATTAGGGTTCAGCCTCAGCCTGAACTTCCTAAGCCTTTTAAACAACTTCAGCAGATTCACCAGATGCTCTTCCTCCGTCTGGGATTTGGCAATCATATCGTCAACATAAACTTCGATCTCTTTATGCATCATGTCATGAAAGAGAGTCGTCATCGCACGCTGATATGTTGCCCCAGCATTTTTCAAACCAAAGGGCATCACTTTGTAGCAAAATGTTCCCCAAGGCGTTATGAAAGTAGTCTTCTCCATATCCTCTGGCGCCATTTTAATCTGATTATAGCCTGAAAAGCCATCCATGAAGGAGAATACAGAGTACTGAGCAGTATTATCAACTAACACGTCAATGTGAGGAAGTGGAAAATCGTCTTTTGGGCTTGCTTTATTCAAATCTCTATAATCCACGCACATCCGAACCTTGCCATCTTTCTTTGGCACTGGTACGATGTTGGCAACCCATGAAGGATACTTCGTCACAGCCAGGAACCCAGCGTCCCACTGTTTCTGAACCTCCTCTTTGATCTTCATTGCCATATCTGGTCGAGTTCTGCGAAGCTTTTGTTTGACTGGCGGGCAATCTTCTTTCAGTGGCAGGCGATGCACAACCATATCTGTATCGAGCCCTGGCATATCTTGATACGACCAAGCGAATACATCATTATACTCTCGGAGCATTTCAACCAGTTTTCGCTTGATATCACTCTGCAGTGCGGCTCCGATACGAATATTCTTCTCAACCCCTTCCGACCCCAAATTGATAATTTCGATGACCTCGTCGTGAGGCAGAATGGCTCTTTCCTCTTGCTTCACTAGCCAAGACAGTTCTTCAGGAACGTCGCTATCTTCGATAACCTCTTCTTCGGTCTGGAATACCGGGTGCTCAAAGTCGGGACGAGTCATAGGTGGTTCAAGGATGTCATCTGAAAATGTTATCCTGCAAAAGGAATGGTTAAGTGCTTCAAAATGCGTATAAAGCGAATAACCACGTTGCCATTTTATTGAAAAATACAAAACAAGAAAGACAGAGATTACAGTATTTGCACACGAAAAAACGCCATTTATTTAATGATTAACGCGCAATGTTTATAACAACACAGCCCTAAGCAAATCCTGATGCCCCGGGCAAGACATCAGATTATTCAACAATTAATAAAGCAAAGCATTACTGTTTAAAAGTCACAGGAACAAGCTCCTGAATAGACCAGTTGCACAGTCCTTGTCCTGGCGTGCTTGGCTGAATCCAGGCATCCATATCACAGTCGCTGTCTCCTTCATCGGATTCTGAAGCAGCATTGACAGTTTCATGACATACTCCACTGGCAGAGATGGTGATTGACTTTCTGAAATGAGGGGCCCCCACGGAAGGAGTTGATGACGACGGTCGGTACCCCAGTCCGAACCGGTCCATCTTCACCGGAATGTCCAGCACTTTGCCCCAGCCCTTGGCTTCTCCTGCTTCCACTAGCGCTTGAGCTTCCTTATACGATGAGACAGCTATCTCTGGCACTTTGCTCGGCCCAGGACCTTTGTCCTTGATGCGCACCCCTTCGAATGCCTGGCATGGCGTCTCGTGGATCTCCCCGTCGACTTCCACATATTTAAACGAGGATAGATGGCTGACCAGGATGTCTTCTTCTCCGCACACGGTGACTACGCTGTCTCCGACCATATATTTTAATTTCTGATGCAGGGTAGACGTGACTGCCCCTGCCCCGTGAATCCAAGGTCTTCCCAGCAAGCAGCTGTACGCAGGCTGTATATCTATGATATAAAACTCCGTTGCAAACACTTCCGGCCCCACTTGCAGAGGCAAAGTAATCGATCCGAAGACTGTTCTCCGCGTGCCGTCAAACGCTCTGACTACCAAATCACTGGGTGTACACAAGATCCCTCGAACATCCAGCTTCATCATCGCCTTCTTGGGTAGCACATTCAAAGACGATCCGGTGTCAACCAATACGTGCGACATTGTCGATCCCCTACACTCCACAGACACGTGTAATGCCATATTATGATCCCTCCCTTTCGGAGTCAAGTCAAAATCAGTAAAACCCAGACTGTGGCCAGCATTCACATGTGCCAATACTCCTTCTAACTGATTTACGGAGACGTCTTGTGGTACAAAAGAAGTGTCCAGGACTTTCAGCAAAGCGTTCCTGTGAGCTTCCGAACACAACAGCAAAGACAGGATAGATATTTTGGACGGTGTCTGCTGCAGATGTTCCACAATCTTATAATCACTTTTTCGAATTAAGCGCATGAATTCTTCTACATCCTTAGATGCTGCTTCTTTCTCATTTGCTTGTACCGGAACATTTTCAACCGCCTTCCCTTTTCCTTTCGCTAGCCTTTCAGCCTCCACTTCAGGAGACATAAAGATCCTGCCGCTCCTCGTCATGCCTCCTGAACCAACAACATTATCCACAATCTCCGCTGACTGCTTGTTGACATCAATTTTTATCCCGTCACAATACACCTCTAGCCCATATGACCATGGGACTGCTTTCATGTTCTCATACGGGATTGGCCCGGCTTTAGTTATAGTGATCGGTGGTCGTTGCGCTGGTGCTGCAATAGTGATCGTCTTCCGCGGAATCGTTACCGTGGCCACATCACTCCGATTATCCACTACTGCCCCTGCAGGCTCATCAGTTGCCGTTCGATCAAACTGCAATATGCCATCATCAATTAAGGCCTGAATGCCTTTCTTCAAATCCTCACACCCCCCAGCTAGGGTCCAACAGTCTAAACAATACTCGTTACATCCTGGGTAAACACCTCCCTGCAACAGTCGGCTCTTTATTTCGCTCAGCGGCGTCTTCAAATCTTCAACATTCATGATAAGATTCAACCCTTCCTCAGTCAGCACGGCGTTCGCCCCATGATTAGGCATGGGTTTCTGGACTATATTCGGCCCTGCCGTTCCGAAATTGATAGACTTGTTGTCCAAGAGATCCTGCACCACGTGCTTAAAAGCATGACAACCTTCTATATCGTGGCCCGGGGCCCCAGAATGAAACTCACAGTGCCTGTTTGCGTCATAGCCGAACGGGGGAGTTCCCGTTATCGGTGCCAGGGTTCTTTTCTCCACTAGATTCAATCCCAACAATGTCTGCAATAAATCAGCATAGGTTGAGGGAGGTTTCTCAAACACTCTTCTCGGCTTACCACCCTGGAATCTTCGCTGAGCCTGCTGTGCCCCCTGCTGAGGCTGCTGCTGCTGTGGCATTGGTTGCTGCTGAACCGGTTGTTGTTGCTGATAAGGAATAGTGACACTCGACACCTGCTGCGGCTGACGATATTGATTTCTTCCCCTGCCTCGGCCTCGGCCTCGGCCTCCGAATACCGCGCTTGCCTCGCCCTGACGGCGCCCACCATAAGCTTTCCTATTACTGCCAGATGCAGTTGATTCATCGACTTGGAACTTTCCTTGCTTAATATTACGCTCAATCTTTTCCCCCATTAGAATCAGGTCTGAAAAACTGGCCAGAGACGTATGAAACAGCATATCATGAAACAGCCCGGTGAATGTGCCGACAAACATATCATTCATTTCTTTATCGTCTACAGGAGGACGGACCCTGGCAGCCATATCGCGCCACCTTTGCGCGTACTCTTTAAAACTCTCCCCCTTCTTCTGCGAAAGCCCGGCCAACTGGACCCGATTGGGTGCCAGGTCGCTGTTATACTTGTAATGGGCTACGAACGCCTCCGCCAATTGCTTCCATGTCTTGATATCAGTTGGCTCCAACCCCATGTACCACTCTAAGGAAGGGCCCGACAGACTATCCTGAAAGAAATGCATTAGCATCCTTTCATCAGTGGAGTATGCAGACATCTTTCTGTAATAAGCTCGTACATGCACTTTCGGACATGTATCTCCTTTGTACTTATCGAACGCGGGCGCTTTGAATTTAATTGGCACCCTCAAGCCAGGTACCAAACCCATTGTTGCCATGTCCAAACCCACAGCACTCTGATTTAGGACTCCCTTCATCTGCTCTTCCAGCATTCTAATCTTTTGAGAATCATCCATCGGTCCTTCAAAACCTCCTCCGGAAAAGGCATCCTCCTGCTGATCCTCTTGCCACATACCGTTTCCAGCCCCGTACCCATCGTACGCATTATTACGTCCAGCTCTGATCTGATTCATTCCCGGACCTCGGCCTCTGTTGCCGTACCCTTGAACACCTCCAGCAGGACCACAAGCCATAAATCCATTACCATTTCCGTTTCCAAAGCCTCCGTAACCCTGATTGACCATACCATAACCATCTGGCCCAAAGCCTTGAGCATTAAAGCCATACTTGCCAGTGTTATCGAATCCCTGATCGTTGAATCCGAATCCAGTATTGACAAAGCCATTGCCTCCGAGATTATCTCCCACATTGACATCACCCAGCCCAGCGTTATGGACAGCAGTTTCATTCCCCACTCCGACGTTACCATTCACAGCAGCGGTAACGTTGTTGACATTAGCAGCAGTCATATTGATTACGGGCGGAGCCACTGGCGTGGGAGTGCCGTCTCCATGAGCAGTATCAACCCGGACAGACTGATGATCGTCATTACCATGACCAGCGTTGCGAGCCAACAGAGGCTGGACCATGGCCTGCAAATTCTCTTGCCCTTTTGCTATAGCTTCCATGGTCTGCATGAAGAGGGCGAGCTTCTCGCGCACATCCTGCATCTCGTTCTGAATCTGGTCCATGACTTTCCGACAGTTGGAGCGCGTAGAATAGCGGTGCGGATGTTGATCTGGAATCCTGTTAAGTACCTGGTACAGAGCAGGAAATAAGACACCATTCAAAGATTACCTGTTATGCAATATGAATATGAATGCAATGCAATGTGTCTGTGCATTAGGGAAGTTCATTCCCCCAGTTCTAGTGTGAAGGTGCCAGTGCGGTGACAGTGCTGACAATAGGAATATCGGAGCTGAATCATAGAAAGCCTCATATATTGCAGGGAGAACCCGTAAGCCCAGAGTACAATATCACTGAGTACAACGAGAAGGCATGACCTCATCCAACAATCCTGGTGATGGTCAGCACTATGCAAATAAAGCATACAAGTTACTACATGAAATGATCAAATCCTCCCAAAAGTCTGGTACTCCTCTATCAACTTCTTGGTCTCCGGATGGCTTGGTCGATCAAGCAGCCCTTCAACAAGCTGGTTTCTCTTCTTAAGGACACGGCGTACGTCTTCAGCAGTTTCTTCCCATGTTGCTTCTCCGAAGCAATCTTCTAACTTTCGCTTCTGAGACACTGCTTCATCTCTGGATTTGATTGCCTTGTTCAGAGCATGCTGGACACTATACCGGGTCATCACTTCTTCCTCACACTTCTTGATGCTAGACTTCAACTTCTCTTCGAGGTCGGCAATTTGCTGCTTCAGCTTATCTTCCCTCTTCTTATTGTTGGTGAGTGTAGCATTCCAAGTCTTATTGCAAGAAGATATCTCTCGGTGTGCTGCGTCGAGCGCTTTCTTTTTGGCTTCCAGCATGTCATGGGAACTTCTGAACTCTTGCCCCAGACGTTCGCGCTTTTTCTTTTCCTCAGTCAACTCAGCTCCTAACCTGTTTACCAGCTCGATCTGTTGTTGGAAAGCATATACGGCCTTGTTTTTCTCGCTGCGTATCTGGGCTAACTCTTGCTCTAACCCTTCGTTAATCTTCATCAAGGCTTCCTTCTCCCTCACAACCTGTTCATAGACTTCTCTAGAAACAGTAGTCGGCTCTGCTACCGGAACGGGAACAAGAATTGGTGCATCTGGAAACGGCATCCTCAACTGACTAGCCCTCTCCTGAATCCAAACCCTATAAGGTGCATAGGCCTGACAGTCACTCTTTCCTAACAACGGCTTCCCTTTGCGGTTAATACGCGTCCAGGCATGCTGTAGCTTGGCTAATAACTCCCCCTTCACGTCTCCGGTGAAGTACAGAGATTCCTGTACTTCTTCCTCCTGAGGCGGATTCTTCAGCGCATAACCGAACTGGCGAATGAATAGAGAAGGGTTGTAATTGATACACCCTTTTCTTCCTATCAGCGGCACATTAGGGTACCCAGAACAGCTAAAGATGAGCTCAGATCCCAACAAATCTCGATCAAACCACACAATGTCTTCGGAAGATAGCCTCATCAGGCGTTCTGACCAACTGGCTGAGGTTGCACTGTCTACAAATGGTCCCTTTATGGGAAGGTGACTCTTGAACCACATATTCAACAGAGGAGTACAGCAGTAAACAACTTTTCCTCTTCGGTTCTCATTCTTATAGTGCAATGAATGATAGAAGTCTCCAATCAAAGTTGGCACTGGGTTGCCTGCAGCAAACAGATAGAAAGCATCCAAATCCACAAAGTTGGGCAAGTTAGGAAACAGCACGATTCCATAAATGCATAGGGCCAGAATAGCATTGAAAACCACCCAACAACCGTTCTTGGCGTATTCTCGAGCTTTGACAACTAAGAAATCCAGAGAGAAACCTGACACCCCAAGCCAGGAAGTCAATAACAGATCTGCAGCGTCCATATGTAAGGCTTTGGCTAAGTCCTCCAACTTGGGCTCAGCAGCAGAGTGAATAAAGGGAACCTTGTTCTGCACGGGAAGCTCGGTAAACTCCACATACTCCTCAATGGTAGGCCCTAGAATGAAGTCAGCAAAAGTAAAGCATCTCAATGCGGGGTCATAGAACTGCATCAAGGTGTATAGCCCGTTCATCTCATCAGCAGTGGGCTTACAGACTAATCTCAGTAATTTCCCATGGCTCATTCTGAAGCTTCTTCTAACCTCCTCATCAGCGAGAGATATCAGACCAAGCAAAGAAGTAATATCAGGTGAAGGCAGCTTATATGCAACTGTTTTCCTCAAACCAGCCATAATCAATACTCAGAAGTCCGGGCACTAGAACCAGGGAAATGCAAATGCACCTGCAGCACAGACACACGTTAGTGAAATGCAAATGATAATGGATATGCAGGCAATGCAATGCAAGTAACATGCAACAGGGGCCAAATGCTGTAGCTGAATAGCCTAAACCCAATCAAGAAAGGTCTCAGATAGACCATCCAGAAGTCATCAAACCCTGGTCTCGGATAGACCTAATACAAAGCTCCAATACTGGTCTCTGACAGACCTCAAACCATAACTCCAACTGGTCTCTGGTAGACCTCAAATCACATCTCCAATTGGTCTCTGACAGACCTCAGAACACATCTCCAAATGGTCTCTGACAGACCTCATAACTCTCCATAAATACCCAGGATCTCTGATCGAGAACAAACCGGTATCTGAAGGTCTGGTTACCTGCATAACCCCAAATCCCCTCACAGGCGGGTGGCCCTATAACTGGCAATGGTACGGCATCCTATGCGGTCGTCAGCGTCACAGACTTTCAGGGTTGATGATACGATTCCCAGAAGGAGTGGCATCATCAAATCCTGAAGAGGCCTCACTCAGCCAACTTCCAAATGATCGGTTCCCGGAGTCGACAATTCAGCTGACCAACAACCCCTTCGACCCAAAGGGTAGAAAAAGAAGCCAACCAGAAGAACCTCGTCCGAGTGTAGATTTCATGAGACACTAATGCAAGCAAAGCCGGCACGCGCCCACTACTTTCTACGCTAATTCTAGGTGCACTCAAGCCCAGGTCCGGCTTATCTCTCAATATCAGAACACCCGTCACACCCCAAATACAGCAATAATAATCAATATACAAAGCTGAAAATACAAGGTTAGAAATATACAATAACTCCATACAAAATCCTCGACGGGAAAACAAGCGCTAGGATTGACTCGCTCAAAGGGACGTTGGATCCCAAATGCATAAGAACCATCGCAGTTCTTAGCAGCCAGGGGACGTTGGATCCCCAGCAGAGTCGCCAGCTGTCGCTACTGCGAAAATCGGCGCCGGCTGAACAGAAGAGTCGCCACCGTGCGTTATTTATCCCACGGGAGGGAAAGGAAACGCTCAGAGTAAACCTCGCACAACACGGGAAAGGTATGGTCGTCGCAACCAAAACCTGGATTCGGGAGTCGGTTACGCAAGGGGAAGGTATTAGCACCCCTCACGTCCGTCGTACTCGACGGGATCCACGCTTGTTTTCGGGTATGGATTGTTATTCTATCTAAACTAAAGGTCTGGGGTTAAAAGAAAAGAGAATGAAAATAAAATGACTCGGCAAAGTATCGCACTTTATGCCTACGTATTCTCGACTGGAACGAGAAATCAGAGTCAACGTAGTTCGCCTACCTACGGGAAAGGAGGGGAAGGTTGCTCGCTAGGATATCGCATCCTATGCCTACGTACTTTCACACGACATGAAAGATCAGAGCAAACGTAGTTCGGGCCACGTACGACACAAGTCTGTCCTTGATTGATTTTATTCCTTCTGAAAAAGGTTTTTCTTGATTAACAGTCCCGGCGGACAAAAATGACGTTTTGATGAGTTCACATTCTTTTACGAAAGAAGTGTCTTTTATTATGTTTTGAAATCTTTATGTGTTTTTCTGTTTGTTTTGAGGAAGAAAGAGACAGAACTCTAACCTACGGTTGCGAAGGGAAACAAACTAACCTAATGTTATCATGCATGGGTTAAGACCTAGTGTCTATCATGCTCCTCTCTTGCACAGAGAGGAACAGAGATCCTACGGGATAGGCAGAAACAGAAACAATATCAGATATATACAGTAAAGCAGTAAAATGCATGGATGCAACAATACAAGCGAGGCAAGGGAGTCCCACTCAACCTCGAACCTGGAAAACAATAGGCAAAAGTGAACAGGCTTCACTTTCAACCCAGCAGGGTAAACAGCAAACAATACAGTCAGGAAAACCAATCAATACATCAAGAAATGAAAAACAACAGCAACAGAAACAGCATCAGCAGCTCTGAATCAACATCTAGCTTCAAGCAATCTCCATTCAGCTACAGGCTTCAACAAGCATCAATCTCAATCTCCATGGCCTTCAGGCAAGGGCTTTGATCATCAGTCTTCTATCCGCAATGGCTTTTCTTCAAGTTCAAACCTCCAGGATGAGGGATCAGTCACAAGAGTGAAGGGAAAGAATGTTAAACAGCCAATTACCTACCAAAGGTGGTTCATCAACTGTTAACATTAAACAGAAAATCTCCTCTCAAAAGTTCTATCTCTCAAATATATTCACTGATCCTTCCAAAGGAGGGAGGTGGATATTTGAAAGAGACTTTGAATCATAGAGAAAGGATGGATGCAGACAAGGCAATCCATGTTTGAGAAACAAGCTTTCTAATCTAGAGCTCTGCCTAGCTCCTAAACCCTAGTCTCTTCAACATCTGCTAACAAGAACCTCCTCTCCAACTTTGGCAGTTGATCTTCCATCTCTTGATCTCCAATGGCTTCATTTCCTCAAGTCTTCAGCTTCCCCAGGGCCCCAGACAAACCCAATACCCAAACAAGCAAACAATAATCCCCAGAGGGCACACCACACCAGTCAATCAGATACAGACAGTATTAATAGCAGTAGGGGAATCCTAACTTTTTCTAAGGGATCTAGTAACTACCCATAGCCCCTATAGTCCCATAACTAATCTATTCAAACCCTAAGTCCTAAGGGAAAGAATTAATTCTCCTAAGTCATCACCTAAAAAACCCTAATTTGTTCATGATGTTCAAACCTATTTTAATCACCTAAACTTAATTTCTAAAAATGGGAACCAAAATATTTCTACAAGTTCAATGTCTAATTCAAACAATATAAAAAGAATGAACAAAAAATATTAAAGCATGCAATAGAACAAAAATTATTAAAATGATGCATGAAATGAACTATTTAAAAATGACATTTATTTAGAAAATATGGAAAAAATATGAAATAAAAATAAAAATGCAATTTTATTTTCCTACAATTTTCTACACATCCTAAAGAAAATGATGTAAAAAGAATGGATTAAAAATGAATTTTTATGCATTTATTATGAATTAATGAAAATTGGTAAAAATTAAAATGGAATAAAAAAATGAATTGAATTAAAATTGATGGGGTGTGTAATACCCCAAATTTTACCCTTTCTTTTTTATTTTTATTTTAAATTCTTATTAACTTAATAAATTAACCTTTTTTTTAAATCTTGTTTTTTTAACTAATAATAATTTAATTAACCTTTTTTATAACTTTACTAATGTTTTTTATTAATTTTTTTTTTTCTATTTAGTTTATTTATTTAAGTCATTTTAAGCTCTTCTTACTAACTTTTAGGATTTAGATTAAAATTTAACTTTTTTTTTCTTTTCTTTAAAGAGTAAATTTTTCATAACCTTTTTTAAATTAATTTCTAACACTTTTTTTTAATCAAATTCTAATACTTTTTTTTAAATAAAAATCTAATACTTTTTTTTAAAATTAAATCTTTTTTTTCTAACTTTTTAAAATTAAATCTTTTTTCTAACCTTTTAAAGCTAAATCTTTTTTTCTAACTTTTTTAAAGTTAAATATTTTTTTCTAACTTTTTTTAAAACTAAATCTTTTTTTTCTAACTTTTTTAAAAGTTAAATATTTTTTTTCTAACTTTTTTTAAAACTAAATCTTTTTTTCTAACTTTTTTAAAGTTAAATATTTTTTTCTAACTCCTTTTTAAAATTAAATCTTTTTTCTAACTTTTTTTTAAGGTTAAATCTATTTCTAACTTTTTTTAAAGTTAAATCTTTTTTTCTAATTTTTAAAAAAAATCAAATCTTTTTTTCTAACTTCTTTTTAAAATTAAATTTTTTTTTCTCTAACTTCTTTTTAAAAATTAAATTTTTTTTTTCTCTAACTTCTTTTTAAAAATTAAATCTTTTTTTCTCTAACTTCTTTTTAAAATTAATATTTTTTTTTTTAACTTTTTTTTAAAATTAAATCTAAATCTTTTTTTGACACCTTTATTTTTCAAATTAAAATTCTAAATTCTTTTTAAAATTAAATTCTAACGCCCTTTTCTTTTTCTTTTTTTTTTTAAATTTTAAATTCCTTTTAAAATTAAATTCTAACAGTTTTTAAAATAATTCTAACATTTTTTAAAACCAACATTCAAATAATTTTTTTTTTTTTTTTTTTTTTTTTTTTAATTTTATTCTAACTCATTTTTTTTTAAAACTCTAATTTTTATTTAACTTGAAACTCTAATCTTCTTTGCTAACTTTTTAAATTTAAATCTCAACACTTTTTTAATCTAATCCAATCACAATGAATCACATGTGGAGCTAAATCAAATCAATCAGAGCATATCATCATCATAAGAAAATCAGCATCACCATCATTGAATCAAATCTGAAATCATCATAAAAATCTATTCAAATTAAATCTGAGATTAAAAAAGATTTAAAAAAACAAGTATAAAGGGGGCGAAAATCATAACAAGAAGGGGGAACTTTTTCGTAAAAAATCCAAGCAAACTCCGTCAAAAATCCTCTAGCCTCAGGACAAAGCATCATCGGCCATCATCATTCCGTAAGGATCAAAAAATATAATTACAATTTTTGTGTTGCTTTTCATGTTTTTCAGGAAAAAGAGATGAAGAAGACAAATCGGCGGTCATGCAAAAGAAGAAGAAGATAACATCCGTGAGAGGCAAACAAGAAGGAGAGGAACACACGCAAACTCAGAGAGCAGAGAGAAGAAGAGTGATGACCGGCCCAACCCTCTTTTTTATTATTTATTATTTTTCCATTTGTTATTTTATTTTGTTTATCTTTTTTTAAAAAAATCAAGAAGACCCTTTCTTTTTTATAATCAAAAACCTTTTTCAAATTAATTAAAACTCTTTTTAAATAAAATAATCAAATGTTTTTTTCAAATAATAAAACTTTTTTATAACTTTAAAGTAAAACGTGTTTTTAACTAACATTAAGATTTTTTAAATTAAACCAATTGTTTTTTTTAATGATTAAATCTTTTTTTCAAAATATTATCACTAAAACTCCTTTTTTAGAATAATTAACCAAACTTTCACTTTTTTATTAATAAAATTTTTTAAAACTCAACACTCTTTTAATTAAAATTAATCTCTCTTTTCACAAATTTAAATCCTTGGTTAAAAAGACCATAAAAGTCCTCCAAAATTCATACGGTTTGTTTCTCGTTCAGTTTTGATTTCGTTTTCGTCTAACCCCACATACTGACATTTTTGTTTGTTTTGTTTCTTGCAGCTATTATGTTCAATTTGAAACTTATTTTCGGTTTTATATTTAGCTATTATAATTGTAACTGCTTATGGGATGTAATTGTGCGAGACAATTGTCGCATTTATCTTTCCGCACTTTATTTTCTGCCGTTGTATGTATATTCAATTTCATCGCATCTTTATAATTAATTTCACTCCTCCGAAGGAATTAGGTCTAGCCGTTTGACCGCCGTGTCAATAGTCCTCAACTTCAAACCCTTACAACCTCACAAACCCTAATTTTCACAAATGCCTCGCCGCAGGCAAGATTACAATTTTACCCCTAGCATTAGGTCAAAGAGCCGCCGCGCTCATTTTAGGGTTTCCCGCCGCGGAATCCCTAACCTAACCTAATTTAACCCTAATTACAACTTAACAATTCAACGTAGAGATTTGGAGTTTCTACACTCCACGTAAGCGTGTCCTTAAGATGCGTTTATTCCCCTTGAGACCTTGACCGCAGTCAAGAAGTTTCTAACCTCCCTATTGAGGGGAACTACGATTACTCTGATTCCACTCCCGTAAGGATACGTAGGCACAAGATGCGATGTCTTGCCGAGTAAACTTAGAATTAACCCCTTAGGTCTCTTTTCTCATTTTTAATCCTTTGTACATATACCTTAAGCAAATAAATAAAGCAAATAGTAAACATCTGAACAAAAGGTTCCTGTAGAGTACTACAGAAGTTTAGGGTGCTAATACCTTCCCTAAATTTAACCAACCCCCGAACCCTAGATCTTTCCCCGCATTGTGTTTACGATGCAAAAATAGGTTTTCCCTCTTTTGACCTTTTCCTTCGGATAAATCAAAGAGCGGTTGTGAATTGAATTGCGATTCAAACTCATTAATAGTTTGTGATCCTATTTCCACCGCAACAGAAAATGGCGACTTCACTGGGGATACCTAAACTTTTGAGGGTTATCCCTAACTTGTTCATATTTATTACTATCTGTGTTATTATTCATTTGCATGTATATATTTGCGCTTTGATTGTGGGACTGTTCCTTGTGCTGTGAGATAGGTCCTAACCCGGATCTAGTGTACCTTAGGTAAATGGCAATAGACCAAGGAAACTGTACGACGTATATCGATACGGTTGATCTGGTGGCCATGGTTAGTGCGACTTCTTGGTTGGTGCTTATATTCCTTAAGTCAAGTTGAGGATAATATTGAGGCTGCCATATGTTGTCAACGCACTAACTGACTTTTAGAACCCTAGTTAACTCATCTTGGCCTTTAGAAAGTAGTGAGGTAACCGGCTTTGGTGCAGACTAAAGTTGGTTGACACTCGATACTACGCTCATTGAGATCTTAAACTTGGAGGGTTTTGGTTGGCAAGTAAGTTGCCTTCTGAACAACCACCCTTGTGAAGGATCAATGATATTGAGATCCCTTAGAACCCGGTTACTTTTGTAGGACAGGATGAACCATCTAACTTCAGGGGAGGGTACTTGCCTTTGAACCTCATGCAAGCCTTTAACCTAAGACTTTGTGTGTTTTCATGCATTGCATCCATAAAGCATCTCATCGCATTGTATTTCATGAAGTTCAAACATCATTTATGGATATTGCGGGATACCATAAATAAATAAAAAAATAGAATGAAAAAAACAAGAAAAAGATTTCTTTGGTACCCCACGACATTCGTAAATGTTTTGAATTCCATGAAATCTTCATTTACATTCACATTTTAGCATCATACTCTTGCATTACATGTGTCTCCCGATTTCTCACACTCGGTTCTCTCACCTTCCAGTTTCGTCACCCTGAGTTCTCGGCACCAATACAACACCAGAGCTCAAACTCGGAAAAGAATGGAGGATCAGGCAAAAGAGATTGATCGCCTTAGCAATGAACTCGAAGACCTTCGAGGGGGTATGGGGCGTATGATGGAATTGTTACATGTCATGAATGCTAAGATGGATACCCAGCCCACTGTTGTTTCTGAGATTACCGGCGTTACTGTGGACCCTTCACCAAGTGTGACCGTAGCAAGGGACCCACCTTATGGTCTTGCTCCAGGTTTTGTGCCTCCTCAAGCCACTGTTCCGATTAATCAACCTGTTCAGCAAGCCGTGCCCTTGTTTTCTGAAGTTTCTAGGGGGGCTCCTATCTTTGCACCACCTGTTGTACACACTCGTGCGCAACCGTACTTCAATGAGACAGTTTTTGATAATCTTGATGAGAATGTTGAGGGTTATGAGAAACATGATAAGCTTCGTGAGGAAGTAAACACTATCGTCCAGAGATTGAAAAAGGTAGAGGGTGATCAAATTTTTGGGACTGCCGCAAGGGATGTTTGTTTGGTCTCGGGTTTGGTTATTCCCCCGAAGTTCAAAACTACGAACTTCGATCGCTATGAAGGTGCCACCTGTCCTAAGAGTCATCTGATCATGTATTATCGCAAAATGGCTGCCCATGTTGAGAATGATAAACTGATGATTCATTGCTTCCAAGACAGTTTGAAGGGTGCTTCTTCCAAGTGGTATTTAACTTTGGACCAATCCCGCGTTAAGAGCTTTCAAGATTTATCTGACGCTTTCATCAAACACTACAAGTATAATATGGATCTGGCTCCTGACAGAAGACAGTTGCTGAGTATGTCACAAAAGAATTCTGAGTCATTCAAAGAGTATGCTCAAAGGTGGAGAGAGACTGCTTCGCAGGTAGAACCTCCTTTGACCGAGAAAGAGTTAGCTGATTGGTTTGTCGACACAGTCCGTCCAGAATTTTACAAGAGAATGGTGGGTAGTGTGACTTCAAATTTCTCCGACATCGTTGCTGTGGGTGTCAAGATTGAATTGGGTATGAAGAGTGGTAAAATGACAAATAATCATGGCGCTTCTAAGGATCAGCCGAAGAAACCTCCGTATAGCTCCCAGAAAAAGAAGGAGAGTGAGACTAATGTTATATCCTCTGGTAGACCAAGGGAACGCTTTTATCGGCATCCGCAAGGTTATGCTCAACCTCAAGGGTACCCAGTCCAATATGCTCAACAACCCTATGTGGCAGCTATTACACCTTCTTTCAGTCAACAGGTTCCCATGTATCAACCTATGCAACAACCTCCTGTTTATCCGCCTCCTGTCAACTACCTACAGGCACCCAATACTCCTGCTCCTCAACAGCCAAAGAGTCCGGCTCCTCGCCAGAATATGCCAAACAGAAGAACGTATAAACCTTGTCCGCCGATCCCGATGACTTTTACCGAGTTGTGTCCCTCTTTGGTCAAGCAAGGTCTCATCACTACTCGGGCTTTGGGTCCGCCTCCTAATCCTCCACCTAATCCATTACCTGCAAGTTACAACGCTACCGCTCATTGTTTATTTCATGAGGGTGCGCCCGGCCATGATCTAGAGAATTGCTATGCTCTTAAGAAAGTTGTCAGAAATTTGCTAGAAACGAAGAAGTTGTCTTTTGGCGATGCTCAGCTGAAGATCGAGACTCCTTTCGGGGTTCCTCACTCGTCAAGTGCAAATTCTGCAAAGCATGCTACGCCTATCAGCCGAATCCAGTCATTATTCAAAGGCCTAGCCCGCTTCATTTCAGTAACCCTCAAGGTGATATGACCGGGATCAACAAAGGATCTGGGAAATTTATTTTGAAGCAACGACTGAAAACTGTTGAAGATGTGACCAGCATAACTGGGGCAAGCCATGACGACTCACAACGGTCATAAGCCAGACGTCCTTTCCGTTGGGGCTCCGCCAAAGGAAACTGTTGCTTTCGATTTTCATAAACCATTTAGAAGGATTTTTCCGACAGTTCATTTGTTTGTTTATATGGATTTCTCTTTGATTAAGCATATTTAGCATGCACGAACTTGTTTATCTTTGATTAATTAATGCAACGCATATGTTTGTCTTGAATAAATCCATTCGTTTCACTCATTCAAAAAAACGTTTTCATAAATCATAATGCCAAATTTACCCGATCTCTTGTTCTGATGGAGAATTGGGGGGAGGATGACGAACCCAAAACGTCAGATTTCTTGTCGTATGCTTTCGATTGAAACTCGCTGATGATGTAAGGCATTGTTTCAAATCCCAAACACTGGAGATATAAGGATGTTAATCCCTAGTCAACCTCTTTGAGCCTTGAAGTAGGAGTTTTCTTTCTTTTAAGAACCTTCATCATAACCTGGGGCAGGGTAGGTTTCAGTTCAACCGATCGAGCGCTTAGATCCTCAAAAAGGAAGAGCAAACCTTCGAGAATTTATCCTTAGCATCTTAAGAAGTCCAATACAATGACTATCCCTCGGTTACCTATGGAGTGGGGCAGTCACGAGCCTTTCAAAAGATTTACACGACTTGTGCATAAAAGAATATTCAAATAATAAAAGCCCGCTAAGTCAAAACCTATGAAGGAGACTTAGGCAAAACTAGGGCATCCCGCTGGACTCCAAAGTCAGATCAAAAGACGTTGTCCAGGCAAAAGTTAGGGAATAAGAACAACAAACCAGTAGTTTCTTTTAGAATCCCTAATAAAGAACAAAGTCGTGTGACCAATTGCCATTAGAAATAGGTGAGTGACTGCCATGTCCAAAGCCTTGATAAGTTCTCGACCATAGCAAATCTGCTTGAGATATGAGCGTTCGTATCCGGTTAACTGAATTAGGATTGGAGAACATCAGGAAGAATGGGTGGGTACAAATATAACTTTGAGCCTTTATCTTTTGTTTCTTAAACCGTGAACCGAGCCACGATACAACCTTTAAAAGACCTAATTGAAGTAGGACTTCGGTTGAAAGCATACTCGACAAGATCACGTTTCCTGACTCCTACGAGCTATGCTCAGAAAACAATTCAGGTTGGCATTATAATTTAAACTTATATCCTGACTAGTGATTTCGGTCACAAGTTATCGCGATATCTTTTTTCAAAACAAAAATTCAGGACAAATATGTGCGTACATTGACAAGCTCAGGATAGGCATTTCAGGCATGACAACTTTGCTTGATATCTTAGAGATTTACATATGAACATAACCCGTGGAACTTGAAGATCCTGCTGAACAGGGGCAGGCAGTTTCCCAATTCGCTTACCAACGCGAGTCTGACATTCTTAAGAGCTATTTCCCAAACATTTCGTCGTAACACGATTAATTTGTGCCAGTTACGTCGAGACCTGACAAGTCTCTCAAAGAGTTTGAGAACAATGGGGCAACCGGAGTCGGTGTTCTCTATAGAATCCTCTTGAGATGACCCTACCTCGCAACGCAAGTATCCTGGGGCACCATGTTTTTGAAGAAACAAATGGCGGCTACTATAAGGTCCTGCAAGATCAAAACCATGGGATTTCACATTTTTTTCATGCACCCGATGGATTTTACTCACAGCGGCCTTCATTCCCCAATGAATCTCAGTGTTGCAACAGGCTCCCAAGCTATTGCCTCATCACAGTCCCCAGCGAGACTATAAGCTGACAACTTTTTCTTGGGTAACTCAAAAGTGTCCCCCAGGTTTTCTTCTCCCCATGTGAAGACGTGATACTGTACACCCAAGCAGATTACCTTCTCCTCAGAGAATTCAGAACTTTAAAACCATATTTGGTTCTACCATTGATCTCTCTTACCCATGATTGACGTATTGGTTGCAGAGAACGCAGGGTATTTCCGTCGAGATGTTTATTTCATCTCTCGTCCCGTCTCTAGTCAGTTTCGTCAGCATACACAGGGGCATAAGCATCACATGCCTATTTCATTACACATTCATTACATATTACATATTCATTACATATTCATTACATACTCATTACATACTCATTTCATAACATCTTGCATACATAAACATTAACATACATAGACATTAACATACATAGACATTAACATACATTCACATTAACATATGCATCAACATATGCGTTAGCATTCACAGGTTCATCGTGTCTCCATCATTGGTCGTTACCGCCAAGTAGCTGGGGTTTGCCCATTCTCTCCAAATAGATTGTCAGCCATAAGCATAAAATACTTACTTGTTTCCAGTTTCCCCACAGAGCTCGATCCTCGTGGATGACGGTTACTTCAGCTATCTTTCCTCACCAGGATAAGATATTTACCCTTCGAGTTCATTCCCTCGATGGAGTCTTGATTACCAGTCTTCTTTCTAGCTCGATCCTAGATTGAATCTCAGTCTTGTCGGTCGTCAAGCCCAACCGGACGTGCATTTATTTTGCACCATCTAAAATTTTCACCATACATTGGCAGATACGCGACTATCTCGCTTGAGAAGTTTATCACTGTACCCGGACGTGCATTTATTTTGCACTATCTTTCAAGAAAATCAACTACAACCCTTTACAAGTACACGCCAGTTCACGCCTGGAAAATCTATCAGTACAACACTTTACAATCCTACATGTTACAACCTTTTACACTTTACATTTTACAGCATCAACATACGACATTTCTCACCTAAGAAGTCGATCATATCCTCGTTATGACTCGCAGCAAATGGCCATCTCCATGGAGCAGTTGGGCTTCCATTTACCTGCCGTCTTGAGGTACGAACCAATTCGTATTCAGGAGAGCACGATCTTGAGTTACGGGAAGGTTTGAGCGAAATCATATTCAGGAGAGCACGATTCTGAGTTATGAAGAAGTTCATTTATCCTTTAGTAAAAGAAGGAACGGAATCATATTCAGAAGAGCACGATTCTGGGTTATGAGGAAGTTCAGTTGGCCGTTTTTCAGGAGAGCACGATTCTGAAATATGAAGAAATTCAGTCATCCAGTTTCATATTCAGGAGAGCACGATTCTGAAATATGAGTATCTTCAGTCATCCAGTTTCATATTCAGGAGAGCACGATTCTGAAATATGAGTATCTTCAGTCATTCAGTTTCATATTCAGGAGAGCACGATTCTGAAATATGAAGAAATTCAGTCATCCAGTTTCATATTCAGGAGAGCACGATCCTGAAGTATGAGGAAGTTCAGTTTACCCTTTTCATGTTCAGGAGAACATAATCTTGAAGCATGAAGAAGTTTATTTATCCTTCAGTAAGAGAAGAATCAGAATCGTATTCCAGGCGCCGACCTTAAATGCGAGAAGATTTATTTATCAGATAAGCAGCAGCCTCTTTATTTGAGTGCTTATCCATTTTTTGCACATAAGTCCCTTCCAACGATAAGTGACAGTTCTCCCTCGAGAAGCTTATCAGGGCAATTCCTATCAAAGTCCATTTATTTTGGCATACAGTCGGTCTTTACCCTGTATATTTGCTACGGAGTTCCGAAAAGTCCGTTTGATCCTGTCACGAGGGGTAGTTTACAGAAGCTTGGATGTTATTCCTTGCTCAATGCTCCAGCATTCTGTAATCGATCTTACAATCGTACGTGATCCAGTTTTATTTTTAGATTCCCCAGTGGAGGCCGTCTCATAGGTACCATCTCCATTCGAGGATCTCGTTCCTTTTCTAAAAGTGACAATTGGTCATTCGCACCAGTTGACTATCATTTTTAGAATTCCCCAGTGATGTACTGTGTCTCAGCGCGTCATTTTCCCCAGTGTGTTTCTTCTCGTGGCGTCTGTCTCGGTGTCGTCATGTTTCGTCAGCATTTTCGCATTCATTATTCCAGCATACGCATCATATCATAGTCATGGCATCATCTGCATTAAGTCGTTCCAGTTTTGTCCATAGCATTGCATATCGTCGCATATAAGGGCAAAATTTTCGGTTATCTATATTTAAATCTCTCCACCACGATTCCACGAGTCTCTGTCACTCAAATCGTCCGGTGTAGCCATTTAAATAGGGGCAACTGTAATACCCCAAATTTTACCCTTTCTTTTTTATTTTTATTTTAAATTCTTATTAACTTAATAAATTAACCTTTTTTTTAAATCTTGTTTTTTTAACTAATAATAATTTAATTAACCTTTTTTATAACTTTACTAATGTTTTTTATTAATTTTTTTTTTTTCTATTTAGTTTATTTATTTAAGTCATTTTAAGCTCTTCTTACTAACTTTTAGGATTTAGATTAAAATTTAACTTTTTTTTTCTTTTCTTTAAAGAGTAAATTTTTCATAACCTTTTTTAAATTAATTTCTAACACTTTTTTTTAATCAAATTCTAATACTTTTTTTTAAATAAAAATCTAATACTTTTTTTTAAAATTAAATCTTTTTTTTCTAACTTTTTAAAATTAAATCTTTTTTCTAACCTTTTAAAGCTAAATCTTTTTTTCTAACTTTTTTAAAGTTAAATATTTTTTTCTAACTTTTTTTAAAACTAAATCTTTTTTTTCTAACTTTTTTAAAAGTTAAATATTTTTTTTCTAACTTTTTTTAAAACTAAATCTTTTTTTCTAACTTTTTTAAAGTTAAATATTTTTTTCTAACTCCTTTTTAAAATTAAATCTTTTTTCTAACTTTTTTTTAAGGTTAAATCTATTTCTAACTTTTTTTAAAGTTAAATCTTTTTTTCTAATTTTTAAAAAAAATCAAATCTTTTTTTCTAACTTCTTTTTAAAATTAAATTTTTTTTTCTCTAACTTCTTTTTAAAAATTAAATTTTTTTTTTCTCTAACTTCTTTTTAAAAATTAAATCTTTTTTTCTCTAACTTCTTTTTAAAATTAATATTTTTTTTTTTAACTTTTTTTTAAAATTAAATCTAAATCTTTTTTTGACACCTTTATTTTTCAAATTAAAATTCTAAATTCTTTTTAAAATTAAATTCTAACGCCCTTTTCTTTTTCTTTTTTTTTTTAAATTTTAAATTCCTTTTAAAATTAAATTCTAACAGTTTTTAAAATAATTCTAACATTTTTTAAAACCAACATTCAAATAATTTTTTTTTTTATTTTTTTTTTTTTTTTATTTTATTCTAACTCATTTTTTTTTAAAACTCTAATTTTTATTTAACTTGAAACTCTAATCTTCTTTGCTAACTTTTTAAATTTAAATCTCAACACTTTTTTAATCTAATCCAATCACAATGAATCACATGTGGAGCTAAATCAAATCAATCAGAGCATATCATCATCATAAGAAAATCAGCATCACCATCATTGAATCAAATCTGAAATCATCATAAAAATCTATTCAAATTAAATCTGAGATTAAAAAAGATTTAAAAAAACAAGTATAAAGGGGACGAAAATCATAACAAGAAGGGGGAACTTTTTCGTAAAAAATCCAAGCAAACTCCGTCAAAAATCCTCTAGCCTCAGGACAAAGCATCATCGGCCATCATCATTCCGTAAGGATCAAAAAATATAATTGCAATTTTTGTGTTGCTTTTCATGTTTTTCAGGAAAAAGAGATGAAGAAGACAAATCGGCGGTCATGCAAAAGAAGAAGAAGATAACATCCGTGAGAGGCAAACAAGAAGGAGAGGAACACACGCAAACTCAGAGAGCAGAGAGAAGAAGAGTGATGACCGGCCCAACCCTCTTTTTTATTATTTATTATTTTTCCATTTGTTATTTTATTTTGTTTATCTTTTTTAAAAAAAATCAAGAAGACCCTTTCTTTTTTATAATCAAAAACCTTTTTCAAATTAATTAAAACTCTTTTTAAATAAAATAATCAAATGTTTTTTTCAAATAATAAAACTTTTTTATAACTTTAAAGTAAAACGTGTTTTTAACTAACATTAAGATTTTTTAAATTAAACCAATTGTTTTTTTTAATGATTAAATCTTTTTTTCAAAATATTATCACTAAAACTCCTTTTTTAGAATAATTAACCAAACTTTCACTTTTTTATTAATAAAATTTTTTAAAACTCAACACTCTTTTAATTAAAATTAATCTCTCTTTTCACAAATTTAAATCCTTGGTTAAAAAGACCATAAAAGTCCTCCAAAATTCATACGGTTTGTTTCTCGTTCAGTTTTGATTTCGTTTTCGTCTAACCCCACATACTGACATTTTTGTTTGTTTTGTTTCTTGCAGCTATTATGTTCAATTTGAAACTTATTTTCGGTTTTATATTTAGCTATTATAATTGTAACTGCTTATGGGATGTAATTGTGCGAGACAATTGTCGCATTTATCTTTCCGCACTTTATTTTCTGCCGTTGTATGTATATTCAATTTCATCGCATCTTTATAATTAATTTCACTCCTCCGAAGGAATTAGGTCTAGCCGTTTGACCGCCGTGTCAATAGTCCTCAACTTCAAACCCTTACAACCTCACAAACCCTAATTTTCACAAATGCCTCGCCGCAGGCAAGATTACAATTTTACCCCTAGCATTAGGTCAAAGAGCCGCCGCGCTCATTTTAGGGTTTCCCGCCGCGGAATCCCTAACCTAACCTAATTTAACCCTAATTACAACTTAACAATTCAACGTAGAGATTTGGAGTTTCTACACTCCACGTAAGCGTGTCCTTAAGATGCGTTTATTCCCCTTGAGACCTTGACCGCAGTCAAGAAGTTTCTAACCTCCCTATTGAGGGGAACTACGATTACTCTGATTCCACTCCCGTAAGGATACGTAGGCACAAGATGCGATGTCTTGCCGAGTAAACTTAGAATTAACCCCTTAGGTCTCTTTTCTCATTTTTAATCCTTTGTACATATACCTTAAGCAAATAAATAAAGCAAATAGTAAACATCTGAACAAAAGGTTCCTGTAGAGTACTACAGAAGTTTAGGGTGCTAATACCTTCCCTAAATTTAACCAACCCCCGAACCCTAGATCTTTCCCCGCATTGTGTTTACGATGCAAAAATAGGTTTTCCCTCTTTTGACCTTTTCCTTCGGATAAATCAAAGAGCGGTTGTGAATTGAATTGCGATTCAAACTCATTAATAGTTTGTGATCCTATTTCCACCGCAACAGGGGGTACTAATAGAAACCACGTGCAGTTCATATCCAGGATGGGCCAATAATAGGGGGTGCGCGTAGCATTTTTACCAAGGCCCAGAACAAGTCAGAAGCAATAAAAAACTAAAAAAACGAGCAGGGGGTGAAAATAGCATCAAATCCACGTTCAGATTGGTTTGGGCTCACAACCTGGGGGTGGGGATAACAATACAAACTGAGGCCCACCCGTTTCAATTAATGAAACGGTGCGTTTTGGCCAACGCATCTCCCTCCAAAATCTGCTTCAAATAACAGCCATACGATCCTCCCCTAAGTCAAAAGTCTTATACGAAATGAATGGCCCAGATTATGTCTCCTTCCTTGGATCAACTGAACTTAGGGTTTCACCATTAAACCTCCATGCACGAGCAAGCTTACACCACTCTGCTCTCACTCTACAGACCATGAATCCACGCGATGTAAACATGAAAATTACTCTACAGCTCTCCCTCTACACGTCTATGGCACTAGTTCACTTTGAAACTCATCACATCAACAAACCCGATCAAGCCAAGGTCTGGTCACCATGGAAATTCTCTGAGATGCACCATCACAATTCTCCCTCAAACTTGCACTAACCTAATCTATGCATAATGGTAATTAATCTGCGCTATCAACCTAACATTCTAATGCGCTAACCTAAGAGATTTAAACCCTAACAGTTTATTGCACCTGCTAACAACCATCACCAAATCACTCCAAACTCATCCTAACTGTTCTACTAACCACCTAGATCATATCTAAACTAACAACAACATGCCAAACTAACTAGATCGAGCTGTGTGAATGAAAACTCACCTGGTGTAAAAGCTTGAAAACAGCTATGGAAGATTGAGGATCTGAGGCTTCCAAGGCTTGAATCTTGATCAATTTACTCAGTGATTGATTCTGTATGCAATGCTTTGAGGATTCTTGACCTGAATTGTGCTGTCCAATGGAAACTTCAATTTTGATGATGATGAAGAAAGTGCTCGAAAATGGATTCTAACCACCTTGTTCTTGATTGAATTCTACTCTATGATGATGAAACAGTATGAGAAAGTTGATTATGATGAAGATTTGGTGAAGAATTTGTGAGATTGGAATGAAACTTCAATGAAAAAGAATGAGAAAGCTTGTGAAATTCTTGGTGCAAATGAAGCCAACCCTTGCTAAATTCTCATTTCATGAATATATAGACCTCATATGAACATTCTAGATCCATCTTGCACATTCCCTTGTTTTCCAACTTTGATCCATTTTGGTTATGTTTCTTCAATTACAAGTAACCAAAGATAACTTTCTTTTTTCCTTCTAAACTCAAAAAAGTGTTTGAACCATTGTTCTTAGAATTGCTTTTCCATTCAAAATCATATATTGGAAGTCTCCATTTGGATTCATAAATCTCCCAAACCCTTTTTCACTTTGAATTTATTCACTTTATAAGCCATTTTAGTTCATATTTTGACCAATTATGCAACTTCATGTTATGAGCTTTTCCAACAATTTGTGACCTTCTTTCTAGACTTAAAATCCCATTTGGAGCAAGTTTGATGTTGTAAGTTTTTCCATTTGAGGCCTCCTTGTATGAGTTTCGGACATAGGTTAAAGTGACCTGTAATTCACAAATGCCCAAAATGCCCTTTGCTTGCCAAGACCATAAGTTGCGTTCCACACATCATATGAAGGCATACCATACCATTCTAGAAATCTAAGACAATGAGGAACAATTCTTATGTTGACCAAGAATTCATTTGAAATCTCCTTGAGGGGTAAAACTAGCTTGGAAGTCAAGTCACTTTCACAGACAAAATTTCAGATACCTCAGATGACCTGTAACTTGCAAGGACCATAACTTGAGTTCTATAAATCTCCTTGAGGTCTTCCACCACTCAAATTAAAGGTCTTGAGATACTCTACAAGTTTCATGTTGGCCAAGAAGCCATTTGAAGCTAGAATTTTGACTTATCTTGCTTGGAAATTTGACCTAAACTAGGGGATTTTACAGAGAAACCCTAATTTAGTAACTCCTCTTCTCCTTGATTTCTCCTGAATTCTCCTTGGCATATCTCCATATCTTTCTTCATATGTCAAATGATGAACCCCACATCTCCTTAATAGACTTGAATGCCCCTTTTAGTCAGTCAATTGACCTAGGGTTGACCTAGGGTTGACCCAGTTGAAACCCTAGTTGACTGCCTTCAACTGTAGCTCTTGTGCTCTCATCAGTGACTTGTCTCCTTCTCCAAATGACTTTCTAAGTCTCTCATAATGTCTAGATACTCCCCATGCCTTCAACTCACAGCTCACAACCCTCTTGTGGACCCTCAGATGCCCTCAGCTAGGAGATGAACTCAAGGCTTGATCTGCTGAACTCTTTGCTTTCAAAATCTTTCCTGATGACTTGAATGAGATTGAATTGGCATAATAACCTCTTGATAGGCTTCTAGAGATGAGAATAATGATTGGTCCCCTGTTGAATGACTTGCTATGCTTATGCTATGCAGATGGTTAGTCTATGTACATGACTCTATATGCAAATGCTAATGATAATGAAGCATGAACCAAGGAATAAGGCTGGGCAAATTTTAGGGTGCAACAGCTGCCCCTATTCAAGCGACTTGGACCCGATTGGATGAAGAGCCCGGAGCCTTCAGACATTCGCGGTACGAGACGGTTGAATACTAGTGAAACCCGAAATTTGCCAACCGCAGAAATAAACTGCGCTCCTGCTTGGGGAACGACATTCATCAGCTGAATCTGACTATTACAGTAACCCACTGATCTCGTGCGACTGTGCTGGGGATTATCTTCATCGTTCTGAAAAGGATTCTGTCGTAAAAGATTGCTTGCTTGTCCACGTTAGGACACTGTCTGTCATCAATACGAAGAAATCTCAACTAAAACCTGTCCACGTTAGGACTCCACTTTCTGTTAACTCAGGAAAATCTCGGCAACTCCGCTGGGGCTAATTCGTCTGCATTTCCATAAACTGAATCGTCCACGTTAGGAATAAAACTCTTCCACGTTAGGAATCACATCTGTCCACGTTAGGCATAACATCGTCCACGTTAGGAATCATTTCTTCTGAATCTGTCCACGTCAGGACTGACCCTTGCATCTTTCCACGTCAGGAAGCAATCTTCTTTCCACATAAGGAGAACTATATCACTCTGTCCACGTAAGGACTCCAATACCACTCGACATGTCCGCGTCAGGACTCCAATCTTTCCCCGTAAGGGATTCAATTCTGGTTCTAAACCTGTCCACGTCAGGACTCCACTTTCCACGTAAGGAGCACCTCATTCTTCCACGTCAGGAATCAGCTTTGATATGTCCGCGTGAGGACCCAATCTTTCCACGTAAGGAATACCAACTTATGAATCTGTCCACGTAAGGACCCCAATTCTTCCACGTAAGGAGTTCAACTTTGGTTCTGAACCTGTCCACGTCAGGACTCAACTCTTCTTGCATCTGTCCACATAAGGACTCAATCTTTCCACGTAAGGAGTAAATCTTCTTCCACGTCAGGAATCAGCTTTGATATGTCCGCGTGAGGACCCAATCTTTCCACGTAAGGAATAAACTCGTCTTTCCACGTAAGGAAACCATTTTTCTTCCACGTAAGGAATGCTCTTGATATGTCCACGTAAGGACTCTGATCTTTCCACGCAAGGAATCACCTCTTTCCGATATGTCCGCGTAAGGACTACATCTTTTCCACGTAAGGAATGCCATCTTAACCTGTCCACGTAAGGACCCCATACTTTCCACGTTAGGAATCACTTCTGTTGATATGTCCGCGTAAGGACTACATCGTCCACGTTAGGACCCACTTCTCCACGTTAGGAATAATGATTTCTTCGATTTGTCCACGTAAGGACACTGATCTCGTCTTGATTTGTCCACGTTAGGACTCAGGCGTCTTCGACCCGCTGAGGAAATAAGACTTGTCCACGTAAGGACTCACACTGGTCTGATCTGTCCACGTCAGGACCCATGCTTTGCCAACACGAAAAAAAGATAACTGCTGAGAGTAACTGGTCCGCGTCAGGACACCAACACAAAGAGCAATCACTTTTGTCAACGTCATGACTTCCCATTTCACCAATTTCGAGAATCTGAATTTGCCCACGTTAGGACTAACACACTTCACCATCCCGGGGAAATAAACCTGTCCACGTTAGGACGCCCAATTCTGAAGAAATCCCGTCAATCCAGGAGTAAATTGTCCACGTCAGGACTTAGCTCTCCAATGATACTCACCCACAAACTTCTTAGCACTGACGTGACAGCGACTTTGAAGCGGACTCTACTGGGGATGTTCGGAAACCAAACTATCGGACGCCTGCTCTGATAACCGGCGGTGGCCTCTGAAATTCTGATTCCTGAAACCCGTTGATGACAAACAAATTCTGCTTGGGGATAAGGAGACACTTATCCTGGCAACTCTGCGGGGAAAATAAGAGACATTTGCATAAATGACTCTGCTCGGAGACAAAGAGAACTTCATCATGATAACTCTGTGGGGAATAATGCCAAAGCTGACACTTTCGTCGAATGTCTCACGTCGAGATCCTGAATGTTGGATGGTTCATCTGAGCGAGAGCTCTCTCCACCTGAACTGCTAGAATACATGAACTGCTTCAGCAAAATAAATGCTGGAAGGATAATGCCGACTCCGCCGGCGATAGCCAGATGCTACAGAATTATTCCAACAAAATAAATGCTGGAAGGGTGAAGTCGACTCAGCTGGGAAATTAGGAACTCGCACCAAACGCCTTGTTGAAGTAACCCCCCTGCTGGGGAAAACAACTTTGCTGGGGAATAGCAGATGCGCATAGTTCGATCGGACTTTCTGCTGGAACGTGAACTGATATCACCAGTATCCTTGACAAAATAAATGACAGGACCCACCATCAATTCTGCTTTGGAGAGTCTTAATCTTCGAGTTCCACTGGAAGGAATGAAAATACTTGCAAAGAGAATTCCGCTGGGGATGGCTGGATTCTCTTGGGGAAAATTAACTGACTCCACTGGGGGAGAGCGCATGACCCTGCGGGGAAAGACGAGCCTGTCTGAATACAGCCTCACGATCTTGGAATCGCCAAACTCTGCTGAGGACGAGCAACTTTCTGGAGCACGTCCTTTGGATAAGCTACGGCTAGCTGGGGAATTCTATCCTTCTTCAGGAAGAACATGCATGACCTGCGTGAAGACTGAGTCTTTCGCTATCGCAATCTGTTGATCACCTTCCTCGTATGGTTACGAAACCTGCAACAACACAAACAAGACAAGACAAGCCTATGCAATCAAATCAATTCAGGTTAGTGACGTTACACTCAGTTAATTCAAAGCTTTAGCAATTGTTGGCAAGGGCCAGTGACGTTATACTCATGCTAGCTTCAATAAACTTAGGCGTTTTATCATGCACAAAACAGTAAAGAACAGGCATCAAGTACTGAATAACACATTTTCATTGATTGGGCCCCTGAATGGGCGGAGTTTTTGTACACGGGATGTAACTCCTGAAAAGAGGAAGCTACGCAAAGCAAATACATAAGTATGCACAAGAAGCAAGAATATTTTGACAAATTAAATTTTGTACACATGTCGGCAACTGGATGCAGATGAACACCACGAACTGATCCTCCTATGACTCATCCGACTCTTATGCTTTCCCGGTATCCCCACTTCTGAAGAGATTGTATCCGATAACTGACTCCTCAAACGTATTCTCCCGCATTGATGCTCATTGCAATATCAAATTCGGACCGCAGTCATTTGCTTTTCACATCCCTAACTTTTGCGTGAACCGCCCTTTACGGGTTTTCAGTTCACCGGGATACCCTTTTTTGCCGAAGCCGCCCAGTGTAGGTTTTCAACTTCGCGGGTGTACATTTTTTTCAATTTTATCCCTAACTTTTGCCCGAACCTTTCATTCTGTTTTTGGTTCGCCAGGATGCCCCATTTTTGCCTGGACTCTCTTTTTTTTGTCCAGCGGGTCTACTTTAAGCAAAGTATTTTTTAACTGCGTCCGAATTCACAGGTGACGCAAAGTCTTCTCCGTCCATAGTGGACAACAATAACGCTCCTCCTGAAAAGACCTTACTGACAACGTATGGCCCTTCGTAGTTGGGGGTCCACTTGCCCCTGTGATCTGCTTGCGGCGGGAGAATCCTTTTCAGCACAAGGTCGCCCGTCTGAAAGCTTCGCGGATGTATCTTCTTGTCGTACGCTTTCTTCATTCGGCTCTGGTACAAACGACCGTATGCTAGGGAAGCTAGCCTCTTCTCGTCCATTAAGCTCAGTTGGTTCAATCTATTCGTTACCCATTCTTCCTCGTCCAGCTGAACGTCTCGCAATACCCTCAGAGAAGGGATCTCAACTTCCAATGGTAATACCGCTTCCATTCCGTATACCAACGAGAACGGAGTTGCCCCGGTTGATGTGCGTACCGTCGTACGATAACCGTGCAAAGCAAAAGGTAGCATTTCATGCCAATCCTTATAGGTCACCACCATTTTCTGAACAATTTTCTTGATATTCTTATTGGCCGCCTCAACAGCGCCATTCATCTTGGGTCGGTAAGGAGAGGAGTTGTGATGTTCGATCTTGAAATTCTGACAGAGCTCCTTCATCATTTTGTTGTTCAGATTTGAACCATTATCCGTGATTATCCGCTCGGGGATCCCATATCGGCAAATGATATCTCTTTTGATGAATCTGGCCACCACTTGCTTCGTTACATTTGCGTAAGACGCCGCTTCCACCCACTTGGTGAAATAATCGATTGCTACTAGGATGAACCGATGCCCGTTAGAAGCTGTCGGCTCGATCTTTCCAATCATATCGATTCCCCACATCGAGAATGGCCATGGAGATGACATCACATTTAGAGGACTCGGAGGCACGTGTACCCTGTCGGCATAGATTTGGCACTTGTGGCACTTCCTCGCGAACTTGAAACAATCAGTTTCCATCGTCAGCCAAAAGTAACCTGCCCTCAGCAGTTTTCTCGTCATAGCATGCCCACCAGCATGCGTACCAAAGGTACCTTCGTGAATTTCCTCCATGAGAAGCTTTGCCTCGCTCTCGTCTACACAACGCAACAACACCAAATCGTGGTTTCTTCTGTACAAGACGCCATCCGGATTCAAGTAGAAATTACCCGCTAATCTCCTGAGAGTCTTCTGATCTTGACTGGATGCCCCAGCCGGATACTCTTTGTTCTTCAGGAAATTAAGGATATCGAAATACCACGGTTTGTCGTCAGATGCTTCATCGATAGCAAATACATAAGCTGGCCTGTCCAACCGAGAGATAGTGATTTGGGGAGCTTCGTTCCAGAAGTTGACCTTGTACATGGAAGACAAAGTGGCAAGGGCGTCAGCCATTTGATTTTCTGCCCGCGGTACGTGATGCAATTCAACCTTGTCGAAGAAAGGCAACAATCTCCTTGCATAATTCATGTAATGTATCAAATTAGGCTGTCGTGTCTCCCATTCCCCTTTTATCTGATTCACTACCAGAGCTGAGTCTCCGTATACGTCTAGATGCTTGATTCGCAAATCAATGGCTTCTTCAAGCCCCATTATACAAGCTTCGTATTCGGCCTCATTGTTGGTAACGGCAAAGGTCAATCGGGCAGTAAACGGGATGTGTGACCCGTGTGGCGTAGTGATGATTGCCCCTATTCCGCTACCGTAAGCATTCACAGCTCCGTCAAATATCATCTTCCATTTGGAACCCAACTCTGGTCCTTCGTCTGGCAACGGTTCTTCACAATCCTTCATCTTTAGGTACATGATATCCTCGTCAGGAAAATCAAACCTCATCGATTGGTACTCTTCAATAGGCTGCTCCGCCAGATACTCAGACAGCACACTCCCCTTTATAGCCTTTTGCGAGACGTATTGAATATCGTATTCAGTCAAGACCATCTGCCAACGGGCAATTCTACCTGACAACGCCTGCTTTTCGAATATATATTTGATAGGATCCATCTTCGAGATGAGCATGGTTGTATGATTCAGCATGTACTGCCTCAAACGCTTGGCGGCCCAGGCTAGCGCGCAGCAAGTTTTCTCCAGCATTGAGTACCGAGATTCACAGTCTGTAAATTTCTTACTCAGATAGTAGATCGCATGCTCTTTTCTCCCTGTCTCGTCGTGTTGCCCGAGAACACAACCCATGCTTCCCTCAAGAACCGTCAAATACATTATCAAGGGTCTCCCTGCCGCTGGGGGTATCAAAATAGGAGGTTCCTGCAGATACTTCTTTATTTTGTCGAACGCCTTTTGACAATTTTCGTTCCACGTTACAGCTTGATTTTTCTTTAGCAACTTGAATAATGTTTCACACGTAGCAGTTAGGTGAGATATGAACCGAGCGATGTAGTTCAACCTCCCTAAAAACCCGCGCACTTCTTTCTCTGTTTTAGGCGTCGGCATTTCTTGAATCGCTTTTATTTTAGCGGGATCAACCTCTATTCCTCTTTCGCTTACGATAAACCCCAGCAGTTTACCCGATCTCACCCCGAAGGTGCATTTATTAGGGTTCAGCCTCAGCCTGAACTTCCTAAGCCTTTTAAACAACTTCAGCAGATTCACCAGATGCTCTTCCTCCGTCTGGGATTTGGCAATCATATCGTCAACATAAACTTCGATCTCTTTATGCATCATGTCATGAAAGAGAGTCGTCATCGCACGCTGATATGTTGCCCCAGCATTTTTCAAACCAAAGGGCATCACTTTGTAGCAAAATGTTCCCCAAGGCGTTATGAAAGTAGTCTTCTCCATATCCTCTGGCGCCATTTTAATCTGATTATAGCCTGAAAAGCCATCCATGAAGGAGAATACAGAGTACTGAGCAGTATTATCAACTAACACGTCAATGTGAGGAAGTGGAAAATCGTCTTTTGGGCTTGCTTTATTCAAATCTCTATAATCCACGCACATCCGAACCTTGCCATCTTTCTTTGGCACTGGTACGATGTTGGCAACCCATGAAGGATACTTCGTCACAGCCAGGAACCCAGCGTCCCACTGTTTCTGAACCTCCTCTTTGATCTTCATTGCCATATCTGGTCGAGTTCTGCGAAGCTTTTGTTTGACTGGCGGGCAATCTTCTTTCAGTGGCAGGCGATGCACAACCATATCTGTATCGAGCCCTGGCATATCTTGATACGACCAAGCGAATACATCATTATACTCTCGGAGCATTTCAACCAGTTTTCGCTTGATATCACTCTGCAGTGCGGCTCCGATACGAATATTCTTCTCAACCCCTTCCGACCCCAAATTGATAATTTCGATGACCTCGTCGTGAGGCAGAATGGCTCTTTCCTCTTGCTTCACTAGCCAAGACAGTTCTTCAGGAACGTCGCTATCTTCGACAACCTCTTCTTCGGTCTGGAATACCGGGTGCTCAAAGTCGGGACGAGTCATAGGTGGTTCAAGGATGTCATCTGAAAATGTTATCCTGCAAAAGGAATGGTTAAGTGCTTCAAAATGCGTATAAAGCGAATAACCACGTTGCCATTTTATTGAAAAATACAAAACAAGAAAGACAGAGATTACAGTATTTGCACACGAAAAAACGCCATTTATTTAATGATTAACGCGCAATGTTTATAACAACACAGCCCTAAGCAAATCCTGATGCCCCGGGCAAGACATCAGATTATTCAACAATTAATAAAGCAAAGCATTACTGTTTAAAAGTCACAGGAACAAGCTCCTGAATAGACCAGTTGCACAGTCCTTGTCCTGGCGTGCTTGGCTGAATCCAGGCATCCATATCACAGTCGCTGTCTCCTTCATCGGATTCTGAAGCAGCATTGACAGTTTCATGACATACTCCACTGGCAGAGATGGTGATTGACTTTCTGAAATGAGGGGCCCCCACGGAAGGAGTTGATGACGACGGTCGGTACCCCAGTCCGAACCGGTCCATCTTCACCGGAATGTCCAGCACTTTGCCCCAGCCCTTGGCTTCTCCTGCTTCCACTAGCGCTTGAGCTTCCTTATACGATGAGACAGCTATCTCTGGCACTTTGCTCGGCCCAGGACCTTTGTCCTTGATGCGCACCCCTTCGAATGCCTGGCATGGCGTCTCGTGGATCTCCCCGTCGACTTCCACATATTTAAACGAGGATAGATGGCTGACCAGGATGTCTTCTTCTCCGCACACGGTGACTACGCTGTCTCCGACCATATATTTTAATTTCTGATGCAGGGTAGACGTGACTGCCCCTGCCCCGTGAATCCAAGGTCTTCCCAGCAAGCAGCTGTACGCAGGCTGTATATCTATGATATAAAACTCCGTTGCAAACACTTCCGGCCCCACTTGCAGAGGCAAAGTAATCGATCCGAAGACTGTTCTCCGCGTGCCGTCAAACGCTCTGACTACCAAATCACTGGGTGTACACAAGATCCCTCGAACATCCAGCTTCATCATCGCCTTCTTGGGTAGCACATTCAAAGACGATCCGGTGTCAACCAATACGTGCGACATTGTCGATCCCCTACACTCCACAGACACGTGTAATGCCATATTATGATCCCTCCCTTTCGGAGTCAAGTCAAAATCAGTAAAACCCAGACTGTGGCCAGCATTCACATGTGCCAATACTCCTTCTAACTGATTTACGGAGACGTCTTGTGGTACAAAAGAAGTGTCCAGGACTTTCAGCAAAGCGTTCCTGTGAGCTTCCGAACACAACAGCAAAGACAGGATAGATATTTTGGACGGTGTCTGCTGCAGATGTTCCACAATCTTATAATCACTTTTTCGAATTAAGCGCATGAATTCTTCTACATCCTTAGATGCTGCTTCTTTCTCATTTGCTTGTACCGGAACATTTTCAACCGCCTTCCCTTTTCCTTTCGCTAGCCTTTCAGCCTCCACTTCAGGAGACATAAAGATCCTGCCGCTCCTCGTCATGCCTCCTGAACCAACAACATTATCCACAATCTCCGCTGACTGCTTGTTGACATCAATTTTTATCCCGTCACAATACACCTCTAGCCCATATGACCATGGGACTGCTTTCATGTTCTCATACGGGATTGGCCCGGCTTTAGTTATAGTGATCGGTGGTCGTTGCGCTGGTGCTGCAATAGTGATCGTCTTCCGCGGAATCGTTACCGTGGCCACATCACTCCGATTATCCACTACTGCCCCTGCAGGCTCATCAGTTGCCGTTCGATCAAACTGCAATATGCCATCATCAATTAAGGCCTGAATGCCTTTCTTCAAATCCTCACACCCCCCAGCTAGGGTCCAACAGTCTAAACAATACTCGTTACATCCTGGGTAAACACCTCCCTGCAACAGTCGGCTCTTTATTTCGCTCAGCGGCGTCTTCAAATCTTCAACATTCATGATAAGATTCAACCCTTCCTCAGTCAGCACGGCGTTCGCCCCATGATTAGGCATGGGTTTCTGGACTATATTCGGCCCTGCCGTTCCGAAATTGATAGACTTGTTGTCCAAGAGATCCTGCACCACGTGCTTAAAAGCATGACAACCTTCTATATCGTGGCCCGGGGCCCCAGAATGAAACTCACAGTGCCTGTTTGCGTCATAGCCGAACGGGGGAGTTCCCGTTATCGGTGCCAGGGTTCTTTTCTCCACTAGATTCAATCCCAACAATGTATGCAATAAATCAGCATAGGTTGAGGGAGGTTTCTCAAACACTCTTCTCGGCTTACCACCCTGGAATCTTCGCTGAGCCTGCTGTGCCCCCTGCTGAGGCTGCTGCTGCTGTGGCATTGGTTGCTGCTGAACCGGTTGTTGTTGCTGGATTGGTTGTTGCTGATAAGGAATAGTGACACTCGACACCTGCTGCGGCTGACGATATTGATTTCTTCCCCTGCCTCGGCCTCGGCCTCGGCCTCCGAATACCGCGCTTGCCTCGCCCTGACGGCGCCCACCATAAGCTTTCCTATTACTGCCAGATGCAGTTGATTCATCGACTTGGAACTTTCCTTGCTTAATATTACGCTCAATCTTTTCCCCCATTAGAATCAGGTCTGAAAAACTGGCCAGAGACGTATGAAACAGCATATCATGAAACAGCCCGGTGAATGTGCCGACAAACATATCATTCATTTCTTTATCGTCTACAGGAGGACGGACCCTGGCAGCCATATCGCGCCACCTTTGCGCGTACTCTTTAAAACTCTCCCCCTTCTTCTGCGAAAGCCCGGCCAACTGGACCCGATTGGGTGCCAGGTCGCTGTTATACTTGTAATGGGCTACGAACGCCTCCGCCAATTGCTTCCATGTCTTGATATCAGTTGGCTCCAACCCCATGTACCACTCTAAGGAAGGGCCCGACAGACTATCCTGAAAGAAATGCATTAGCATCCTTTCATCAGTGGAGTATGCAGACATCTTTCTGTAATAAGCTCGTACATGCACTTTCGGACATGTATCTCCTTTGTACTTATCGAACGCGGGCGCTTTGAATTTAATTGGCACCCTCAAGCCAGGTACCAAACCCATTGTTGCCATGTCCAAACCCACAGCACTCTGATTTAGGACTCCCTTCATCTGCTCTTCCAGCATTCTAATCTTTTGAGAATCATCCATCGGTCCTTCAAAACCTCCTCCGGAAAAGGCATCCTCCTGCTGATCCTCTTGCCACATACCGTTTCCAGCCCCGTACCCATCGTACGCATTATTACGTCCAGCTCTGATCTGATTCATTCCCGGACCTCGGCCTCTGTTGCCGTACCCTTGAACACCTCCAGCAGGACCACAAGCCATAAATCCATTACCATTTCCGTTTCCAAAGCCTCCGTAACCCTGATTGACCATACCATAACCATCTGGCCCAAAGCCTTGAGCATTAAAGCCATACTTGCCAGTGTTATCGAATCCCTGATCGTTGAATCCGAATCCAGTATTGACAAAGCCATTGCCTCCGAGATTATCTCCCACATTGACATCACCCAGCCCAGCGTTATGGACAGCAGTTTCATTCCCCACTCCGACGTTACCATTCACAGCAGCGGTAACGTTGTTGACATTAGCAGCAGTCATATTGATTACGGGCGGAGCCACTGGCGTGGGAGTGCCGTCTCCATGAGCAGTATCAACCCGGACAGACTGATGATCGTCATTACCATGACCAGCGTTGCGAGCCAACAGAGGCTGGACCATGGCCTGCAAATTCTCTTGCCCTTTTGCTATAGCTTCCATGGTCTGCATGAAGAGGGCGAGCTTCTCGCGCACATCCTGCATCTCGTTCTGAATCTGGTCCATGACTTTCCGACAGTTGGAGCGCGTAGAATAGCGGTGCGGATGTTGATCTGGAATCCTGTTAAGTACCTGGTACAGAGCAGGAAATAAGACACCATTCAAAGATTACCTGTTATGCAATATGAATATGAATGCAATGCAATGTGTCTGTGCATTAGGGAAGTTCATTCCCCCAGTTCTAGTGTGAAGGTGCCAGTGCGGTGACAGTGCTGACAATAGGAATATCGGAGCTGAATCATAGAAAGCCTCATATATTGCAGGGAGAACCCGTAAGCCCAGAGTACAATATCACTGAGTACAACGAGAAGGCATGACCTCATCCAACAATCCTGGTGATGGTCAGCACTATGCAAATAAAGCATACAAGTTACTACATGAAATGATCAAATCCTCCCAAAAGTCTGGTACTCCTCTATCAACTTCTTGGTCTCCGGATGGCTTGGTCGATCAAGCAGCCCTTCAACAAGCTGGTTTCTCTTCTTAAGGACACGGCGTACGTCTTCAGCAGTTTCTTCCCATGTTGCTTCTCCGAAGCAATCTTCTAACTTTCGCTTCTGAGACACTGCTTCATCTCTGGATTTGATTGCCTTGTTCAGAGCATGCTGGACACTATACCGGGTCATCACTTCTTCCTCACACTTCTTGATGCTAGACTTCAACTTCTCTTCGAGGTCGGCAATTTGCTGCTTCAGCTTATCTTCCCTCTTCTTATTGTTGGTGAGTGTAGCATTCCAAGTCTTATTGCAAGAAGATATCTCTCGGTGTGCTGCGTCGAGCGCTTTCTTTTTGGCTTCCAGCATGTCATGGGAACTTCTGAACTCTTGCCCCAGACGTTCGCGCTTTTTCTTTTCCTCAGTCAACTCAGCTCCTAACCTGTTTACCAGCTCGATCTGTTGTTGGAAAGCATATACGGCCTTGTTTTTCTCGCTGCGTATCTGGGCTAACTCTTGCTCTAACCCTTCGTTAATCTTCATCAAGGCTTCCTTCTCCCTCACAACCTGTTCATAGACTTCTCTAGAAACAGTAGTCGGCTCTGCTACCGGAACGGGAACAAGAATTGGTGCATCTGGAAACGGCATCCTCAACTGACTAGCCCTCTCCTGAATCCAAACCCTATAAGGTGCATAGGCCTGACAGTCACTCTTTCCTAACAACGGCTTCCCTTTGCGGTTAATACGCGTCCAGGCATGCTGTAGCTTGGCTAATAACTCCCCCTTCACGTCTCCGGTGAAGTACAGAGATTCCTGTACTTCTTCCTCCTGAGGCGGATTCTTCAGCGCATAACCGAACTGGCGAATGAATAGAGAAGGGTTGTAATTGATACACCCTTTTCTTCCTATCAGCGGCACATTAGGGTACCCAGAACAGCTAAAGATGAGCTCAGATCCCAACAAATCTCGATCAAACCACACAATGTCTTCGGAAGATAGCCTCATCAGGCGTTCTGACCAACTGGCTGAGGTTGCACTGTCTACAAATGGTCCCTTTATGGGAAGGTGACTCTTGAACCACATATTCAACAGAGGAGTACAGCAGTAAACAACTTTTCCTCTTCGGTTCTCATTCTTATAGTGCAATGAATGATAGAAGTCTCCAATCAAAGTTGGCACTGGGTTGCCTGCAGCAAACAGATAGAAAGCATCCAAATCCACAAAGTTGGGCAAGTTAGGAAACAGCACGATTCCATAAATGCATAGGGCCAGAATAGCATTGAAAACCACCCAACAACCGTTCTTGGCGTATTCTCGAGCTTTGACAACTAAGAAATCCAGAGAGAAACCTGACACCCCAAGCCAGGAAGTCAATAACAGATCTGCAGCGTCCATATGTAAGGCTTTGGCTAAGTCCTCCAACTTGGGCTCAGCAGCAGAGTGAATAAAGGGAACCTTGTTCTGCACGGGAAGCTCGGTAAACTCCACATACTCCTCAATGGTAGGCCCTAGAATGAAGTCAGCAAAAGTAAAGCATCTCAATGCGGGGTCATAGAACTGCATCAAGGTGTATAGCCCGTTCATCTCATCAGCAGTGGGCTTACAGACTAATCTCAGTAATTTCCCATGGCTCATTCTGAAGCTTCTTCTAACCTCCTCATCAGCGAGAGATATCAGACCAAGCAAAGAAGTAATATCAGGTGAAGGCAGCTTATATGCAACTGTTTTCCTCAAACCAGCCATAATCAATACTCAGAAGTCCGGGCACTAGAACCAGGGAAATGCAAATGCACCTGCAGCACAGACACACGTTAGTGAAATGCAAATGATAATGGATATGCAGGCAATGCAATGCAAGTAACATGCAACAGGGGCCAAATGTTGTAGCTGAATAGCCTAAACCCAATCAAGAAAGGTCTCAGATAGACCATCCAGAAGTCATCAAACCCTGGTCTCGGATAGACCTAATACAAAGCTCCAATACTGGTCTCTGACAGACCTCAAACCATAACTCCAACTGGTCTCTGGTAGACCTCAAATCACATCTCCAATTGGTCTCTGACAGACCTCAGAACACATCTCCAAATGGTCTCTGACAGACCTCATAACTCTCCATAAATACCCAGGATCTCTGATCGAGAACAAACCGGTATCTGAAGGTCTGGTTACCTGCATAACCCCAAATCCCCTCACAGGCGGGTGGCCCTATAACTGGCAATGGTACGGCATCCTATGCGGTCGTCAGCGTCACAGACTTTCAGGGTTGATGATACGATTCCCAGAAGGAGTGGCATCATCAAATCCTGAAGAGGCCTCACTCAGCCAACTTCCAAATGATCGGTTCCCGGAGTCGACAATTCAGCTGACCAACAACCCCTTCGACCCAAAGGGTAGAAAAAGAAGCCAACCAGAAGAACCTCGTCCGAGTGTAGATTTCATGAGACACTAATGCAAGCAAAGCCGGCACGCGCCCACTACTTTCTACGCTAATTCTAGGTGCACTCAAGCCCAGGTCCGGCTTATCTCTCAATATCAGAACACCCGTCACACCCCAAATACAGCAATAATAATCAATATACAAAGCTGAAAATACAAGGTTAGAAATATACAATAACTCCATACAAAATCCTCGACGGGAAAACAAGCGCTAGGATTGACTCGCTCAAAGGGACGTTGGATCCCAAATGCATAAGAACCATCGCAGTTCTTAGCAGCCAGGGGACGTTGGATCCCCAGCAGAGTCGCCAGCTGTCGCTACTGCGAAAATCGGCGCCGGCTGAACAGAAGAGTCGCCACCGTGCGTTATTTATCCCACGGGAGGGAAAGGAAACGCTCAGAGTAAACCTCGCACAACACGGGAAAGGTATGGTCGTCGCAACCAAAACCTGGATTCGGGAGTCGGTTACGCAAGGGGAAGGTATTAGCACCCCTCACGTCCGTCGTACTCGACGGGATCCACGCTTGTTTTCGGGTATGGATTGTTATTCTATCTAAACTAAAGGTCTGGGGTTAAAAGAAAAGAGAATGAAAATAAAATGACTCGGCAAAGTATCGCACTTTATGCCTACGTATTCTCGACTGGAACGAGAAATCAGAGTCAACGTAGTTCGCCTACCTACGGGAAAGGAGGGGAAGGTTGCTCGCTAGGATATCGCATCCTATGCCTACGTACTTTCACACGGCATGAAAGATCAGAGCAAACGTAGTTCGGGCCACGTACGACACAAGTCTGTCCTTGATTGATTTTATTCCTTCTGAAAAAGGTTTTTCTTGATTAACAGTCCCGGCGGACAAAAATGACGTTTTGATGAGTTCACATTCTTTTACGAAAGAAGTGTCTTTTATTATGTTTTGAAATCTTTATGTGTTTTTCTGTTTGTTTTGAGGAAGAAAGAGACAGAACTCTAACCTACGGTTGCGAAGGGAAACAAACTAACCTAATGTTATCATGCATGGGTTAAGACCTAGTGTCTATCATGCTCCTCTCTTGCACAGAGAGGAACAGAGATCCTACGGGATAGGCAGAAACAGAAACAATATCAGATATATACAGTAAAGCAGTAAAATGCATGGATGCAACAATACAAGCGAGGCAAGGGAGTCCCACTCAACCTCGAACCTGGAAAACAATAGGCAAAAGTGAACAGGCTTCACTTTCAACCCAGCAGGGTAAACAGCAAACAATACAGTCAGGAAAACCAATCAATACATCAAGAAATGAAAAACAACAGCAACAGAAACAGCATCAGCAGCTCTGAATCAACATCTAGCTTCAAGCAATCTCCATTCAGCTACAGGCTTCAACAAGCATCAATCTCAATCTCCATGGCCTTCAGGCAAGGGCTTTGATCATCAGTCTTCTATCCGCAATGGCTTTTCTTCAAGTTCAAACCTCCAGGATGAGGGATCAGTCACAAGAGTGAAGGGAAAGAATGTTAAACAGTCAATTACCTACCAAAGGTGGTTCATCAACTGTTAACATTAAACAGAAAATCTCCTCTCAAAAGTTCTATCTCTCAAATATATTCACTGATCCTTCCAAAGGAAGGAGGTGGATATTTGAAAGAGACTTTGAATCATAGAGAAAGGATGGATGCAGACAAGGCAATCCATGTTTGAGAAACAAGCTTTCTAATCTAGAGCTCTGCCTAGCTCCTAAACCCTAGTCTCTTCAACATCTGCTAACAAGAACCTCCTCTCCAACTTTGGCAGTTGATCTTCCATCTCTTGATCTCCAATGGCTTCATTTCCTCAAGTCTTCAGCTTCCCCAGGGCCCCAGACAAACCCAATACCCAAACAAGCAAACAATAATCCCCAGAGGGCACACCACACCAGTCAATCAGATACAGACAGTATTAATAGCAGTAGGGGAATCCTAACTTTTTTCTAAGGGATCTAGTAACTACCCATAGCCCCTATAGTCCCATAACTAATCTATTCAAACCCTAAGTCCTAAGGGAAAGAATTAATTCTCCTAAGTCATCACCTAAAAAACCCTAATTTGTTCATGATGTTCAAACCTATTTTAATCACCTAAACTTAATTTCTAAAAATGGGAACCAAAATATTTCTACAAGTTCAATGTCTAATTCAAACAATATAAAAAGAATGAACAAAAAATATTAAAGCATGCAATAGAACAAAAATTATTAAAATGATGCATGAAATGAACTATTTAAAAATGACATTTATTTAGAAAATATGGAAAAAATATGAAATAAAAATAAAAATGCAATTTTATTTTCCTACAATTTTCTACACATCCTAAAGAAAATGATGTAAAAAGAATGGATTAAAAATGAATTTTTATGCATTTATTATGAATTAATGAAAATTGGTAAAAATTAAAATGGAATAAAAAAATGAATTGAATTAAAATTGATGGGGGGTACTAATAGAAACCACGTGCAGTTCATATCCAGGATGGGCCAATAATAGGGGGTGCGCGTAGCATTTTTACCAAGGCCCAGAACAAGTCAGAAGCAATAAAAAACTAAAAAAACGAGCAGGGGGTGAAAATAGCATCAAATCCACGTTCAGATTGGTTTGGGCTCACAACCTGGGGGTGGGGATAACAATACAAACTGAGGCCCACCCGTTTCAATTAATGAAACGGTGCGTTTTGGCCAACGCATCTCCCTCCAAAATCTGCTTCAAATAACAGCCATACGATCCTCCCCTAAGTCAAAAGTCTTATACGAAATGAATGGCCCAGATTATGTCTCCTTCCTTGGATCAACTGAACTTAGGGTTTCACCATTAAACCTCCATGCACGAGCAAGCTTACACCACTCTGCTCTCACTCTACAGACCATGAATCCACGCGATGTAAACATGAAAATTACTCTACAGCTCTCCCTCTACACGTCTATGGCACTAGTTCACTTTGAAACTCATCACATCAACAAACCCGATCAAGCCAAGGTCTGGTCACCATGGAAATTCTCTGAGATGCACCATCACAATTCTCCCTCAAACTTGCACTAACCTAATCTATGCATAATGGTAATTAATCTGCGCTATCAACCTAACATTCTAATGCGCTAACCTAAGAGATTTAAACCCTAACAGTTTATTGCACCTGCTAACAACCATCACCAAATCACTCCAAACTCATCCTAACTGTTCTACTAACCACCTAGATCATATCTAAACTAACAACAACATGCCAAACTAACTAGATCGAGCTGTGTGAATGAAAACTCACCTGGTGTAAAAGCTTGAAAACAGCTATGGAAGATTGAGGATCTGAGGCTTCCAAGGCTTGAATCTTGATCAATTTACTCATTGATTGATTCTGTATGCAATGCTTTGAGGATTCTTGACCTGAATTGTGCTGTCCAATGGAAACTTCAATTTTGATGATGATGAAGAAAGTGCTCGAAAATGGATTCTAACCACCTTGTTCTTGATTGAATTCTACTCTATGATGATGAAACAGTATGAGAAAGTTGATTATGATGAAGATTTGGTGAAGAATTTGTGAGATTGGAATGAAACTTCAATGAAAAAGAATGAGAAAGCTTGTGAAATTCTTGGTGCAAATGAAGCCAACCCTTGCTAAATTCTCATTTCATGAATATATAGACCTCATATGAACATTCTAGATCCATCTTGCACATTCCCTTGTTTTCCAACTTTGATCCATTTTGGTTATGTTTCTTCAATTACAAGTAACCAAAGATAACTTTCTTTTTTCCTTCTAAACTCAAAAAAGTGTTTGAACCATTGTTCTTAGAATTGCTTTTCCATTCAAAATCATATATTGGAAGTCTCCATTTGGATTCATAAATCTCCCAAACCCTTTTTCACTTTGAATTTATTCACTTTATAAGCCATTTTAGTTCATATTTTGACCAATTATGCAACTTCATGTTATGAGCTTTTCCAACAATTTGTGACCTTCTTTCTAGACTTAAAATCCCATTTGGAGCAAGTTTGATGTTGTAAGTTTTTCCATTTGAGGCCTCCTTGTATGAGTTTTGGACATAGGTTAAAGTGACCTGTAATTCACAAATGCCCAAAATGCCCTTTGCTTGCCAAGACCATAAGTTGAGTTCCACACATCATATGAAGGCATACCATACCATTCTAGAAAGCTAAGACAATGAGGAACAATTCTTATGTTGACCAAGAATTCATTTGAAATCTCCTTGAGGGGTAAAACTAGCTTGGAAGTCAAGTCACTTTCACAGACAAAATTTCAGATACCTCAGATGACCTGTAACTTGCAAGGACCATAACTTGAGTTCTATAAATCTCATTGAGGTCTTCCACCACTCAAATTAAAGGTCTTGAGATCCTCTACAAGTTTCATGTTGGCCAAGAAGCCATTTGAAGCTAGCATTTTGACTTATCTTGCTTGGAAATTTGACCTAAACTAGGGGATTTTACAGAGAAACCCTAATTTAGTAACTCCTCTTCTCCTTGATTTCTCCTGAATTCTCCTTGGCATATCTCCATATCTTTCTTCATATGTCAAATGATGAACCCCACATCTCCTTAATAGACTTGAATGCCCCTTTTAGTCAGTCAATTGACCTAGGGTTGACCTAGGGTTGACCCAGTTGAAACCCTAGTTGACTGCCTTCAACTGTAGCTCTTGTGCTCTCATCAGTGACTTGTCTCCTTCTCCAAATGACTTTCTAAGTCTCTCATAATGTCTAGATACTCCCCATGCCTTCAACTCACAGCTCACAACCCTCTTGTGGACCCTCAGATGCCCTCAGCTAGGAGATGAACTCAAGGCTTGATCTGCTGAACTCTTTGCTTTCAAAATCTTTCCTGATGACTTGAATGAGATTGAATTGGCATAATAACCTCTTGATAGGCTTCTAGAGATGAGAATAATGATTGGTCCCCTGTTGAATGACTTGCTATGCTTGTGCTATGCAGATGGTTAGTCTATGTACATGACTCTATATGCAAATGCTAATGATAATGAAGCATGAACCAAGGAATAAGGCTGGGCAAATTTTAGGGTGCAACAAGGATCAACAAGGAAGTTGTGAGCTGTGGGCTGAGCATGGAGAGTATTTGGACATGGGAGACTTAGAAAGTAATTTGGAGAAGGAGACAAGTCATTGGTGTAGTCACAAGAATTGCAGTTGAAGACAGTCAACTAGGGTTTCATCTGGGTCAACCCTGGGTCAACTCTAGGTCAATTGACTGATTGAAAGGCATTAAGGTCTATTTGATAGATGTGGGGTTCATCATTTGACATATAGATAGGGATATGGTGATATGCCAAGAAGAAATCAAGAGAAATCAAGGAGAAGAGGAGTTTCTAAATTAGGGTTTCTGTGTAAAATCCCCTAGTTTAGGTCAAAATTCCAAGCAAGATAAGTCAAAATGAAAGCTTCAAATGGATCCTTTGCCAACATAAAACTTGTAGAGGATCTCAAGACCTTTAATTTGAGTGGTGGAAGACATTAAGGAGATTTATAGAACTCAAGTTATGGTCCTTGCAAGTTACAGGTCATCTGAGGCATCTGAAATTTTGTATGTGAAAGTGACTTAACTTCTAAGCAATTTTTACCCCTCAAGGAGATTTCAAATGAATTTCTGGTTAACATAAGCGTTGTTCCTTATTGTCTTAGATTTCTATAATGGTATGGTATGCCTTCATAGGATTTGTGGAACTCTACTTATGGTCTTGGCAAGCAAAGGGTATTTTGGTCATCTGAGAATTACAGGTCATTTCAAGCCTATGCCCAAACCTCATACAAGGAAGCTTCAAATGAAAAACTTCACAACATCAAACTTGCTCCAAATGACATTTTGAGTCTAGAAAAGTGGTTATTCAAGATTGTAAAAGCTCATAGCTCAAGGTTTCAAAATTGGTGGATTTAATGAATAAAAAATGACCTAAAAATGAGATTTTTCATAATTTGGCCAAATGGGATGAAATTATAGGTCATTTTGATTGGAAAAATCATTTTGAGAACATTGGAAAAATTAGAATTTTAAGTTTGGTTCAAGAATTGAAAGTTATGCATGGTTACTTACAATGAAAGTTACATAATCCAAATCCAAGGGAAAGTGTGCATGGGAAGCTTCTCCAAAGTTCTAGGAGTTTCTAATCTCATCTATATATTGTATTGAAGAGCTCCATGCCATGGTTGGTGAATCACTTTGCTCATAACACCAAGTTTCACACAATTCTTCCAATTTGCAAAAGCATCTCAAACTCTCTCAAATCTCTCTCAATTTCCACATTTTTTGATTTGATCATCATCACCATTTTCCATAGATCAGAATTCACATCAAGATTGGTTAGAATTGAGGAGAATTCGTGCCATACACTTCCATCATCCAAGAAGCAAGAAAGTTGGAATTGTAAGATTCAAAGCATTGGAGCAAGATTTGTTGCATACAGAATTCAAGAACAAGTTCCCTGATCAATTTCCACTCATTGCAAGCATTGGATCAAGAGGATTCAGCACTTGTTTTCACCATTTACACCAGGTTGGTAATCCATTCGATTTGATTGATTTAGTTAGAATTAGGAAGATTTGTTAGCATAGAATGGTTAAGATAAGTTAGAGGATGAATTCCACAAAGTTTGGAGAAGTTTCATGGAGGTTGCCATTGGTGTGTCAAAACTGTTGGAGCTTGTAACTCTTAGGATATTGCAAGATAATCTTAGGTTAATAGCTTGGAATGATCAGTGTGAGATGTAGATTATGTTAGGATAGAATTGAGCAAGCATTGAAGAGTTTGATCACAGGTGAAAATGGTGGAACCAAGCTGTTATGCTCATCGGGTTCAATTATTTGTTGAGTTTTAGAAGGAGATATTGATATGGTTGTGTAGAGGGAAGAAAATAGACCAAGTTTGCTTTTCATAGCATGTGATTTCATGGACAATTGATGGAGAACAGAGGAGTGTAAGATTTCGTGCATGGTTAGGGTTTTCAGACCTTAGGGTTTGCTGGAGGTTGAAGACGACTTGTGGGCCACACGATCATGACTTTGACTTGGACTGGGGATCTAATCCAATGGCTACGATTAAAAGAAGAAACGGAGGGAAATTCAAATGGTGAAACGCACTGTTTCATTAAACCACCATCAGACTGGGCTTTGAATTGTTTGCTAATAACACCCCACAAACCAAGGCCCAATGATATTATGCCTAAAATGCTTGCTAACTGCACCGTTTTCAGTATTTTTTAATTTTTGTTATTTTCTGAATGCATATGGGCCCAGACGCGCTTGCTATGCGCGCCCCCCAATCTGGGCCCATCTCTTGTTTTAACTGATTTCCATTACTCATGGCACCCCTCATTCAATTAATTCCATTTAATTTCTTTCAAAAATGTTAATTCTTTAAAAAATCATAAAAAATTGGAAAATGTATGATTTTAATTGGTTCTTTTTTTATGTTGTTCATAATTTTGTCAAGAAAATTATCCCATAAAAAAATTAATATTTCATTTCAGTTTTATATTTTTGGCATATTTTTCTTTTAAATAGGTGTAAATATTGCTTGGTTTGATACATGAATTTGTTAATTTTAGTTTGAATAGATGCTTTAACATTTTTTATCCATTCTTTTTAGGTTGTTTAGTTTAGACTTTTTTCTTGTATATAAAATTTAGTTCATATTTTTAGGACTTAATTTTAGGTGATTTGTTTAGGTGTGAATAACATGATCAAAATTAGGGTTAGGAGATAACTTAGGAGAATTAGTTCATTTTCCTTAGGAGTTAGGGATTGAATTTTTGGGGTATGGGACTATAGGGATTATGGGTAGTTATTAGATCCCTTAGAAAATATTAGGATTCCCCTATTGCTATTAGTATTGTCTATGTTTGCTTGACTGGTGTGGTGTGCCCTCTATGGGGGTTATTTCTTTTGTCTGTGTGGGGTATTGGGTTTGCTTGGGTGTTAGGAGAGATGAAGACTTGTGATGATGAAGACCATTGGAGATCCAGATGACTGAAGTCCAACTTCCAGAGTTGATGAGGAGATTCTGTGTTGGCAGCTGTTGAGGAGTCTAGGGTTTAGGAGCTAGGCAGAGCTCTAGAGTAGTAAACTTGATTCTCAAACATGGAAGGTCTTGATTGCCTCCATTCCTCTCTGTGATGCAGAGTCTCTCTAAGACCCCCACCCCCTTCCTTTGGAAGGCTTGGTGATAGTGTCTAAGAGATAGAACTCTTGAGAGAAAATATCCTATGTGTTGTTAGCAGTATGTTTGCCACCTTTGGTGGTCAACTAATTGCTTAACACCCAGTTCACTCTTGTGATTGATTCCTCAGCTTGGAGATTGAGACTTGAAGAAAAGCCATTGCAGATGGAAGACTGATAATCAAGACCTTGCTTGAAGGCTGTGGAGATGGAGATTGATGCTTGCTAAAGCTTGTAGCTGTTTGGAGATGACTTGAAGTCAGATGTTGATGCAGAGCTGCTCTGGCTGGTTATTTTTCTGCTGTTATTCATTGCTGATGTATTGTTTGGTTTTCCCTAGCTGTATTGTTTGCTGTTTACCCTGTTGGGTTGAAAGTGAAGTCTGTTCACTTTTGCCTATTGTTTTCTAGGTTCGAGGTTGAGTGGGACTCCCTTGCCTCGCTTGTATTGCTGCATCCATGCATTTACTGCTTTATTGTATATTGGCTATTGTTTCTGTTTCCGTTTATCCCTTAGGATCTCTGTTTCTCTTTGCGCAAGAGAGGAACATGATAGACGTTAGGTCTTAATCCATGCATGATAACATTAGGTTAGTTTGATCCCCTTCGCAACCGTAGGATAGAGTTCTGTCTCTTCTTTCTCAAAACGAACAGAAAAACACCATAAATATTTCAAACACAATAAAAGACACTTCTTCCGTAAAAGAATGTGAACTCACCAAGACGTCATTTTTGTCCGCTTGGACCAGTAATCAGAAAAACCTTTTTTCAGAAGGAATAAAAACAACCAAGACAAGCTTGTGTTGTACGTGGCCCGAACTACGTTTGCTCTGATCTTCCATGCTGTGTGGAAGTACGTAGGCATAGGATGTGATATCCTAGCGAGCAACCTTCCCCTCCTTTCCCGTAGGTAGGAGAACTACGTTGACTCTGATTTCTCGTTCCAGACGGGAATACATAGGCATAAAGTGCGATACTTTGCCGAGTCATTTTATTTTCTTTTAACCCCTGACCTTTAGTTTAGATAGAATAACAATCCATACCCGAAAACAAGCGTGGATCCCGTCGAGTACGACGGACGTGAGGGGTGCTAATACCTTCCCCTTGCATAACCGACTCCCGAATCCAGGTTTTGGTTGCGATGACCATACTTTTCCCGTCTTTGCGGTATGTTTACTCTGAGCGTTTCCTTTCCCTCCCGTGGGATAAATAACGCACGGTGGCGACTCTTCTGTTTAGCCGGCGCCGATTTTCACAGTAGCGACACGCCGCTTCTACCCACTTGGTGAAATAATCGATTGCTACTAGAATGAATCGATGTCCATTAGAAGCCGTCGGCTCGATCTTTCCAATCATATCGATTCCCCACATCGAGAATGGCCATGGTGATGACATCACATTCAGAGGACTCGAAGGCACATGGATCTTATCAGCATAGATTTGGCACTTGTGGCACTTCCTCGCAAACTTGAAACAATCAGTTTCCATAGTTAGCCAAAAATAACCTGCCCGCAGCAATTTCCTCGTCATAGCATGCCCACCAGCATGCGTACCAAAGGTACCTTCGTGTATTTCCTCCATGAGCAACTTTGCCTCTTTTTCGTCTACGCAACGCAGTAGCACCAAGTCATGATTTCTTCTGTATAAGACACCATCTGGATTCAAATAGAAATTACCCGCCAATCTCCTGAGAGTCTTCTGGTCTTGACTGGATGCCCCGACCGGATACTCTTTGTTCTTCAGGAAATTGAGGATATCAAAGTACCATGGTTTATCATCAGATGCTTCGTCAATGGCAAATACGAAAGCAGGTCTGTCAAGCCGAGAGATAATGATTCTGGGAGCCTCGTTCCAGAAGTTGACTTTGTACATGGAAGACAAAGTGGCCAGGGCGTCAGCCATCTGATTCTCCGCTCGCGGTACAGGATGCAATTCAACTTTGTCAAAGAAAGGCAACAATCTCCTTGCATAGTTCATGTACGGTATCAAATTGGGCTGACGTGTCTCCCATTCTCCTTTGATTTGATTCACCACCAGAGCTGAGTCTCCGTATACGTCCAAATTTTTGATTCGCAAATCAATGGCTTCTTCAAGCCCCATTATACAAGCTTCGTATTCGGCTTCATTATTGGTAACTGGAAAGGTCAATCGGGCAGTGAACGGGATGTGCGACCCATGTGGAGTGGTGATGATTGCCCCTATTCCGCTACCATAAGCGTTCACAGCTCCGTCAAAAATCAACTTCCACTTGGAACCCAATTCTGGTCCTTCGTCTGGCAACGGCTCTTCACAATCTTTCATCTTTAGGTACATGATATCCTCGTCAGGAAAATCAAACCTCATTGATTGGTAATCTTCAATAGGCTGCTCTGCCAAGTACTCAGACAGTACACTCCCCTTTATAGCCTTCTGCGAGACATACTGGATGTCATATTCAGTCAAGACCATCTGCCAACGGGAAATTCTCCCCGATAATGCCTGCTTTTCGAATACATATTTGATAGGGTCCATCTTCGAGATGAGCATGGTTGTATGATTCATCATGTATTGCCTCAAACGCTTGGCGGCCCAGGCTAGCGCGCAACAAGTCTTTTCAAGCATTGAATACCGAGATTCACATTCAGTAAATTTCTTACTCAAGTAGTAGATCGCATGCTCTTTTCTTCCTGTCTCATCGTGTTGACCGATAACACAACCCATACTTCCCTCAAGAACTGTCAAATACATAATCAAGGGTATCCCTGCCACTGGGGGTATCAAAATAGGAGGCTCCTGCAAATACTGCTTTATTTTATCGAACGCCTTTTGACAATTTTCGTTCCACGTTACCGCCTGGTCTTTCTTTAACAGCTTGAACAATGGCTCACACGTAGCAGTTACGTGAGATATGAACCGAGCGATGTAGTTCAACCTCCCTAAAAACCCACACACCTCTTTCTCTGTTTTAGGCGTCGGCATCTCTTGTATTGCTTTTATTTTAGTAGGATCGACCTCTATTCCTTTTTCGCTTACGATAAACCCCAGCAGTTTACCCGATCTCACCCCGAAGGTGCACTTGTTAGGGTTCAGTCTCAGCCTGAACTTCCTAAGCCTTTTGAATAACTTCAGCAGATTCACCAAATGCTCTTCCTTCGTCAGGGATTTGGCAATCATATCATCAACATAAACTTCGATCTCCTTATGCATCATATCATGGAAAAGCGTCGTCATTGCACACTGATACGTTGCCCCAGCATTCTTCAATCCGAAGGGCATCACTTTGTAACAAAATGTTCCCCAAGGCGTAATGAAAGTAGTCTTCTCCATGTCTTCTGGCGCCATTTTAATCTGATTATAGCCCGAGAAGCCATCCATGAAGGAGAATACGGAGAATTGAGCAGTGTTGTCAACTAGCACATCGATATGAGGAAGCGGAAAATCATCTTTCGGGCTCGCTTTATTTAAATCACGGTAATCTACGCACATTCTCACTTTACCGTCTTTCTTTGGCACTGGTACAATGTTAGCGACCCATGAGGGATATTTTGTCACAGCTAGGAAACCAGCATCCCACTGTTTTTGAACCTCCTCTTTAATCTTCACTGCCATATCGGGTCTAGTTCTGCGAAGTTTCTGCTTGACCGGCGGACATTCTTCTTTCAACGGGAGACGGTGCACAACCATATCTGTATCAAGCCCAGGCATGTCTTCATACGACCAAGCGAACACATTACTATACTCTCTGAGCATTTCAACCAGTCTTCGCTTGATGTCGCTCTGCAGCGCGGCTCCTATACGAATATTCTTTTTAACCCCTTCCGACCCCAAGTTAATAATTTCGATGACCTCCTCATGAGGCAGAATGACTCGTTCTTCTTGCTTCACCAACCAAGACAATTCTTCGGGAACGTTACCATCTTCAACAATCTCTTCTTCGGCCTGAAATACCGGGTGCTAGAAGTCGGGACGAGTCATAGGTGGTTCAAGGATGTCATCTGAAAATGTTATCCTGCAAAAGGAATGGTTAAATGCTTCAAAATGCGTATAAAGCGAATAACCACATTGCCATTTTATTGTAAAACACAAAACAAGAAAAACAGAGATCGCAATATTTGCACATGAAAAAAACGCCTTTTATTTAATGATAAACACGCAATGTTCATAACAGCACAGCCCTAAGCAAATCATGATACCCCGGGTAAGACGCCAGATTGTTCAACAATTAAAAAAACAAAGCATTACTGTTTAAGAGTCACAGGAACAATCTCCTGGATAGACCAGTTGCACAATCCTTGTCCTTGCACGCTCGGCTAAATCCAGGCGTCCATATCGCAGTCGCTGTCTCCTTCGTCAGACTCTGAAGCAGCGTTGATGGTCTCATGACATACTCCACTAGCAGTGATGGTTATTGGTCCTCTGAAACGGGGTGCCCCCATAGCAGGTGTTGATGACGACGGTTGATATCCCAGCCCAAACCGGTCCATCTTCACAGGAATATCCAGCACTTTGCCCCAGCCCTTTGTCTCACCAGTCTCTACTAGCGCTTGAGCTTCCTTATATGACGAGACGACTATCTCCGACGCTTTACTCGGCCCGGGACCTTTGTCCTTGATGCGAAACCCTTCAAACGCCTGACAGGGTGTTTCGTGAATCTCTCCATCGACCTCCACATACTTAAATGATGACAGATGGCTGACCAGTATATCCTCTTCCTCACAGACTGTGACCACGCTGTCCCCTACCATATATTTCAACTTTTGATGCAAGGTAGACGTGACTGCCCCAGCCCCATGGATCCAGGGTCGTCCGAGGAGGCAGTTGTATGCTGGCTGGATATCCATGATATAAAACTCAGTTGTGAAAACCTCCGGACCCACCTGTAGAGGTAATGTTATAGATCCAAAAACCGTTCTTCGCGTACCATCGAATGCCCTGACCACCAAGTCACTGGGCGTACACAAGATTCCCCTGACATCTAATTTCATCATCGCTTTCTTGGGCAGCACGTTTAAAGACGATCCGGTATCGACCAATACGTGAGACATGACTGATCCTCTACACTCTACAGAGATGTGCAGCGCCATATTATGCTCTCTCCCCTTCGGGGTCAAATCGAAGTCTGTAAAGCCCAAGCTATGGCCTGCGTTCACATGTGCCAACACTCCCTCCAGCTGATTCACGGAAACATCTTGGGGTACGAAGGAAGTATCCAGGACTTTCAACAGTGCATTTCTGTGAGCTTCAGAACACAATAGCAACGACAGTATAGATATCTTTGACGGCGTCTGCTGAAGATGCTCAACAATTTTATAATCACTTTTACGAATCAAGCGCATGAACTCTTCCACATCTTTCGATGCCGCTTCTTTTTCATTCCCCTGTACTGGGACATTCTCAATCATCTTTCCCTTTCCCTTCGCCAGTCTTTCAGCCTCTACCTCAGGCGATATGAAGATTCTCCCACTCCTTGTCATGCCTCCGGTACCTACAACATTGTCTACAGTCTCAGCTGGCTGCTTATTAACATCAATCTTTATCCCATCACAATACACTTCTAACCCATAGGACCAGGGGACTGCCTTAGTGCTTTCGTACGGGATTGGTCGGGCCTTAGTGATAGTGATCGGTGGTCGCTGGGCCGGTGCCGTTATGGTGATCGTTTTTCGAGGAATCGTCATAGTAGCCACATAACTTTGCTTGTCTGGTAATGCCCCTGCAGGTTCTTCAATCGCTGCTCGGTCAAACTGCAATGTGCCTCCATCTATTAAAGCCTGAATACCCTTCTTTAAGTCGTCACAACCCCCAGCTTGGGTCCAGCATTCTGAGCAATACTCGTCACATCCTGGATAGACACCCCCTTGCAATAATCGGCTCTTTATTTCACACAACAGTGTCTTTAAGTCGTTGACATTCATAATCAAATTCAAACCCTCCTCAGTCAAAATGGCGTTTGCCCCATGGTTGGGCATGGGCTTTTGCACTATGTTCGGACTTGCCGTTCCAAAATTGATAGCCTTACTATCCAATAGATCCTGCACTACATGCTTGAATGTGTGGCAGCCCTCTACATCGTGGCCAGGAGCCCCGGAGTGGAATTCACAGTGCCTGCTTGCATCATAACTATACGGAGGAGTTCCCGTTATTGGTGTCAGAGTTCTCTTTTCTACCAAGTTCAACCCTAATAACGTCTGTAGCAAATCTGCATACGTCGAAGGAGGCTTTTCAAACACCCTCCTTGGTTTACCCCCCTGGAATCTGCGCTGGGCAGGCTGTGCCCCCTGTTGCGGTTGCTGCTGATGTTGCTGCTGTTGTTGTTGCTGGAACGGTTGTTGCTGAAACGGAATAGTAACGCTTGCCACCTGCTGCGGCTGATTATACTGGTTTCGAACTCTGCCCCAGCCTCGGCCTCGGCCCCCAAACACTGCGCTTGCATCGCCCTGACGGCGCCCACCAAAAGCCTTCCTGTTACTTCCAGATGCCGTAGATTCCTCAGCTTGGAATCTTCCCTGTTTAATGTTGCTTTCAATCTTTTCTCCCATCAGAATCAAGTCTGAGAAACTGCCCAAAGATGTGTGAAACAACTTGTCATAAAACATGTCGGTGAATGTTCCTATGAACATGTCATTCATTTCCTTGTCCTCTAAAGGAGGATGGACCCTAGCAGCCATGTCGCGTCATCTCTGCGCATACTCTTTGAAGCTCTCGCCCTTCTTCTGGGACAACCCTTGCAGTTGGACCCGATTGGGTGCCAAGTCGCTGTTATACTTATAGTGAGCTACAAATGCCTCCGCCAGCTGCTTCCATGTCTTTATATGTGTTGGTTCCAATCCCATATACCACTCGAGGGAAGGACCAGACAAGCTATCTTGAAAGAAATGCATTAGCATCCTCTCATCAGTTGAATACGCCGACATCCTCCTGTAATATGACTGCACGTGCACTTTTGGACAGGTGTCCCCTTTATACTTGTCAAATGTGGGAGCTTTGAATTTGATTGGCACCCTCAAGCCAGGCACCAGACCCATTGTTGACATATCTAAGCCCACAGCACTTTGATTTACGACCCCCCTCATCTGCTCTTCTAGCATTCTGATCCTCTGGGAGTCATCCATAGGCCCCTCGAAACCTCCACCGGAGAAAGCGTCCTCTTGCTGATCTTCTTGCCAATTACCATTCCCAGCTCCATACCCATCGTATCCGTTATTACGGCCAGCTCTAATCTGATTCATCACCGGGCCTCGCCCTCTGTTGCCGTACCCCGGAGCAACTCCAGCAGGTCCGAAAGCCATTAACCCAGCGCCATTTCCATTTCCGAATCCTCCATAACCCTGATTAGTCATACCATAACCGTCCTGCCCGAAGCCTTGAGCATTGAAACCATATTTCCCAGTATTATCGAACCCCTGGTCATTAAAGCCAAATCCAGCATTACTGAAGCCATTGCCTCCCATATTATCACCCAGGTTAACATCTCCAAGCCCAACATTGTTAACGATAGTCTCGTTCCCAATTCCAACGTTACCGTTCCCGGCAGCAGCGCCGTTGTTGACATTAACAGCAGGTATGTTGACTACCGGTGGAGCCACTGGTGTGGGAGTGCCGTCCCCATGAACAATTTCGACTCGCACGGACTGATGATCCTCATTTCCATGCCCAGCATTTCTGACCAACAGAGGCTGCACCAAAGCTTGCAAATTCTCCTGACCTTTTGTAATAGTCTCCATTGTCAGCATGAAGAGCGCCAGCTTCTCCCGCATATCTTGCATCTCATTCTGCATTTGATCCATGATTCTTCGGCAGTTGGTGCGAGTGGAATATCAGTGTGGGCGCTGATCTTCAATCCTGAAAAGACCTGGTACAGTGCAAGAAATAAGACACCATCCAATAATCACCTGTAATGCAATATGAATATGAATGCAATGCAATGTGTCTGTGCATTAGGGAATCTCATTCCCCGATTCTAGTGCGAATGTGCCAGTGCAGTGACAGTGCTAGCAATACGAAGATCGGAGCTGAAAAACGCCTCATATATTGCAGAGAAAACCATTAAGCCAAGAATACAACATCACTGAGTGTACAATAAGAGGGCATGACCTCAACCAACAATCCTGGTGATGGTCAGCACTAAATAAAGCATCGATACATGAAATGGTCAAGGACACTCATAAGCCTGATACTCTTCTAGTAACTTCTTGGTCTCTGGATGGCTTGGTCGGGTAAGCAGACCCTCGACAAGTTGGTTTCTTCTCTTGAGAACACGTCGCACGTCACCAGCGGTTTCCTCCCATGCCCCTTCTCCGAAGCGATCTTCTAGCTTCCGCTTCTGAGACACAGCTTCGTTCCTGCCTTCGATAGCTTTGTTCAATGCATTTTGGAGACTATACCTGGTCATCACCTCTTCTTCATACTTCTTAATGCTGGCCTTCAACTGCTCTTCGAGGTCCGAAATTTGCTGCTTCAATTTATCTTCCCTCTTTTTATTATTGGTTAGCGTAGCATTCCAAGTCTTGTTACAAGAAGAGATTTCTCGGTGGGCTGCGTTGAGTGCTTTCTTTTTGGATTCCAACATGTCATGGGAACTTCTGAACTCTTGCCCCAGACGTTCGCGCTTCTTTTTCTCTTCAGTCAATTCAGCACCCAGCCTGTTTACCAGTTCGATCTGCTGTTGGAAAGCATGCACAGCCTTGTTTTTCTCACTACGTATCTGAGCCAGCTCCTTTTCCAGCTCTTCATTGATCTTCATCAAGGCTTCTTTTTCTTTCACAACTTGCTCGTAGGCCTCCCTAGTAACAGTAGTTGGTTCTTCCACCAGAATATGAACAGGGACTGGTGCATCTGGAAATGGCATCCGCAACTGTCTTGCTCTCTCTTGGATCCAAACTTTGTAGCGTGCATAAGCCTGACAATCATTCTTCCCCAACAGTGGCTTCCCTCTTCTGCTGATACACCTCCAGGCATGCTGAAGCTTAGCTAGTAACTCTCCCTTCAGATCACCGGTGAAGTACAGAGATTCCTGTACTTCTTCCTCCTTTGGTGGGTTCTTCAACGCATATCCAAACTGGCGAATAAACAGAGACGGGTTGTAATTGATACACCATTTTCTTCCTATTAAAGGAACATTAGGATACCCAGAACAACTGAAAATAAGCTCAGACCCCAACAAATCTCGATCAAACCACTCAATTTCTTCGGAAGATAGCCTCATTAGGCGCTCTGGCCAGCTAGTTGTAGTTGCACTATCCACAAAAGGTCCCTTCAAGGGAAGATGGCTCTTAAACCACATGTTCAACAGCGGCGCACAACAGTAAACAGTCTTCCCCCTTCTATTTTCATTTTTGTAGTGCAATGAATGATAGAAGTCTCCAATCAAAGTGGGCACCGGGTTGCCAGCAGCAAACAGATGGAAAGCGTCCAAGTCCACAAAATTGGGTAAATTGGGAAACAGCACTATTCCGTAAATGCATAAAGCCAAGATAGCATTAAAGACTATCCAGCACCCGTTCTTGGCATACTCTTGAGCTTTGCCAACCAGAAAATCGAGGGAGAAACCTGGAACCCCAAGCCACGAAGTCACTAATAGTTCAGCAGCGTTCATGTGCAAGGCCTTAGCTAAATCCTCCAACTTAGGCTCAGCAGCAGAGTGAATAAAGGGGACCTTGTTCTGTACTGGTAACTCAATAAACTCTACATACTCTTCAATGGTAGGCCCCAGAATAAAGTCAGCAAACGTGAAACACCTCAAAGCCGGGTCATAGAATTGCATCAGCGTGTACAGCCCATTCATCTCAACAGCAGTTGGCTTGCAGACTAGTCTCAACAATCTTCCATGACTCGTCCTGAAACTTCTCCTAACCTCCTCATCAGCAAGAGACATCAGACCAAGTAAGGGAGTAATGTCAGGTGTAGGTAGCTTGTACGCAACTGTCTTTCTCAACCCAGCCATGATCAATAAGCAGAAGTCCGGGCACTAGAACCAGGGAATATGCAAATGCACCTGCAGCACAGACACACGTTAATGGGATGCAATGATAATGGTTATGCAAACAATGCAATGCAAGTAACATGCAACAGGGACCAAATGCCATGGCTGAGAAGCCTGAACCATATCAAAAGTCTCAGATAGACCCTCCAGAATTCCTCAAACCCTGGTCTCAGATAGACCTAATACAAAAGCTCCAACACTGGTCTCTGATAGACCCCATATCATAACTTTGACTGGTCTCTGACAGACCCCATATCATGACTCCAACTGGTCTCTGACAGACCTCATATCATAACCCCAACTGGTCTCTGACAGACCTCATAACTCTCCATAAATACCCAGGATCTCAGATCAAGAAATAACCGGTATCTGAAAGTCTAGTTACCTACATAACCCCAAAACCCTCTCATAGGTAGGTGTCCTAGTGACTGACAACGGTATGGCATCCTATGCGGTCGTCGGCTTCACAGACTTTCAGGGTTGATGATACGATTCCCAAAAGGAGTGGCATCATCAAATCCTGAAGAGGCCTCACTTAGCCAACTTCCAAATGATCGGTTCCCGGAGTCGACAATTTAGCTAACCAACAACCCCTTCGACCCAAAGGGTAGAAAAAGAAGTCAACCAGAAGAACCTCGTCTGAGTGTAGATTTCGTGAGACACTAATGCAAGCAAAGCCGGCACGCGCCCACTACTTTCTACTCTAATTCTAGGTGCACTCAAGCCCATGTCCGAATTATCTCTCAATCATAGAACACCCGTCACACCCCAATACAGCAATAATAACAATAATATAGCTGAAGGTAAATGACAGAAATATAAATCCATACAAAATCCTCGACGGGAAAACAAGCACTAGGATTGACTCTCTTAAGGGACGTTGGATCCCAAATGCATAAGGAACTATCGCAGTCCTTAGCAGCCAGGGGACGTTGGATCCCCAGCAGAGTCGCCAGCTGTCGCTACTGCGAAAATCGGCGCCGGCTGAACAGAAGAGTCGCCACCGTGCGTTATTTATCCCAAAAAGGGGAAAGGAAACGCTCAGAGTAAACCTACCGCAAAGACGGGAAAGGAATGGTCATCGCAACCAAATCCTGGGTTCGGGAGTCGGTTACGCAAGGGGAAGGTATTAGCACCCCTCACGTCCGTCGTACTCGACGGGATCCACGCTTGTTTTCGGGTATGGATTGTTATTCTATCTACTCTACAGGTCAAGGGTTAAAAGGAAATGAAAATGACTCGGCAAAGTATCGCACTTTATGCCTACGTATTCCCGTCTGGAACGAGAAATCAGAGTCAACGTAGTTCGCCTACCTACGGGAAAGGAGGGGAAGGTTGCTCGCTAGGATATCGCATCCTATGCCTACGTACTTTCATACAGCATGAAAGATCAGAGCAAACGTAGTTCGGGCCACGTACGACACCAGTCTGTCTTGATTATTTTTATTCCTTCTGAAAAAGGGTTTTTCTGATTACCAGTCCAAGCGGACAAAAATGACGTTTTGATGAGTTCACATTCTTTTACGGAAGAAGTGTCTTTTATTGTGTTTGAAATCTTATTGTGTTTTTTCTGTTCGTTTTTGAGAAAGAAGAGACAGAACTCTAACCTACAGTTGCGAAGGGAATCAAACTAACCTAATGTTATCATGCATGGGTTAAGACCTAATGTCTATCATGCTCCTCTCTTGCGCAGAGAGAAACAGAGATCCTAAGGGAATAGACGGAAACAGAAACAATAGCAGATATACAATAAAGCAGTAAAATGCATGGATGCAGCAATACAAGCGAGGCAAGGGAGTCCCACTCAACCTCGAACCCAGAAAACAACAGGCAAAAGTGAACAGAATTCACTTTCAACCTAACGGGTTAAACAGCAAGCAATACAGTCAGGGAAAACCAATCAATACATCAAGAATTAAACAGCAAAAATAAACAGCCACAGCAGCTCTGCATCAACATCTGTCTTCAAGTCATCTCCAAACAGCTACAAGCTTCAGGCAAGCCTCAGTCTTTATCTTCACAGCCTTCAAGCAAGGTTTCTGTCATCAGTCTTCAATCTGCAATGGCTTTTCTTCAAGTCTCAATCTCCAAGATGAATATCAGTCAACAAGAGGGAATGAATGTTAAACAGTCAATTGCCTACCAAGGGTGGCTCACTGACTGTTAACATGATACAGACAATTTTCTCTCAAAAGTTCTATCTTTCAAATACATTCACTAATCCTTCCAAAGGAAGGAGGTGGATATTTAAAAGATACTTTGAATCATAGAGAATAAATGGAGGCAGACAAGACCTTCCATGTTTATGAATCAAATTTTCTACCCTAGAGCTCTGCCTAGCTCCTAATTCCTATAGCCTTCAACAGCTGCCAGCAAGGGATGCTCCTCATCAACTCTGGAATTTGGTCTTCAATCTCTTGATCTCCAATGGCTTCATCATCACAGTCTTCAGCTCTCCCAATCCCCAAGCAACCCAATACCCCACACAGACAAATAATAATCCCCAGAGAGGGCACACCACACCATCAAGCAAGCACAAGCAATATACTAATAGTAATAGTAGAATAGGGGAAACTTAGTGATTTCTAAGGGATCTATTATCTACCCATAATCCCTATAGTCCCATACCCCAAAGATTCAAATTACAACTCCTAAAAGAATTGATTTACTTCACCTATGTTATCTCCTAAACCCTAGTTTTGATCACACTAATCACACCTAAACAAATCATCCAAATTTAAGTTCTAAAATCATGAATTAAATTTATATACAAGCTAAAGTCCTAAGCTAATCAACCTAAAAAGAATGGGTCAAAAATATTAAAGCATCTATCCAAACTAAAATCAACAAATTCATGCATTAAACTAAACATTATTTAATCCTATTTAAAAGAAAAATATGCTAAAAATACAAAAATAAAATGAAATGTTAATTTTTTTATATGATAATTTTCTTAACAGAATTATGAACAATATGCAAAAACAACCAATTAAAAATAAGCATTTTTCTATTTGTTATGAATTTTTAAAGGAATGAAATGAATTAAGTAAAATTAAAATGAATTAATTTGGCTGAGGGGTGCAATGAGTATTTATTCTAGTTAAAATAAAAGGATGGGCCCAGACTGGGGGGGGGGGGGGGCGCCTAGCAATGCGCGTCTGGGTCCAGTGCGTTCAGAAAACACAACAAAAAACAAAAAAGGGAAAACGGTGCATAAAGTAAAAGTTTCAGTTCAATTATGATTGGGCCTGCGAATGGGGGTGGGATTAGTAACTTATCATTGAGCCCAGTCTGAGGGAATTAGTGAAATGGTGCGTTTGGCTGCACGGGATCTCCCTCCAAATTCCAATTGAATGTGAGCCATCAGATTCGTACTCAAGTCAAGGTCAAATGGCTGATCGTGTGGTCCAGGGTTCGTCTTCAACCTTGGAACCCTAGGGTTTCAGAAAAACTTCTCCATGCACGCATCTTTCTCCTCCTCTGTTCTCCCTCAAACCTCAATGAAATTCCACGCTATAAAAACCAAAAGTGATCTATTCTCTTCCCTCTACACAGCCATGGCAATAGCCTTCTCTAAAACTCACTCAAACTTCAAACCCGATAGGTAGAAGATGCTGATTCCACCATTATGCACTGTCATCAACCATACCAATTCTTGCTAACTTCTACCCTAACACCATCTACACTTCATGCTGATCAAATTAAGCTACATATCCAAGATTATAGCGCAATATTCTAGATGTTATAAACCCTAACAGATTTGGTACACCTATGGCAACTTCCATGAAACCTTCTCAAACTCACCAGGATTAATCATCTAACCTAACCTAACAATTCTAACCTAATAGATCTCTAACATGCTAGCTAAATCAAGCAATTCGAATGGATTACCAACCTGGTGTAAATGATGAAAACAGATGGAGAACTCTTGAGATCCAAAGCTTGCAATGATCTGGATTTGATCCACACACTCAATTCTTTGTTCTGTATGCAAAAGTTCTTGCTCCAATGCCTTAGATCCTTGTAACCACTTCTTATTGCACCTTGAATGATGAAGATGGATAGCACGAATTCTTGCTCAATTCAACCAGATTTTGATGTGAATTATGATCCTTGAATGATCTAGATGATGATGAGATCAAGAAATTTGGAAATTGATGGAGATTTGATGAAGTTTGAGATGCTTTTGCAAAATGGAAGAATGATGTATAGCTATGTGTTTTGATCACAATGATTCACCAACCCATGCATGAAGCTACTCAATCCAATATATAGATGATCATGGACCTTTCTAGAACTTTGTAGAAACTTCCCATGCACACTTTCCTTTGGATTTGGATTATGTAACTTCTTTTGTAAGTAACCAAGCATAACTTTCAAATCTTGAACCAAACTCAAAAATCCACTTTTTCCAATGTTCTTAAAACATTTTTTCCAATCAAAATGACCTATAATTTCACCTCATTTGGCCAAATTATGAAAAATCTCCATTTTAGGTCATTTTTTATTAATTAAATTCACCAATTTTGAAACCTTGAGCTATGAGCATTTCCAATCTTTCATGATAACTTTTATAGACTCAAAATGTCATTTGGAGCAAGTTTGATGTTGTGAAGTTTTTCATTTGAAGCTTCCTTGTATGAGTTTTGGGCATAGGCTTGAAATGACCTGTAATTCTCAGATGACCAAAATACCCTTTGCTTGCCAAGACCATAAGTAGAGTTCCACAAATCATATGGAGGCATATCATACCATTATAGAAAGCTAAGACAATTAGGAGCAACTCTTATGTTGACCAGAAATTCATTTGAAATCTCCTTGAAGGGTAAAAGTTGCTTGGAAGACAAGTAACTTTCACAGACAAAATTTCAGATACCCCAGATGACCTGTAACTTGCAAGGACAATAACTTGAGTTCTATAAATCTCCTTGATGTCTTCCACCGCTCAAATTAAAGGTCTTGAGATCCTCTACAAGTTTCATGTTGACCAAGGATCCATTTGAAGCTTGAATTTTGACTTATCTTGCTTGGAAGTTTGACCTAAATTAGGGGATTTTACACAGAAACCCTAATTTAGAAACTCCTCTTCTTCTTGATTTCTCTTGATTTCTTCTTGGCATATCACCATATCCTTATTTACATGTCAAATGATGAACCCCACATCTCTCCAATAGACCTTAATGCCTTTCAATCAAACATTTGACCTAGGGTTGACCCAGGGTTGACCCAGATGAAACCCTAGTTGACTGTCTTCAACTGCAACTCTTGTGATCATATCAATGACTTGCCTCCTTCTCCAAATGACTTTCTAAGTCTTCCATGATGTCTACATACTCTCCATGCTCAATTCACATCTCACACCTTCTTTGATGATCTTCAGATGCCCTCAGATAGGAGATAGATTCACTGTTTGATCCACTGACTTCTTAGATCTCAATTTCTTTCCTGATGACTTGGATATGCTTGAATTTGAATAATAACCTCTTGATAGGCTCATAGAGATGAGAATAGTACTTGGTCCCTTGTTGGATGTCTTGCTATGTTATGCTATGCAGATGATTAGACTATGTACATGACTCTATATGCAAATGCTAATGCAATTGAAACATAAACCAAGTGAATAAGGTTGAGCAAATTTTAGGGTGCAACAATATGTATTTGACAGGATCCATCTTGGAGATCAGCAGAGTTGTATAGGTTAGCATATATTGCCTTAGGCGTTTTGCATCCCAGGCTAATGCACAACACGTCTTATCAAGCATTGAAGATCTCGTTTCATAGTCGTTGAATTTCTTGCTGAGGTAGTAGATTGCATGTTCTTTCCTACCAGTTTCATCATGCTGACCCAATACACATCCCATAGATCCTTCTAACACTATTAGGTACATGATCAGAAGTCGTCCTGGCACTGGAGGCATCAAGATCGGTGGTTCTTGCAGATAGTCTTTTATTTTCTTAAAAGCTCTCTGACAATTGTCGTTCCATACAACAACTTGGTCTTTTTTGAGTAGTTTGAAGATGGGTTCACAAGTGGCCGTCAGATGAGATATGAATCTTGCAATGTAATTCAATCTCCCAAGGAAACCTCAGACTTCTTTTTTAGTTTTAGGCGTCGGCATGTCTTGGATAGATTTGATTTTATCTGGGTCAACTTCAATCCCCTTTTGGCTTACAATAAAACCTAGCCGCTTGCCAAATCTCACACCAAAAGTGCATTTGTTGGGATTTAGTCTCAGTCTGAATTTTCTTAGTCTTGCAAAAAGCTTTTCCATATGAATGAGGTGTTCGTCCTTAGTTTGGGACTTTGCGATTATATCATCTACATAGCATTCAATCTCTTTATGTATCATGTCATGAAAGAGAGTAATCGTAGCTCGTTGATATGGCGCGCCTGCATTCTTAAGTCTGAAAACCATAACCTTGTAGCAGAAAGTTCCCCATGGGGTGATGAAAGTTGTCTTTTCCATATCTTCGGGAGCATTTTGATTTGATTATAGCCAGACAACCCATTCATGAATGAAAAGACAGAGAACTAGGATGTGTTATCCACTAGTACATCAATATGCGTAAGAGGAAAATGGTCTTTTAGACTTACCCTATTGAGATCTTTGTAGTCAATGCACATTCATACTTTCCCGTCTTTCTTCGGCACTGGAACAATATTTGCTACCCATTGTCGGTAGCTGGACACTACCAGGAAACCAACGTCTAGCTGCTTTTGGATTTCCTCCTTGATCTTAAAGGACATCTCTGGTTTTGTTCTCCTCAATTTCTGCTTCACCGGCGGGAAGTCTTCCTTAAGGGGAAGTTTTTGCACTAGAATGTCTTCATCCAGACCAGGCATGTCTTTGTAGGACCAAGCCAACACATCAACATACTCTCACAACAACACGACCAGCTTTGTCTTCACCTCTGCTTCTAAGGTGGCACCTATCTTGATCTCTTTGGTATCATATTCAGTTTCGATCTTGATGACTTCAATCTCTTCTTGATACGGTTGAATAACCTTCGACTCATGTTTCAGCAGTCTAGCCAACTCCTCTGGGAGATCATAATCTTCCTCGCAGTCTTCGTCAGCTTGGTAGATTGAGTTATCAAAGTCGTATCGAACCATAGCAAAATCGTTATCAACAGGAATAGAAGATCTGCACGATGAAAGATTTCATGCTTTTATTTTAAGAAAAATGAAAAAGAAAAAATGCTAAAACATTGCCCTTTTATTTTATATGCAAAAATATAAATAAAAAATGAAAGAAAGAGAGAGTAATTGAATGCAAAAGTTATTTATTGATAATAAGTTCATGCTTTTAAAGCGAAAGGGCCCTACAACATGATCCATATGCCTTGGGCAGAGCATAGGATTTTAGGAAAACATAAAAAATTGGGAATTACTCTTCCAAAAGAGTCACTTCAGGGATTTTCACAATGCTACTGTTATTCAACATTTGATTGGGTGTTCTTGGGTACACCATACACAGTTCGCCAGGCACGTCGTCTTCAGTTTCCAGAAATGTGACTTAACCATCATCGAGATGGCCTCCACTAGTAAAAACCAATGGAGTTGCAAGTCCTTTACCTCTGTCAGAGGTGTTCTTCTCTTGTGCTTTCTACTTGCTAGTATAGCCTAGACCGGCACCATTTTTGTTGACCGGCAATTCTAGCACTCTGCCCCATCCCCGAGGATGTCCTTCTTCAATAACCGTCTTTGCATCCTTCCATGTCACGATTGAAGACGCGGGTTTTTCATGAATCATCTCAACACTAATCACCTCAAAATCTTGGAACGGAGTTTCGTGCACTTCTCCTCCTACCTCAATATACCAGAAAGAAGCTAAATGGCTTACAAGAACATCTTCTTCCCCCTCAATGACAACCATTTGGTTGTTAATCATGAATTCAAGCCTTTGATGAAGGGTTGGTGTTACGGCACCAGCTGAATGGATCCATGGTCGGCCGAGAAGGCAACTGTAAGCTGGATATATGTCCATCACATAGAACGTGATAATGTGGTCCAGTTTTAATTGGGACGTCAACCTCACCAATAACAGTCCGCCTGGCTCCGTCAAAAGCTTTCACAATGGTCTAGCTAGGCTTCACTGTAAATCTTTCTATTGATAACTTGCATAATGAATTCTTGGGTAACACATTCAGTGATGACCCAGTATCAACTAAAACTTGGGAGAAAATAACATCCACACACTCCACAGAGATGTGTAAGGTCTTATTATGATTCTTACCCTCAGGGGGTAATTCTCCGTCATTGAAACTCAAGATATGGCCGGAAGCTATGTTTCCCACTACTTCTTAAAATTGCACCACATATATTTCTTGAGGCACATGAGCGGCCTTCAAGAATGTCAACAATGCCTCTTGGTGAGCTTTTGAACACATCAGCACTGATAACATGGAGATCTTTGAGGGAATTTGGTTGAGTTGATCAACAACTTTATAATTGCTTTCTGTATAATCCTCATAAACTCCTCCGCTTATTCATTAGAAACAACCTTCTACTTGGAAAATTGCCCTTGTTCAGCAGTAACTTGCTTTCTGACATCTTTGCTAGCAGTACCATGGTTGTTAACAGGCGGTGGTGTTGGCGCAAAAATTCTACCACTCCTGGTGATGCCACCAGTCTCAACAATATTTTCCACTGTTTTCTTCTCCTCTAGGATATCCTCTTCTCCAACCTTCTGCCCATTAAGAAAGACAACTTATTCGTATACCTAAGGAACATCTTTTGTGCTCTCGTAAGAAAACGGAGCAGAAGTTGAAATTACAAGCTGGTCCATCGAAGGTGGAGACATGGGTATTTCAATCGGATCGTAAGGTATATTCAGAGGCCTTCTGCCTTGACCATAGGGAAGCACGAATGATTCATCACATGGGATCTATAAAGGAACATGAGCTTGACCGTACATATTATCCCAGTCTTCTTCATCACAAGGAATTGGCAATGGAGCACAAGCCAGATTATTAGGGAGATTCCATGGTTCATCTTCATCATCGTATGGTATATCCAATGCATCAAAAGGAATATCGAGGGTAGCAGCTTCTTCAGCTTTTGAAATTTGTTCTACCACGAACACACCTTGATCAATCAGACTTTGGATACCATTCTTCAGCTCAGTACAATCTTGAGGATTAATCATACAAATGTGACAGTCTGCTGGACAACCAGGATAAATGTTCTTTAACAAGAGTTTCTCCTTCACAATAGAAAAAGATGTCTTCATTTTGTCAATGTTTAAAACCAGTTGAATCCCTCTAGATTCCTCAATCATATTTATGGAGTGATGATGAGAAGTAATGGGATTTATCATGATGTTGGGAGTATTTCTGGTGAAATTAATCGCTTTTGAGTCAATGAGGTCATAAGCAACATACTTCAGGGTTTTGCAATTTTTGATGGTGTGGCCTAGAGCTCCAGAATGAAACTCGCAGTGTGCATTGGCAGTATCCAGGGGGAACGACAGCTGGAGGGTCCCTCATTTCCCTTAATTGCACTAACCCACCTTTCAAAAGGTATGGAAGTAACCTAGCATACATTGACGGAATTGGGTCAAACCTTTTTTCTAGCCTTCGTTGTCTTTGTTGGCCTTGGTACTAGTTTTGACGTGGTTGATATGGTTTTTGTTATCGAACTTATTGTTGAGCCATAGGTTGGCTAGAATGGATAGCAAGTGATTATTGAGGAGTAACGGCAGCGACATGGTGGTAACTTTGATGAGCTTTTCCTTTTTTTCCATAGAAGCAGCATTGGCTTCTCCTTCTTTCTTCTTAATGAATCCTTGATACAGTTTTTTGGGTCCGCTCGAAGATTCACTAGCATTTTGAATTATCCCAGCCTTCATCAGGCTCTCCAATCTTTCACCAGCCATAACAAGTTCTGAAAATACTATAGAGATGGTAGATGTTAAGCGTTCAAGGATCGGACCTTGCAAAGTCCCCATGAAGATATCAGTTAATTCTTTTTTCAAGCAATGGTGGTTGCACCCTTGTAGCTAAACCTCTCCATCTTTACGCGAAGTCTTTGAAGGATTCATTAGGCTTCTGTGTCAGATTTTGTAGTTGCGTACAGTTTGGAGCCATATCAATATTGTACTGATAGTGATTTACAAAAGCGTATGCTAACTCTTTCCAAATCTTAACGTGAGAGCGTCCAAGTTGCATATACCACTCTAAGGAAGCTTCAGTCGTACTGTCTTGGAAGAAATGGATCAGAAGCGTCTCATCATCTGAGTAAGCATCTATTTTCCTACAATAGGACCTGATGTAGGCCTTAGGACAACTATTACCCTTATACTCCTCAAAAGTTGGAATGGTGAACTTCAGAGGTATTTTGACTTCGGGGACAAGGCAGATCTCAGCAGCGTCTAACCCTAGAACATCAGGACCTTGCATTTCTCTAACAGTTTATTGTAGAGAATTGAACTTCTTCTCCAATTCAGTATTTTATGGACCAAAAGTATCCACAACCGAATCCTCACGGGGGCTATAGAAGTCTTCATGGTCATCGTAATGAACTAGGGGTGGAAGCGCAGCGCCAGGAGGATGAACTGCGCCACCGGGTGGAGGAACTACGCCAACAGAAATATGAAGGTTATTAAAATTTCTCTCTGCAACTTGCCTCATTTCCTCTTGCCCTCTAGCCGTATTTTGAATCACTTCCATCAGTTGAGTGATCTGGGTCCTCATATTTTGCATCTCCTCTCTCATGGCAGCTTGATTCTGCTCCAACTGGTCCATGATCCTTCTTTGATTATTTCTTGTGTTATAGGAGTGTCGAGAAGTCAACTTGTCCTACTGCAGAAGGGCAAGTGGTTGTGAGATCGAGTTTCATAGAATGCAAAATGATGCATATGTACATGCAATGCTTCGACTGTTGCTCAAAAGACTCTCGAGACCTTGTGATTATCATAGGTATTACTGAAATGTGAACAAACAGTAAAATGCACAGTTTTGAAACTAAGAGCAACTCTTCATTAATTCAAGGGAACATCAAATACAAATGACTTAATCATTGTTCAATAAGCTGCATACAAAAGTTTTTAAAAGAAGGACTAGTCAATAATTAAAAGGTCTTCTTTTGGAGGTGTTCCTCAAGTTTCTTTGACTCAAACATGAATCAGCCAACCATTTGATCGCAGAGCTGAATGAAGTGGTGGACTGAAGGGGGAATATTGTTTCCATCTAAATCTTGAATTGCGCTTTCCAACCTCCATGGGATATCACGAATCATGAGATTGTAATTCTCTACCAGATCATTATACCTAGCACGGTACATGTCTAAAGTTGGCTGACAAAATCTGAGGGACTCCACGTGAGCATCCAACAATTTGTTGAGTTGAGCCTCTTTCTTGAGCCATTGTGAACTATCCCTCTTTAAAGCTTCAAATCAGTCCTTCCAAAGAGCGGTCATTCCTTGAGCAGTTTCCAACTCTAAGCTCTTATCATTCCACATATTAGGAGTGATATATGAAACCCTCATGGCTTCTTCTTTGAGCTGACACTCATCTTCAACTAAAGTCAAGGCACCTCTTAGTTTTTCCTCAAGATCATCAATATCAGCTTCGAGTTTTTCCCTAGTCCTCTTTTTTTCAGCAGAAGCTAGCTCACAAAAATGCCATGCTCTTTCACAAGATTCTTTGGCCTCTTTCAAGCGTTGTCGAAGAGCCTTCACTGAGGCATCAGCCCCTTGAAAACCATTTTGATACATGATCCTTATCTGTTTCTAACTTCAAATTCTTGCTACTTTCAGTTACTTGATCTTGTTCAACTTCCATCTTTCTTTTGAATTGACCATTTTCCAAACCAGCTTGGTGGATTTCAGCTTGGAGATCTTGGTTTTCCTTAGTCAACTTTTCCACTACCAGCTTCAGCTTCTCATACTCCTCCATGGACACATGAGTGGGAACATGAAGCTTTGCTTGCATGGGAAGTTTAGGAGAAAATGGTAACAACCTTTCTACCACTCTAGCTAATAACCATTTATTGTATGGTTCTTTAGCCACGCAATTTTTCGCCTTCAACTCTTTTATTTCTCTTGTATAGATCTTGGTTCATGCCTTAGCAATTTTTTTGACAAATCCAGGATCCTCTGCTTTGTTGAGCAAGAAAAAACTTTAGATCTTCTCTGCCCCAGGCTCATCCTCTATAGCATAACCCAATTGACATAGTGCCATGATTAGGTTGTAGTTAATACAGCCTATTCTTCCAATCAGAGGTACATTACAAAATTCCCCACAATTGAAAATAATTCCCACATCATAATACTCATGAGAGTACCAAGAAATGTCGTCTGCTACAAAAGACATGATGCGCCTAGACCACTTTAGTTTCTCCTTGTTCTCCATAAATGGTACCTCCTTTGGCAAATGAGAAATATACCACTTGAATAATATATGAGAGCAACATTAAACCATTCTTGTTTTCTTCTCACTCCTCCAATGAATGGACTGGTAAGTGTCAGTAAGAAGGGTGAGAATAGGATTCTTCCGAATGAAGAGAGTAATAGCAGCAATGTCTATGAAATTGTCTATGTTTGGAAAGAGGACAATCCCGTAGATTATCAAAGCAAAAGATACACCAAACCTTTCCCAATCTTCATTAGCCTTATAATAAGTAACCTTGTCAAGCAGAAACTTCAGGGGAAACCCATTGTTGTACCCCAAATTTTACCAACCTTTTCTTGCACTTGGCTATGTTTCATTTCATTTTAGCATTTGCATTTGCATAGCATTGTTCTTAGCAGGGGATAAAAAGTGGTTGTGCCATTTAGGAGGAGGGTCTCTTTGGTTTCAAACCCAAGTAAAGGTATTGGTGCAAGCCATCAAGTGTTTATCATTATCATGGAAGGTTCAAAGCTCTTTGAAAGGAGAGATTGGTGTGTGGATGTTATCTCCTATCTTGGGGATCATTAGAGGATCATTGGGGATTCATGAGGTATTTATCTTGGAGAATACATGGTCTACAAGATCATTGAGTACCTTAGGGGTCATTGTGGAGCTTGTGCAATCATTCAATTCATCTACAAGAGCCACAGTCAAAAGATATGGAACTAGGGTTTTATCTGGTCAACCCAAAGTCAATTGTGGACTTGAGAAGGTTCAAGACTTAGTTCTAAGTCATTGAGGCCATGGGAAGTTATCTTAAGGCATATAGGATGCCATGCTAAGATCAAGTCAAGAGGAATCAAGAGTTTAAAGAGTTGTTAAATTAGGGTTTCAGATGATTTCAGTGTAAAATCCCCTTCTTTAGTGCCTAACTTCAAGGACACTTTTTCCTATGATGCAAGCTCAAGCTCATTTTCATAAAAACACGAGACTTGTAGGGCATGTTCTTAGTTTTCTTTTGAGTACAAGAACTCATCCATTGAGTTTGTACATCTCAAGTTATTATACCAACAAGTTAGGGTCCTTAGATGAAGAGAATTTTGGTCAACTAAAAGTCAACCCACTTCCAAGGCATTTTTGACCTAGAATCAAGTTTCCCCTCAATTTCAAGTAAACATGAAAGTTATTACTCATGGTATTAGCTTTTCAAAAAGTCCTAGAAGTCCTCATTCTCAGGTGAAGAGCTCAATTTATGGTCTTAACAAGTCAATGGTATTTTGGGAAAGTTCATTATAGGTCATTTGTTTCAATGGTCTTTTCATGAATTTATAGGCCTCAAATCCAATTTTGACCAACATGAAACTTGTGCTTAAGGGTGTTAACATCACAATGGACTCAAAATCCATGGAGTTTGCTGCATTATGTGCTCATGTGGACCATTTTAAAGGTGAAATGTTAACTTTTGGTCATGGTTCAAGTATCTTACATTACAAGTCACCTTTTGGCCTCATTTTTGATTTTTTTTCACACCATCACATGCCACAAGGAGATTTACCACAAATGGACCAACATGAAAATCCATAATATGCCCCATTTTAAAATTTCTTACTCAAAAAGTAATAAATTCAAACTTGGTATATGAGATGTTTACAAAGCCAAAGCCAATTCATTTCATTTATACACCTCATGAACTTCATTTTGCTGACCCATTGTTGTGTAAAAAGTACCAAACTCGTGTGCATGAGGAAATGTATAATTTTTGGCATTTTTTGAAATCTCACCAAAGAAGCATTATGGGCCTGCATGGAGCCATCAAAACCCTCATATATAAGTTCAGAAGCTTGCCTAATCATCAGAATAGAGGTTTGTTGCGTGAGAGAGTTCATACATCTCAAAAATTCTCCAAAGTTTTCCATCTTCGATTCAACTGTTTCAGAGTGAGTTTCTTAAAATTGTTGCTTGAATTTTCGTCATCAGAGTCTGAGGAATAAATTGGAGGCAAGAGGGTGAAGTTTGCAAGCTTTGAAAGATCCAACGTAGCTGCTCCGTTTAGTAAGTTTCCACTTCTAATTTCTCTCATTCTAGGCATATTTTAGGCTCATGTTGGCTTGCATCTGAAGCCATATTTCTCATAGGCAAGGTTTGTTGCATTATCATTGCTGTTTGATAGCATTTTCAGTTGACATGTTTGAAATTCAAGCTTTCGTTTCAGCTTATTTAGTAGCCTTTTTGCAATTTAATTGTTGGATTCATGTTGCTGGTGATGAGGGCTTTTGAATGGTATAAGATTTTACCATTTTTATTGAGATCTGACCTCTGATCTCCGACAAGCTGGCCAGAGAAGACGACCAGAGCCCTAGCTCCAGCGTCTGGTCTATTGTTTGATCAAAGCTGAGCTGACGCGTGTTGAAGTTTTGACCAGATGAGTTGTCTTGGTTTGATTCGCTTGACCGTGCGTGTGTGGCTTGTTGACTCCACATCAATTTAATGAAACGCAACGTTTCATTACACTCTGAATCCTTGGGTCATTTGGGCTTCCAATGCTATCTACACCCCTACTTCTTTTGGCCCAGCGTGCATTTTCAAATGATTCTGTTCATTTTGAGTTTTACTTTTGCACCTCCCATGGTTTCTCTTTTATTTTATTTCCATTTTATTTTCTATTTTCATTTTTAATTATTTAAAATAATTTCAATTGTCTAAAAATTCCAAAAAAAACTATTTTCTTATACTTTAGAATGTTATTTATTTTTCCATGTTTTTTATTTCTGATTTTATTTTATTTTTGTATTTTATTTGGAATTTACATTTAAATGACTTTTATGGTGTATACCTTGTGTGGTCTTGATCTTTTGGACTTCAAATCCTTATCCCCTATGACCATGGCTTCTCCCTCACTTAGGTGAAGGATTGAGGCATCTTTTAGGGGTATTTTGAATGGCCATTGATCATTTTTCATTTGAATTTGAGTTCACCTTTCTTGTCCCTCGATAAACCCTCGATAAGGTGGAGCACCCTTGACCATCAATTTATTTGGTGATGCCTTAAGGTGAGTTTGAACTTGAAACTTTGGTTTCTGTTTGAAACTTGACTTAGCTTTGTTTTTTATTTTATTTGAGATTTATTGAGCATTCCTTCTATTTTTGGTGAATCTTGCAATTCAAGTCACCTTTGGAGATGTTCATACAAACTAGTTTGACCTAGTTCCTTTGGGAAATGACTTTTATGGATCCCATATGCACCCTATGAGTCTTGATGCTTGTTTATGACATGATTAAGGTGTTGGTTCTTGTTTTTTAGGTCATACACTTGTGTAACTTGTTTCACAAGCTACTTTGAAATTATGTTTCTCCACTTGTCTTAGGTGTTGAGTTTGTGTTGAAACTTTGTTTCTTACACTTGCCATGATCTTGTTTGTGTTTGTATCTTGTTTCTAAACTTTATTTAAGGCTTTTCTCTTGATGATCCACTTCTTCCCCATGTGGTTTACCTCTTATTCAAGATGATTTGGTGTCCATATTTGCACTTTGAGTTTGTCTTGAATATTGAATCACTTTTTAGCACTTGTTTGTTCATTTCTCTTGCATGATAATTGTTGGATGTTTGATTGAGATAATGTTCATGTGATTTCTGCCCAAGCTTCTTTCTCCCATCTTCTCTTTGATCATGGCCTTTTGGCTTTGTTTTATGCTTAGTCTTTGTGTAAGTGATGGATATTTGAATGGTTGTAGGAGTTGTGACTTCTCCCATTTTATCTCACTCCTCTTTGACTTGTCTAAGTCAATTTGTTTTGATCATTTTCCTTTGTTGCATCATTTGGTTCTCACATCTCATCTTTGCATCTTTACATATCATGTTTGCATTGCTTTGACTTGTTTAAGTCAACTTCTTCTTATTCTCCATTTCATCTGTGATTGGATTATCTGTTGTTTACTTGGTCTTTTGTCATGATCCCTTAGGATTCCTAGTCCCTCTGTTTAAGATGGGAGTAGGAGAGACATTAGGTGTTAAATCCTTTGCATGATAACATTAGGATATATTCTTCCCCTCTTGATCCCAACTTTAGGAGCATACTGCATGATAACATTAGGGTTGATTAGTTTCCCCTTTAGAGTTTGTGTCTTCTCTTCTCATCTCCTAAACATCTTAAGACACTTAATAAAGGATAATAAATGTTGTACGCTACGAGGCTTAAGTACTTGATGAATGATAGTTGGGGGCCTCCTCTCAATCTGTCTAGAGTGTTTAGCGTATGCCCTTTGAGCGATATGCGACGCATTCGCTCTTAAGTCATAGTCTTTAGTGCAACATGAGTTACAAACTTAATCAATTCACGTTTTGTTTAAAAAAACACAAAACAAAACATCAAACCTTTTTATGCCTCGGGATTGTTTGAAAATCATTTTCAGAAAGAGTGTGTTAAGTCTTGGTTTACCGCAAACAAGTAACGCCTAAGTCTCTAATGGTCGAGTAACAATACACCTAACTGCTAGAACAAAGGTTTAACCCTACTCAGTTAAAACACTTAACCAATTTGTGGTCGTGTTAGCCCGAACTACATTTGCTCTGATTTCTCATACCAGATGAGGATACATAGGCACAAGATGACGATGTCTTGGCGAGCAACCTTTCCCCCTTCACCCGTAGTTTTCTGAACTAAGTTGACTTTGACTTTCCCATTGCACAAGGGAATACATAGGCATAGAGCGGTGATGCTCTATCGAGTCTCTTTTTTTTTCTTTTGTCCCTGTGAGCCAGATTTTAATAGATTAACACCCTTTTAGATAGACAACAAGCATGGATCCCATTGAGTACAACGGACGTGAGGGGTGCTCATTCCTTCCCCTTACGTAACCGACTCCTGAATCCAAGATTTGGTTGTGATGACCTGTCTTTTCTCTTTTTCGTAGGTTTTCTCTGATTGTTTCCTTTCCCTCTCTTTGGGATAAATAACGAATGGTGGCGACTCTTCTGTCTTTTCCGTCCCCTCTTCGCAGCGATGCGACAGCTGGCGACTCTGCTGGGGACCTTTCCCATCCCCTATGCGGGTCAATCCTAGCGCTTGTGTGTTTTATCTTTAGGTGTGTATATACGTCCATATGTGTTGCATTTGTACTTTATTGCATTTTGCATTTTACTTTCTGCACATTATTATCATATTGTTGTGTTGTTGGGTGGGATTGTTCCATCGTGTGATAAGCCAAAACCTAGGCTTGAGTATAACCTTAGAATTAGAAGTGGAAAGTAGTGGTCGGCATGTATGGCAGCATGCACTAGTCCTCACGAAATTCGCATTCAGACGAGATTCTATTTGATGACTACCTTTCTAGTATGTTTCGGACAGTTGAGAGGATGTTGGATTTGAGGATTGTCGACTCTGGGAACCGTTCAATTCGGAGTCAGCTAAGTGAGGCCGCTTCGTTTGACTATTGTAGATGTTTTTGATTGGCTTCATTTTATGGCAAAACATTAATGTATGAGTAAAATGTCATAACTGATGCTAGGACATACATGAATAGTGTTATGTAGGGAAAGCTAAGAGTAAGTGAAGCTGAATGTCATGACTGAATGTTATGATATTGATCGTATGATATCAGGGCGCGCAGGGTTTGTTTTTCTGTTATTAGCTCAGACTATACTTCAGGAAACAGTCCAGGAAGCATAGTTATTTTAGGCAACATAACAGGAATTGCTGAGGATAACATAGAAGGCTCTTGACCTAATGATAAGTGCGCAGCTTCATGAAGAAAGATTTATCTTGGGTAAACGTAAATTCTCTACCAAGGCCCAAAGCAGGTCTGCTACTATAAATAGCAGAAGGATCATTCCTAATGGGCAGCGACGCAGAGGATAGAGCTTCCAATGAGAGATCATAGAGTGTGTTTTGTGAGTGAAGAGGTTTTTCTCTTCACGTGTGTCTAGGAGTCTTAGGATTCCTTGTGTGCCAAGAAAGTGTATGTTGTATAATTGCTTTGGTTATTGTGTATGAACAGGTGTGTTCATTGTGTTACTTAAAGCTGTTAAGCAAGATTAAGGTGTGTTTGAAGTGTATCTTCATATTGGTTTTGTAATTGTGTATTGATATCACTGAGGTGATTGAGGGGGAGTTAGTGGGAAACTCTGGTCTAGTGGTCTCTAGGCTGAAGTGTCATTAGGTAGGTCTTAAGTGAAGAGTGCAAACTGGGATTGTTTGACTCTGAATTAATCTACTAATAGTGAATTTCCTCCCTGGCTTGGTAGCCCTCAGATGTAAGTGTGGTTGACACTAAAATGGGTGAACAATTACTTGTGTTATTTACTGTTTTCCATTTACAGCTTATTATTAAGTGCAGTAGTCTATGTTACAGTGGATGTCATAACATCCGTGATAACATCCATCGTGTGCTTGCCAGAATTTCACTTGGCATCAGAGCAGGCACCCTTCCTGTTATTTTCTGGGTGAGATCTAGGGAAGATAAATTCTGGTACTATGGATAAAGACATAGGATTCACGAATAGACCACCAATTCTGGATGGCTCTAATTATGACTATTGGAAACCTAGGATGATTGCCTTCCTAAATTCTTTAGACAGTAAGGCTTGGAGAGCTGTAAATTCAGGATGGGAACATCCAGTGAAGACTGACAAGGATGGAGTATCTGTGTTAATTCCTGAAGAGGAATGGAACAAAGAATAAGAGGCTTTGGCTCTTGGGAACTCTAAGGCATTGAATGCACTCTTCAATGGTATAGACAAAAACATCTTTAGACTGGTACACCATTGTGAACTGGCTAAGGAGGTTTGGAACACTCTCAAAACTACTCATGAGGGAACCTCAAAAGTCAAGATGTCAAGACTACAAATGCTGACGACTAAATTTGAAAGTCTAAGAATGAAAGAGGGTGAGACTATTCATGAATACTACATGAATATCCTTGAAATTGCAAACACCTCAGGAGCCTTGGGAGAAAAGATGTTTGATGAAAAGCTTATGAGGAAGATTCTCAAGTATTTACCTAAAAGGTTTGCCATGAAGGTCACTACCATTGAAGAAGCCCAAGACATATGCAGTATGAAGGTGGATGAACTTATTGGTTCTCTCCAAACCTTTGAGATGGGGATAGGTGATCAGGGTGAAAAGAAGAAAAGTATAGCTTTTGTGTCAAAGGCTGAAGAAGTTTCTGATGAAGACAATGGTGCAAGGGAAGAGAATTTGTCAGAAGCAATAGCCTTGCTTGGAAGACAATTCAGGAAGTTAATCAAGAGAATAGACTATAAGTATAAGCCATATGTCAAGAACATCTCCTCTAACACCAATAGAAGGGAAAAATATGAAGATACATCTAACCAAGGAAAAGGAGTTCAGTGTTATGAATGTGAGGGTTATGGTCACATTAAAACTGAGTGTCTCACCTATCTCAAGAAGCAAACGAAGGGATTAGTTATCACTTGGTCTGATGGAGATTCTGAGAGTGGATCAGAAGATGAGTCTTCAAAACATGTCACTGCTCTGAACAGTGTATGTATATCTGATGGTGATTCAAGTGAAGATGACCTGACTTATGATGAACTTGCTGGTTCATTTAAAGTTGTGCAACAAAAGTGGAGAATTATATCATCAAGGAGAGCAACAGAAGAAACTCATAAGGGAGTTAGAAGCTGAGAAGATGGAGCATCTTACAACAATAAAGTCTCTCAAAATTGAAGCCAGCTTGTTGAAATCTAATCTTGATCAAATGTCCAAATCCATAAGGATGTTGAACCCTGGGACTGACACTCTAGAAAAAAATTCTACAGAGTGGTCAGACAACAGGCAACATGTCTGAACTGGGATTTGTTGGAAAACAGAAACCCATCTTAGGGTTCAAGAAGCCAAAGACTAAGAATAAGAGGTCAACATGGATGTCACCAAAAATGTCACAACATCAAAGGAACAAAAGTTGGAACCAAACCAAGAAAAAATTCCAAGGGTATAGGTGTTACCACTATGGAAAACATGGACATATTAAATCTGTCTATTTCTAGCTGCATGGATTTCCTTGTCATCCTCATCAAGGAAAATCCAAACAGGGTGCTCATGTCAAGAAACATCATCATGTTAAACCCAAGAAGGAAGCTCCTGCCAAGAAACAACAATGGGTTGCCAAGAATGTGGCTTTAGTAGCCAACACTTCTCCAAGGATGCCTACTAGAGAAGATTGGTATTTTGATAGTGGTTGCTCTAGACACATGACTGGGATGGAGAATCTCTTGGTTAACATAAGACCTCATTCCTCAAGTCATGTAACATTTGGAGATGGAGCCAGAGGAGAAATCAAAGGTGCTGGAAAATTGGATTATCCTGGTGTTCCAAAACTGGATGATGTCTTGTTGGTTGAAGGACTGACTGTTAATCTAATCAGTATCAGTCAGCTATGTGACCAAGGCCTAACTGTCAAATTTTCCAAGGGTAAGTGTGTGGTCATCAATGAAGATGGTGAGGAAGTCATGAGGGGGTCCAGAGCCAAGAACAACTGTTACCTATGGGAGCCTAGAAGTAACCTCAATGGCTTGGTCCAAAAAGAGAAGAAGGATCAACTGTGGTTGGAGAAAGGAAAACATCTTCTAAAAATAGAAAGGACCATGTCCAAAACAGTAGCAAGAGGAACTTCAAAGTCTACTTCAGATAGTAGGACAGGACGTGGTAAATGTCGTGTGGGCAGGCAAGCTAAGAAGGGACACCCAAAGAATGGTCATCGGGGAAATCTAGATATGTTATACTGGAACCTGATGGAGTCCATGGAAGCTACCCAACATACAGGGAGCAATGTCACTCAGAATGTCACGACATTGTTCTGTGACAATCTCAGTGCCATAAATTGGAATCCAAGTCAGCGAGAGAAAGACATGAAAAGTAATGACTGGCCTCATCATGGGAAATAACATGAGGAACTAGGAGACTCAGAACTTCATAGTGCTGACAAGGTTACAAGGGATATCAAGGGTACTAAAATTAAAAATTCACGAAGCCAGTTGAGGACTTGTTTTAATAAGGAATTATAGCAATTAATGGGAATAGGGAATTGGATTTTAAAGTCTAATCATTCACTGATTGGTCAAAATATTAAGTTCCCTCCTCATTTGCCATATCACCTCTCTAGATTATACACACAAAATTCCTACGTCATTTGGTCCCTATTCAAACTGTTCATCTACCATCCATCCTCCAACTATCACAAGAAACTCTCTCCCACATGATCAAAGTCCTTAACAATGTCTTAACATTCGAATTCAACCTCCTCCAAAAGAATGTCCACCAATGACTCTGATACGAGAACTGGGTCTAGAAACCCTAACGAGGTTCTTGAGATAGCCCCCCTGCGTATGCTGACCCCAGATGGGCTGCTGGTAAAGAAACCAAGAATCCCACATGCAAGAAGGCCTAAGGAACTTGTCTCAGGTCAAGCTCCTCCTTCCACAACATCTGTTCCTCATGATGATGTCAATAAGGAAGAAGCTAGGCAGACCCACATCACCATTGCGAATATGGTTGCCAATGTTCTAAATACTTCCATTCCACCTAACAATGAGAGGTCTAATCCTAATCTGAATGATCAAGGTGATGTCACTCACAATGTTGAAACATTGAAAGACACTACACCAGTGGATAAGAATAAGGATCAAGGTTCTGATAAAATGGATGGTAACATGCAAGGTGACAATGATGATTTGGTAGACCTTGATGAATACTCTGACAATGATCTAATAGCCAAGATTAATCCTAGCATAGCCAAACGGCTTATGACTAGGAAGGGGAAGAATGTTGATGCTCAAAGTCCTCCTAAGAAGAAGGCTGTAACAAAAGGTACCCGTGTTGGGCCTACCAAAGCATGGAGCAAAGTGGTTCCACAAAAGAGGAAGGCTAAATTAAGTATAGAATCTGAATCCATCCCAGATGATGATGATGAGGTAACTGACGGTCCAGCAAAGAAGAAACCAACCACTAGCAAGCTTGCTGCTAGTGTCCCAGAGGTGCCTATTGACAACATATCATTTCACTATCCATCATGTGTCAATAGATGGAAATATGTATTCCAGAGAAGGTTGGCACTGGAGAGAGAGCTGGCTCAAAATGCTCTTAAAAACAAAGAAGTCATGGACCTTATTTAGAATGCAGGCTTGATGAAAACTGTCACTCAATTTTCACCATGCTATGAGATTCTTGTCAAAGAATTCATAGTCAACCTGTCAGGAGAATGTACTTATAGGAAATCTAGTGAGTTTAGAAAGGTATTTGTAAGAGGAAAATGTATAAATTTCTCAGCAACCATCATCAACAGCTACTTAGGAAGACCAAATGAAGGTCAGAATGAACTAAATGCCTCTGGTCACCAAGTGTGTCAAGAAATCACTGCAAACCAGGTCAAGAGCTAGACATCCAAAGGAAAGCTGGTTGCAAGCAAATTAAGTGTGAAATATGCCATGCTACACAAGATCGGTGCTGCAAATTGGGTTCCCACCAATCATAAGACAACGGTTGCAACCATTTTGGGGAGATTCATGTATGTTGTAGGGACAAAAGCTAAATTCAATTATGGGACCTACATTCATGATCAAACCATGAAACATGCTGGTAGTTATAGTTTCAAAGGCCCTATTGCATTCCCCTTACTTATCTGTGGGATCATTGTTGATCAGCATCCCAACATTCTCAAGGAAAGTGACACAGCTTGCAAGAGAGACAACCCTTTATCCTTCCTCTACAAGATATTTCAGGGAACTCATGTTCCTGACATTATTGTAACATCAGCTGAGACATCTAAGGGAAAGTCAAAATCAAGAAAAGCTAACGTGATTGCCATGCTAAAGGAAACTTGTAAGGAGCTGGATGCTAGGAAGAAAAATCTTGAAGCATTGATCAGAACCCTTGAGCAAAATGAAGATGCTGAGTTCACTGATGAGGATAGGAAAAATGATGGGTCAGAAGAGGATGATGGCCAGGCAGCTGATTCAAAAAAAGATGCTGCCAACTCTGAGGAAAACTCTGGTCAAGAAGAGGACAATGATGAAGGTGGCTCCCCAGATGCTGAGGAGGCTAGTGATGAAGAATCTGAGGAGGTCAGCTCTAGTTCTGCCTCTAAGGAGGAAGAATAATGTGGGCTGATAGACTGCAGTGGAGCTCAGACTGCTGGTTGCTGAGCTAATGACATGTGCTATTGGTTTGAATTTTTTATTTGTGTTAGGCTTATGTTCTTGTTGTGATAGCTTGACTTTGAGATGCTCTCCATGAGTAGTTTTTTTTTATGATGACCCCAAACATGTGCAATGTTACTCATTATGATCTATACTTCTATTAGTTTGATCTTAATTTGTGGCTAAAAAGGGGGAGAGAGTTTTAGATAATAGCAGGTAGTGACAGCAGGTTAGAGATGTTGCAGGTGGAAGACTTGGTTGAATTGCTGCTACAAGTGTGTTGTATGTGTGATAACAGCTGATGTTGTTAGTGATGTGTGAGTTCCTAATGAGTATAGGAATGTATGTTAGATATACGTGTGTTCCTTGATGGAACCTAGTAGTATTGTAGCTGCTAGTAGGGTGTGTTTTTGCAGGGTGTTTGCAGAATGTATGTGGTTGTGCAACTCTTCAAGGGGAGTAGCATAGGATGTTGTGCTTCATAGGTGATTGTGCACTTCAGGATGTCATCCTGAATGTCATAACATCTAGAGCAGACTGGATGAATATGTGTGACTGTAGGGTGTAAACACTGCAGGTTGTGTGCACTGATGTGTTGTGCATCAGTTGAAGGGGAGTAACCCAGAATGTTACTCAACATATTGTGACATCTGTAGTACTGACTAACATATGGTTATGTGTGAACAAGTTAATCCTAAGAGCTAAAAATATGAGTGTGTAGACAACACTGATAGTGTGTAGCTAGTAGCTTCCCTGCATGTTATGTTAGACTTCTGCTGCTTGTAAACTCTGATATGTTAACAGGGTGTTTTAGCCAAAAAGTTGCCAAAGGGGGAGTTTGTTGATGTTTTTGATTGGCTTCATTTTATGGAAAAACATTAATGTATGAGTAAAATGTCATAATTGATGTTAGGACATACATGAAGAGTGTTATGCAGGGAAAGCTAAGAGTAAGTGAAGTTGAATGTCATGACTGAATGTTATGACATTGATCGTATGACATCAGGGCACTCAGGGTTTGTTTTTCTATTATTAGCTCAGGCTATACTTCAGGAAACAATCCAGGAAGCATAGTTATTTTAGGCAACATAACAGGAATTGTTGAGGATAACATAGAAGGCTCCTGACCTAATGATAAGTGCACAGCTTCATGAAGAAAGGTTTATCTTGGGTAAACCTAAATTCTCTACCAAGGCCTAAAGCAGGTCTGCTACTATAAATAGCAGAAGGATCATTCCTAATGGGCAGCGACGCAGAGGATAGAGCTTTCAATGAGAGATCATAGAGTGTGTTTTGTGAGTGAAGAGGTTTGTCTCTTCACATGTGTCTAGGAGTCTTAGGATTCCTTATGTGCCAAGCAAGTGTATGTTATACAATTTGCTCTGGTTATTGTGTATGAACAGGTGTGTTCATTGTGCCACTCAAAGTTGTTAAGCAAGAGCGTGTGTCCCTTGATCAAAGCTGTGAAGCAAGATTAAGGTGTGTTTGAAGTGTATCTTCATATGGGTTTTGTAATTGTGTATTGATATCACTGAGGTGATTGAGGGGGAGTGAGTGGGAAACTCTGGTCTAGTGGTCTCTAGGCTGAAGTGTCATTGGGTAGGTCTTAAGTGAAGAGTGCAAACAGGGATTGTTTAACTCTGAATTAATTTTACTAATAGTGAATTTCCTCCCTGGCTTGGTAGCCCCTAGATGTAAGTGTGGTTGACACTGAACTGGGTGAACAATTACTTGTTTTATTTATTGCTTTCCATTTACAGCTTATTATTAAGTGTAGTAGTCTATGTTACAGTGGATGTCATAACATCTGTGAGAACATCCATCGTGTGCTTGCCAGAATTTCAACTATGATGCCAAACCAAAAATGGTGAATGTATCATCGTTTCTCGAAAGCCTGTGATGCTGACGACCGCATAGGATGCTAGACCTTATCAGAGATAGGTTCATACCTGTGAGTGGGGGGGAGGGTTATGTAGGAAACCTTGACCTTCAACCTACCCGGTTTTCTCGTCAGTGTGAAATTTTGGTCCTTGATACAGTGGGTTCCTTATATCAGTGTTGTGTTATTTTCTTGCTAAAGCAAAGCGCTGGTTCATCTCAGTCAGCAGCACAGCAATCTTGATCCCCTCTTGCATTTGCATACTCATTTGCATTTTAACATTGACATGTATTTGTGTTTCAGGTGCATATTTTCTTCTTGATTCTAGTAATCTAATCCATGGTCAACATGAAGCCCAGCTTAAAGAGAACAGTTGTTTACAAATTTCCAACACCAGATATAGGGTCCTTGCTCAGTTTGATTTCTGCAGCTGATCATAGTGTGATGGAGGATTTCAAGAAAGACTATGGGAAGATTTTGAGTTATGTCTACAAAGCTTTATTGTTTGAGTTAGGAGGTATTCATACATTGCTTCAGTTCTATGATCCCCAGCTGCAATGTTTCACCTTCCTGGGATTTGTATTATTTCCTGTTTTGGAAGAATTTTCCATGCTATTAGGAATCCCAGTTCTAGAGCAAATGCCTTTCTACCATTCTGAAGCAGAGCCCGACTTGACAAAGTTAGCAAATTCCTTTCACTTGGGTGTTTCTGAATTAGATGGAAAGATGAGTTTGAGGAATGATGTACCTGGTTTCTCATCACCCTTCTTATTGGTTAAAGCTTAGCATTTTGCAAAGGAAGGATGTTGGATGGTCTTCAATGCCATCTTGGCTCTCTGTATCTATGGCATAATATTATTTCCCAATATCCCAGATTTTGTTGACTTGGATGCCTTTCATATCTTCGACTCCAAGAATCATGTGCCAGCACTCTTAGGAGATATTTATCATTCTGTCCATTATAAGAATGAGAATAAAAGTGGGAAGAGTGTCTCCTACTGTGTGCCTCTCCTGTACATATGGTTTATTTCGCATCTGCCTAAGTCTGGTCCTTTTTTTGACATCTCTGACACTACTGATTGGTCAGAAAGACTTATGGGTTTAACCTCTGAGAATATTGTACGGTTTAGCAGAGACCTTTTGGGTGTGGAGCTTGTTTACAGTTGTGGTAATTTCCCCAATGTTCCATTGATTGGGAGAAAGGGGGCATTAATTATAACCCTACTCTCGCAGTCAGACAGTTTGGTTACGCTCTAAGAGAACCTCTGAAGGAAGAAGAAATACAGGAATCTCTGTATTTCACTGGTTTAATTGGCAATGAGACCTTAATCAGATTGGAAAAGGCTTGGGGTAAAATTCACTGTGAAGGAAAATCTTCATTGTGAAGGAGTGATTGCAAAGCTTATGGGCCATATGTGGAATGGATCCAGGAGAGAGTTGAAAGATTATTGCTACCTTTTCCAGTCAGAGAACCTTTGCACCCCTTGGTAGTTGAAGAGCCAACGACAGTTGACGTTCAAAAGTACAATCAACTGTGGGCTGAAAAGGAAGAACTATGCAAGGCGAACGAAGAGTTGGAGAAGGAAATCATTCAGCTTAGAAGGGAAAAGAGTCAGGCCACCCACTCATCCAAGAAGCAGATAGAGATAGTGAACAAGATGGGTAGGGAATTGACAGAAGAGATTTGCGCCTGAGAGCGAGTAGGTCGAGACTTGAAGAGTATATTCTCAAATATTAAAAAAAGGAGTTAGAGATAGCGCATTTAGAGATATCCAAGTTCAATGCTCAATAGAATTCTATACTGACTAACAACAAGGAAAGAGAAGATGGACTTCGTCAACAGATTGTCAAGTTGAAGACTCAACTCCGCGTAAAAGATGAGGTAGATCCAGGTGAATCCTCTCGTCGATATGAAAGCGACCGCAAGTTACGCGAAGCTCTTGCAACATTGGAAGAGTTTAAGTTGAGAGCAGATCTGAAGAGGCCTAAACTTGAAGATGCATTTGGGGAAGGCGCCTGGGAAGATTATGCTCAAGGCTTGCAAGCTACCATCAGTAGGAGGGAGTTACTTATCCAGGGATTGATTGCTAGGCCTGATCACCCTGATACGAAGGATTTATTGGAGGAGTTTCAGACTCGCTGTCGTATTTGATGCATTTTCTCTTTTGTATGTTGTTGTTTTGTACTCCAACCATCACCAGGATTGTTGGATGAGGTCGTGTTGACTCAGTTGTATTTTCCTTGGTGATGTGTTGTGTATTGATACTCTGTTTCTCATTCTATTTATGAGAGAGGTTTTGTGGCTCCATCTGTTGGCTCTTCATTCTCCTATTGTTCCCGTGGAACTAGAATCAAGGGGAAGATTTCCCTTAACCATATTTACATGTCTGCATTTTGCATTTTTTTTCATATTGCATTGCAGATGTTCTAGTTCTATGTACCTTATTTCTTTCCGTGGTTTTCTCAACATTGTTTCAGGATTGAAGGTCGCACAATTCACCGCTATTCAACAAGGGGGAATCAACAAAAGGCCATGGACCAAATTCAACTTGAGCTACAGGAGTTCCGTGACCGCATGGCGCAATTCATGGACCTGATGCAAGGGGTCGCTAACAGTCAGGAGCAGCTGAGAACACTCGTTCAACCTCTGATTTCTACGGTTGGCGAAAGTGGAGTTCTGCATGGAGGAACCGCTGTTGTTCCTCCTCCAGCTGACAATGGCACTCCTCATGCCATTGGCCTCCCAATAGTTGTTATCCCTCTGGGTGGAGGTAATCAGAATGGAGTCCATGTTCCAGGGGTTACATACGCTGTACATGGAAATGCTGGTCCTCAGTGGAAGGAGGACGAACAAGATGATATTTTCTCTATGGGAGATCTGGGAGCAGGTTTGCAGCCTGATGTAGACAGAAGGTTCAAATTGATAGAAGAGAAGATGAGGAACCTTGAAAATCAGAATTCTCTTGGTCTAGACATATCTAACTTGGAATTGATCCCAGGTTTAAGGATCCCTCCAAAGTTCAAGGTCCCAGACTTTGACAAATACAAGGGGACGACCTGTCCCAGGGTGCATCTTCGTTCATACTACAAAAAAATGTCTGCGTACTCTGATGACGAGAAATTGTTGATGCATTTCTTTCAGGATAGCCTGTCTGGTCCATCCTTGGAGTGGTATATGTGTTTGGAGCCAGTCAATATTAGAAGCTGGAGAGGTTTGGCAGAGGCTTTCGTCAGTTGGTGATCTGGCGCCTAACCGTGTGTAGTTGCAGAATTTTTCGCAACAGAGTAATGAGGGATTTAAAGAGTACGCCCATAGGTGGCGCGAACTTGCTGCAAGGGTTCAACCTCCCATGGTGGAGAGGGAACTCATTGATCTGTTTGTAGCTACACTGCCTGGTGTGTACTATGAAAAGTTGGTAGGGAATGTGTCTGGTAGCTTTTCAGATTTAATCATCACTGGCGAACAAGTTGAAAATGGGATTAAATTGGGAAAGATTCAGGCGAGAGAGGGATCCTCATCTGGAGGAGGAAGGAAGAACTTCGGTAACAAGAAGAGAGAAGGAGAGGCGAACGCGGTCTCAGGATGCAGGAACAATAATAGAAATAGAAACAAAAATCAACAATATCATCAGCAACAACCTTAGATTGCGAGTATTGCTATTCTAGCAGTACAACCACAACAACAACAACGTCCACAACAACAGCAGAATTATGCACCACGGAGGTTTCAAGACCGTGGGAGAGTAATGAATAGACAGTTTGATGCACCACCAATGCCGTACTCATAGCTCTTACAACACTTGTTGCAGATTCAGTTGGTCCAGAAAAGGACGATGGCACCTCTGACCGGCGCGTCACCCCCGGGGTATGACGCAAACGCCAGATGTGACTTTCACTCAGGCGCTCTCGGCCATCATATAGATAAATGTAAGGCCTTCAAACATAAGGTTCAGGACCTTATAGATAGCAAGGCAATCAATTTTACAAATGATGCACCCAATGTTGTTCAAAATCCTATGCCCAACCATGGAGCGGCTGGCGTGAATGCTATTGTGGGTGAAGAGAATTTAAATTTGGTGACCAATGTTGAAGAGCTGAAAACTCCTTTGAGTGTTGTTAAGAGTAGGTTGTTGAAGGGGGGGAGTGTTTCCCGGCTGTATTGAAAACTGTGAAGGTTGTTTGGCTCATCCTGAGGGATGTGAGGACTTGAAAAATCATGTGCAGAGTTTAATGAATGAAGGTGTGCTACAATTTGACAGAATTGGTGAAGAGAAAGATGAGAAGGTGAGTGGTCAAGAGCAGGATAAGGTTGTCACAATCTCAATTCCTTTTAGAACCATTAACATATCTGCACCGCCGAGGCCAGCTACTGTTATAATCACCAAGGCAGGGCCTGTGCCTTACGAAAGCACTAAAGCGATCCTGTGGAATTATGGGGCTGAAGTCTTTTGTAACGGCTAAAAACAAGAGCTGAAAGGAACGACGTCTGATTCGGTGGATAATTTGGTGGGAATAGGCGGAATGACGAGAAGTGGGAGGGTGTTTGCACCTCCAGAGGCTAATGTTGAAAGACTGGATAAAGGAAAGGGGAAGGCTGTTGTTGAGGAAAGTTCTCAAGGGGGTGAGAAGGATGCTTTGTTGAAAGATGCTGAGGAATTCATGTGTCTAATTAGAAAAAGAGATTACAAGATTGTGGACCATCTACAATAAACCCCGTCAAAAATATCAATCTTATCATTATTATTGTACTCTGAGGCACATCGGAATGCCCTTCTGAGGATTCTAAACACTGTGTATATGCCATAAGAGATATCAGTGAACCAACTGGAAGGAGTGGTGGCGCATGTGAATGCTGGAAATGGATTAGGATTTACTGACCTAGACCTGACACCTAAAGGGAGAAACCACAATCACACCCGACACATTTCCATTGAGTGCAGAGGAGTTGTATTATCTCATGTTATGGTGGACACTGGGTCTTCACTTAATGTGTTTCCCAGAAAGGCTTTGATGAAGCTTGACACCCAATGAGTAATATGCACGCCTAACAATCTAATTTTGCGAGCATTTGATGGGACAAGAAGGTCTATGTTCGGAGAAGTAACTCTTCCTATCCAAGTTGGCCCGGAGGTTTTTGACGCTATCTTCTACATAATGGATATCCAACCAGCATACAGTTGCTTGTTAGGTCGACCCTGGATTCACTCGGCAGGAGCATTGACGTCGACCTTGCATCAGAAGTTAAAGTATATGGTGGGGGTAACATTGTCACCGTCTGTGGTGAGGAGGACATTATGATCAGCCATTTATCCTTGTTCAAGTATGTGGAAGTTGATGGGGAGATACATGAGACCCTGTGTCAAGCGCTTGAAACAGTCCAAGTCAGAGAAAAGGCGCCAGTTGTGGGCAGAGTTCCTGAGGTTGTTATGTCTTCATTCAAAGAAGCGCAAGTTGTGGTAAAGTCTGGATCATCTCAAGGTTGGGGGCAGATGTTGAGCATCCCCAATAAGCAAGATAAGTTTGGATTAGGGTACAGCCCGTCGTCTTCTTCTTCACAGAGCGCTCCATGCTATAGGGGACCGGTTCAGTTTACAAGTGGTGGGGTGATATTTGACTGAATCAACGTTATGTCCGAGGATGAGGGTGATAGTGACTGTGATATGGATGCATGGATCCTGCCATGTGTTCCTGGCCGAAGCCTGAGCAACTGGACTATTGAAGAAGTTTTCCAAGTGACCCGTGAAGAGTAATTATCTTATTTTCTAATTATGTGTAGCCCTATGTTCTACCTAGAGCATAGTGGTCTTTGTCTGTAGGGCCTTATCCTGTTTATGCTTTGAACAATTGTTTTATCATTAATCAAAGAGCGTTTTCGCATTCAAATATTATGATCCTTGTTTTTCTTGTTTTTATTTTTAACAATAAAATGGCAATGTGGTTTGTGTTGTTTGCATATCATTTTAAGCATCAAATCATCATCATTGCAGGTCACACATAGCAGATGCCACCGATTCAGACTCGTCTATGACTCGGTGTGACTTTGATAATCCAATCTTTCAAGATGAAGAAAAGATTGAAGAAGACGAAGACCTGCCTGAAGAGCTCGCCAGGTTGCTGAGACAAGAAGAGAAGGTTATTCTGCCTCATCAGGAGGAGATCAAAGTCGTCAACCTGGGTACAGAGGAAGACAAAAAAGAAGTCAGAATAGGGGCTACTTTAGAGGATGATGTCAAATAAAGACTGGTAGAAATGCTCCGAGAGTATAAAGATGTCTTTGCTTGGCCATATGAAGATATGCCCAGACTTGATACGGATATTGTGGTTCATCGCTTGCCTCTTCGAGAAGAGTGCCCGCCCGTGAAGCAGAAGCTAAGAAGAACCAGACCAGACATGGCAGTTAAGATCAAAGAACAGGTCCAGAAGCAGTTGGACATCGGATTTCTTGCCGTGACGAATTACCCTCCGTGGGTCGCTAACATTGTACATGTACCTAAGAAGGATGGTAAGGTCAAAATGTGTGTAGATTACCGTGATCTAAACAGAGCGAGCCCGAAAGACGATTTCCCGCTCCCTCACATTGATGTGCTTGTTGATAATACTGCTCAGTATTCAGTATTTTCCTTCATGGATGGTTTCTCCGAGTATAACCAGATCAAGATGGCCCCGGAGGACATGTAGAAAACGACCTTTATCACGACGCGGGGGACTTTTTGCTATAAGGTAATGCCCTTTGGATTAAAGAATACAGGGGCAACCTATCAGCGAGCGATGGTCACTTTGTTTCATGATATGATTCATCATGAGATTAAGGTCTATGTAGATGATATGATCACAAAATCACAAATGGAGGAAGGGCATCTGGTGAATCTGTTGAAGTTGTTTGAGAGGTTAAGGAAATTCAGACTAAGGTTGAATCGGAACAAGTGCACTTTTAGTGTACGGTCAGGAAAGCTATTGGGGTTCATAGTCAGCGAAAAAGGAATCGAGATCGATCCTGCAAAAATAAATGCTATACAAGAGATGCCAGCACCGAAAACAGAGAAACAGGTTCGTGGTTTCTTGGGTAGATTGAACTACATTTCAAGGTTCATATCTCACCTCACAGCCACGTGTGAACCAATGTTCAAGCTGTTAAATAAAGATCAGGCGGTGGTCTGGAATGAAAATTGCCAAAGGGCATTTGAAAAAATAAAGGAATATTTGCAGGAGCCTCCGATACTGATGCCCCTAGTGGCAGGAAGACCATTGACAATGTACTTGACGGTTCTTGAGAACTCCATGGGTTGTGTTCTCAGCCAACACGACGAGACAGGAAGAAAAGAACATGCCATCTATTATTTGAGTAAGAAGTTCACAGATTGTAAATCTAGGTACTCAATGTTAGAAAAGACGTGATGTGCACTTGCTTGGGCTGCTAAAGGCCTAAGGCAATATATGAATCACACAAGCATGCTAATTTCGAAGACGAATCTGATTAAGTATGTGTTCAAAAAGAAAGCGCTTTCGGGAAGGATTGCCAGATGCCAGATGGTTTTGACAGAATATGACATTCAATACGTCTCCCAAAAAGCTATCAAGGGGAGTATTCTATCAGAATATCTTGCAGAGCAACCAATCGATGATTATCAGCCGATGAAGTTTGAATTTCTTGACGAGGATATCATGTTCTTGAAGATGAAAGATTGTGATGAGCCGTTACCTGATGAAGGTCCTGAGATAGGCTCCCAATGACAAATGATCTTTGACGGTGTTGTTAACTCCTATGGCAGTGGAATTGGGGCAATCATTACCACTCCCCATGGTTCACACATACCATTTACTTCCAGGTTAACATTTCCCTGCACCAATAACGAAGCTGAATATGAAGCATGTATCATGGGCATTGAAGAAGCGATTTATATTTATGGTGATTCAGCTTTGGTAGTCAATCAGATCAAGGGAGAATGGGAGACTCGTCAGCCTAACTTGATTCCCTACATGAAATATGCAAGGAGGTTGTTACCTTTTTTCAACAGGGTAGAGTTCCATCATGTGCCAAGAGTGGAGAATCAGATGGCAGATGCCTTGGCTACATTATCCTCGATGTATAAGGTGAATTATTGGAACAACGCTCCGAGAATTGTCATCTCCTGCCTCGATAGGCCAGCGTTCGTATTTACAATAGAGGAAGCTTCAGATGGAAAGCCATGGTATTATGATATCCGGAATTTTCTTAAGAATCAGGAATATCCGCCTGGGGCACCGAGTCGGGATAAGAAGACCTTGGGAAGATTGTCTGGAAACTTCTATCTAAACAAGGATGATGTACTCTACCGAAGAAACTTTGATTTGGTTCTGTTGAGATACGTGGACGAAAAAGAATCAAGTTTTCTTATGGAAGAAGTCCACGAGGGCGCTTTTGGTACGCATGCAGGCGGACATGCAATGTCTCAAAAACTGTTGAGGGTAGGCTACTATTGGTTGACTATGGAGTCTGACTGTTTCAAATACGCCAAGAAATGCCATAAATTCCAGATTTATGCTGATAGATCCATGTGCCTCCAAGTCCTCTAAATGTCATGGTGTCTCCCTGGCCCTTTTCCATGTGGGGTATTGATATGATCGGTAAGATTGAACCGACCGCATCCAACGGACACCGCTTCATCTTAGTTGCAATTGACTATTTCACTAAGTGGGTCGAAGTAGCTTCTTTTACCAATGTCACTAGACAGGTCGTGGCCCGATTCATCAAGAAGGACATCATTTATCGTTACGGAGTGCCCGAACGAATCATTACTGATAATGGTTCGAATTTGAATAACAATATGATAAAGGAACTGTGGAGTTTCAAGATCGAACATCACAATTCTTCTCCCTATCGTCAGAAGATGAATGGCGCTATTGAGGCGGCCAATAAGAATATCAAGAAGATTGTGCAGAAGATGGTTGTGACCTATAAAGATTGGCACAAGATGTTGCCCTTTGCATTACACGGATACCGTACCTCGATACGTACTTCAACTAGGGCAACTCCTTTCTCGCTAGTGTATGGTATGGAAGTTATTCTACCATTGGAAGTCGAGATTCCTTCTTTGAGAGTTCTGGTTGACGTCCAACTTGATGAGGCAGAATGGGTGAGGAACATATTGAATCAACTTAACTTGATGGATGAGAAGAGGTTGGAATCCATTGCATATGGTCATTTGTATCAGAGCAGGATGAAGAAAGCTTTTGATCATAAGGTGCGCCTACAGAGCTTTCAGGCAGGTGACTTAGTGTTGAAGCGGATTCTCCCTCCACAGACAGATCACAGGGGCAAATGGACTCCCAACTACGAAGGTCCCTACGTGGTAAGGAAAGTCTTCTCAAGAGGAGCCTTACTATTTTCAACCATGGATGGAGAATATTTCACGTTCCCTGTGAACGCAGACACAGTTAAAAAATACTTTGCTTAAATAGACCCGCTGGAAAGAAAAAGAAAATCCAGGAAAAAATGGGGCATCCCGGCGAACCATAAAAAGAATGGGTTCGGGCAAAAATTAGGGATAAAAAGGAAAAGAATGTAAACCCGCAAAGTTGAAAACCTAAAAAGGCGACTTTGGCAAAAATGGGTATCCTAGTGAAGTGAAAACCCGCAAGGGTGATTTAGGAAAAAGTTAGGGATTGAAAAGCAAATGACTGCGGTCTGCGTATGGATCATTTGAGCACGGTGGATTTTGGGAGAACCTAAGGGTCAATCAGTCGAATCAGTCTCTTCAGAGGACGAAGCACTGGAGAAGCATCAAAGTCATGCGAGTCATAGATGAATCGACACATGGTGGTTATCTGTAACACATTGCCGACATTTTGTATATCTTTTGCATTTCTGTACTATTTGCACAACTTTCTCTTTTCAGGAGTTGCATCTGTTGTAAATCTGCCTATTTACAGGCCATTTATCAATGAAGTATATTATTCAGAAAGCTTTTGTGCTTATTTTAGCTTTTACTGTTTTGTTTACAAAAGATGCCTGATGTTTTTGATAAAACTTTGCATACATAACCTTGTGGGCTTTGCTGATAATCATTAAAACTTTGATTTGCTTGAACGATGTCATGGACGATAACCGAGATATCTCTTGTTGTATATAGGATACTTTGTTTGTATATGTTGCAGGGCTCTCATTCCCGAGACTATTCCAGAGGTGCATCCCCAGTAAGGTCACCATGTCTCTGCCCCCCACAAGAGGAAGATGTGCAGTTTGAGACTAGTGTTTCCCCAGCAGGTTGGGATTACATGTGATCAAGGTATTCCTCAGCAAGCTGAGACTAGTTTCTCCCCAGCAGTTTGAGTTTGTGGTTATCCCCAGCAGGGGAATTTGGGATTATTCCCCCAGCACTGGGACGAGTTCAGTGTTGTTGCCCCACAGAGCCTAAATTTTTAACTCCTTTCCCCTCAGAGTCTAGGTCATTCACTCATTCCCAAGCAGAGGTTGATGTTGATGAGTTTTATTTCCCCAAGCAGAGGTAGATGTTGATTCCCTCATTGGGTGATCCCCAGCGGAGTCGTTGTCCGTAGCAGAATCCGGTGGGTCATTGGTATTCGTCAGAGTGAGTGTCCTTCGGGATATTTCCCTAATTAACTTTCATCCCCTGCAGATTCCCAACGAAGTTGCTGGAGTGGTTTTCTTCCCCGCAGAGTAGGCTTGACCCAGAGATTGTTATTCTCCATCCTCAGCAGAAAGAGTGTGGGATATCTTCCTAGTAAATCTTATCCATTATCCCTAGCAGAGCGGATTCAAACCTTCAGTAGAGCGGAAATCTCCGACGGAGTGGAGTAATTCCCCGCAGTTTGCTTTACTCCCCGGTAGAGTTGCATTCTGAAAGGCCATCCAGGGTTGTTTCCCTAGTAAAGTGGACTCGTTTTCCCCAGCCAAGTCATTTTTCCCCAGAAGAGTTGTATTCTGGTAGGCCATCCAGGGCTGTTTTCCTCAGTAGAGTTTGATTTGATCCCCAATGGAGTGGATTTTGTTCTCAGCAGAGCTGTTGCATCCAGGAAATTCCTTTTCCGAGAAGCCATCCAGGGCTTGTTTTCCCTAGCAAAAGTCCAATCGTACTTGGCACGCCCGGTCATCCCCAGTGGAGTTGGCTTCGTCTCTTCAGCATTTATTTTGTTGGAGTGGTTCCTTTGCATTTGCATTTGTGCATAGCATCCTCCCAAACGTGTAGCATTTCCATTTCGTATGGAGCATTACGCCATTCTCAAACATGTGCATTTGAAACATAATCCAGGTTGTTACCTCATGTTTTCAGTTGTATCTCCAACAGGCAATGGTATATTCTCTTGAGCCCGTGCGGTATCCAGACCCCGGCTTCCACTGGTTTATTTTCCTAAGCCCGTGTGGTATCCAGACCCCAGCCGGTTCTATTGGCTCAAGCCCGTGTGGTATCCAGACCCCGGCTTTCACCGGTTTTATTGGCTCAAGCCCATGTGGTATCCAGACCCCAGCTTCCACCGGTTCTATTGACTCAAGCCCGTGCAGACCCCGGCTTCCACCAGTTTATTTTTCTAAGCCCGTGTGGTATCCAGACCCCGGCTTTCACCGGATCTATTGGCTCAAGCCCGTGCAGTATCCAGACCCCGACTTCCACCGGTTTATCTTTTAGCCCGTGCGGTATCCAAACTCCGGCTTCTACCGGTTTATCTTTTAGCCTGTGCGGTATCCTGACCCCAGCTTACACCGGTTTTATTTGCTCAAGCCTGTGCAGTATCCAGACCCTGTCTCTCACCGGTTTTATTGGCTCAAGTCGGTGCAGTATCCAGACCCCAACTTCCACCGGTTTATCTCCTTAGCCTGTGCGGTATCCAGACCCCAGCTCTCACCGGTTTTTATTTATTTCGCCTGTGCGGTATCCAGACCTCGGCTTCCACCGGTTTATTTCTTTCGCCTGTGCGTTATCCAAACCCTAGCAGATTATGATGTTTTCTTTAGCCCGTGGGATATCCAGACCCCGGCTTCCACCGGTTTATTTTCCTTAGCACGTGCAGTATCCAGACCCCGACTATCACCGGTTTTTATTTCTTTTGCCTGTGCGGTATCCAGACCTCGGCTTCCACCGATTTATTTCTTTCGGCTGTGCGGTATCCAGACCCTGGCAGATTATGATGTTTTCTTTAGCCCGTGTGGTATCTAGACCCCGGCTTCCACCGGTTTATTTTCCTTAGCCCGTGTAGTATCCAGACACCGACTTTCACCGATTTTATTGTCTCAAACCCGTGCGGTATTCAAACCCCGGCAGATTATGATGTTTTCTTTATCCCGTGCAATATCTAGACCCCGGCTGGTTTTATTTTTTGCTTGTGCGGTATCCAGCCCCGGCAGATTATGATGTCTTTGACGGATGCGTTCATTTTATCACATTTTCCCCAACAGAGTTTATCAGTTACAATTTTCAGCTACAATTTCTTTTTGCGGTTGGCAAATTTCTGGGTTCTGTTGTCTTCAACCACCTTTTACCTTGAAATTTTGAAAGTTTTTCACTTTTCATCCCTTCAGGTCCAAGTCGTTTGAATAGGGGCAGCGGTTGTACCCCAAAATTTGACCAACCTTTTCTTGCACTTGGCTTATGTTTCATTTCATTTTAGCATTTGCATTTGCATAGCATTGTTCTTAGCAGGGGATCAAGAGTGGTTATGCCATTCAGGAGGAGGGTCTCTTTGGTTTCAAACCCAAGCAAAGGTATTGGTGCAATCCATCAAGTGTTTATCATCATCATGGAAGGTTTAAAGCTCTTTGAAAGGAGAGATTGGTGTGTGGATGTTATCTCCTATCTTGGGGATCATCAGAGGATCATCAGGGATTCATGAGGTATTTATCTTGGAGAATACATGGTCTACGAGCTCATTGAGTACCTTAGTGGTTATTGTGGATCTTGTGCAATCATTTAATTCATCTACAAGAGCCACAGTCAAAATATATGGAACTAGGGTTTCATCTGGTCAACCCAAAGTCAACTGTGAACTTGAGAAGGTTCAAGACTTGGTTCTAAGTCATTGAGGTCATGGGAAGTTATCTTAAGGAATCAAGTATGTCATGCTAAGATCAAGTCAAGAGGAATCAAGAGTTCAAACAGTTATTAAATTAGTGTTTCAGATGATTTCAGTGTAAAGTCCCCTTCTTTAGTGCCTAACTTCAAGGACATTTTTCCCTATGATGCAAGCTCAAGATCATTTTCATGAAAACATGAGACTTCTAGGGCATGTTCTTAGTTTTCTTTTGAGTACAAGAAATCACCCATTAAGTTTGTACATCTCAAGTTATGATACCAACAAGTTAGGGTCCTCAAATGAAGAGAATTTTGGTCAACTAAAAGTCAACCCACTTCCAAGGCATTTTTGACCTAGAATCAAGTTTCCCCTCAATTTCTAGTGAACATGAAAGTTTTTCCTTATGGTCTTAGCTTTCCAAAAAGACCTAGAAGTCCTCATTCTAAGGTGTGGAGCTCAAGTTGAAGGTGAGAAAATACTTAGAAGGGGGGTTGAATAAGGATTTTAAAAATATTAAGGCAATAAAAACACAAAGATTTTTATTCTGGTTCGTTGAAATCAACTAATCCAGTCCACCCTATCAAGAGTGATTTGCCTTTCTCCACAAGGACTTAATCCACTATAATCAAACTGATTACAATACAACCACTAAGAACAAATGTTCTTAGTCTTCTCAAGAACTACTGACCACAACTTGGTCTTCTCAAGGAACTTTTTACAGTCAAATGTAAAGCTAAACAAGTGTTTAAATGCTTCTAAGAAAGCTATATCACAACTGTGATTTACACTTAAGTTTAAGAACTTATGAAAACTATTTAGCAAAGAATAATAATTTGTATGAGAGCTTTGAGAGAGTTTTCAATGAATTTGGATAATTTCGTCAACTGAAGAAATTTGTTGAAGGCTTGCTTATATAGACTTAGAAGTCCAAGACGTTGCCACTTGAAGACCGTGTACTGAAAAGAGCTGTAGCCTTTTGTCTTCACATCACTTGACCTTTCCTAGAAGTAGAACGTTCAGAGAAATCCTTTTTGCCTATGTTCTTTGTCTAGCATAAAAGTGGAAAGAGTCGTTTGGCATAACCAACGGATATATCTTCAAATAATCTTCTTCAACAAGTTTCTAATTCACAGCAATTAACATAAAAGCCTTGAGTGATCAGAGTCTTGATGTCTTCAGAGTTTGTTGTATCAGAGTGTTGCAGCAAGTGTGCTTTAGCGTGAGATTCATTAGAGCAGAGTTTAAGGATCAGATCCTCAGTACTTGCAGCGTGCAGTACTATCAGAGTCTTCTGAAAAACTATGCTTGAAACTCTTCATACAAAGTCTTTAGTCTATGCTTCAGATGCTTCTATAGCTTCTTCTTCAGATCCTTCTGTAGGCAGCGCTCAGAGTCTTCTATAGGCAGCGCTCAGAGTATTCTAAGAGATGCTTCTAACGCTTCAAAGCCTTGCATAGTTCAATGTTCATATCCATTTTTGCTTTCAGAAGAATATTAAATTTAATATCTGCAGCAAAAAATACTTGAACAAATTTAGAGTATATAATTTCTTAATATAAAATTTCGTAAGTGTTATCATCAAAACATAGAGATATAACTAAGAACCAATTTGTGTTATAATAAACTCCCCCTTTTTGATGATGACAAAAACATAAGAAATTTTGTTCAATAAAGAGATAATTATAACTCCCCCTGAGATTATGAATCTCCCCCTGAATTGAATACTTAGAAAGAATAGAAACTTCCCTTTTTGCATGAGTATTCTTTTCAGAATCAGAGCCTGATTGTTCCAAACAATAGAGCTTGACTTGGATGAATGTTTCAGAATTAGAGCCTGATTGGTTAAAACTTGATCTGGGGATCTCAGAGTTACTTTAAAGAATTTTGTCAAATTTATCATTAGTTCTGAAATACTAAAAATTCATGTTAGATATAATTTGATATGTCTGAATTTCATTCAGGTAAAGTTTATTTGAACAGTCAGAATTTCATTTTCTCCCCCTTTTGTCATAATCAAAAAGAAAACTTTAAATACAAATAAAAGGAAATAGAGAGAAAAGATACATTCATGTAGAGAAAACATCAGATTCATTCTTTCATTCAAATAAGTACTCAGACAGAGCAGACAAAACATCAGATAAGAAAGTCAAGTACAAGTGCACAAACATCAGATACAGAAAACATAAATCTAGGGTTGTTTGGAAAGAGGCATATTCAGAAGGTGAGTGATCTCAGATGAAGATTGTTCTTGCTTTGACATCCATTTTTCAATGTTGTCAGTCTTCTAATCTTGTCTTGCCATCCAGGACTTGATCTCAGATTGACCAGCTTCTAGCACAACAATCTTATCTTCTAATTCTGGGTTCTCTTTCTTGATCTCAGAAGAAGTAGATGGAGCAGATTCTGACGTAGGAGCAGAGTCAATAACCATTGGAGTTGCAGAGTCTGGAGCCACAAATGCAGAGGGTTTGTCCACAGTTGTCAGAGCTAAAGGATTTTCTTCAAAAGCAGATCCTGCAATAGTTTCTGTAGCAGATGCTCCAAAAGATGAAGGTACATCCTCAAGAAGCAAAGGTGCAGATCTTTTCATATTCCATAGCATGGTTCTGGCAGTCACAGCAAATTTGATCTTCACATCATCAGAGCAGACATTCTTCAGATTTGAAGCAACAGTATTGAATCTAGAGATGAAGTTATTCCAAATAGCATTAGATTCATCTGCATTCATGGTTGACAAGCATCTTTTCTTCACAGAGCCTAAATTCATCCTTATTTCTTTCATAAAATTAGCAAATAGAATATCAACGTTTAGCCTAGGTTTTTGTTTAAGAAGGGCTTCCAGAGTTGATGGTTTGATTGGTTTTGGTGGAGTTGGTATGGTGAAAGGTGGGATGATGAACAGAGGACGAGGATAGGAAGGAAAAGATGGATGGTCAGATGATGAAGTAGAGGTTTTGAGTCTAGATGTGATGTTAAATAGAAAAGGTTTAACACTAGATGAAGAGGGAATGACATCAAATGTTGTGGAAGTATAGGGAATGAAAACAGATTTATCAGACAACAGAGGTTCTGATGGAATGATATCTGGCAGTTCTTTTAAGTAGGTTTGAAGTACAGATGGTAAAATATTTGAAGAACTAGGTTTATATGGAGTGGTAGGGTCAGATGGTTCTATTCTGGTATAAAAATTTTTAATCTTTAGACCAGAAGGAAGGGGATCAGAGGGATGTGGTTTAAAGGATGCAACTAAAACAAACTCAGATGTCCTGGTTTAGGTTTTGGAGTGGGTTCATGAATGATAACAACAGATGAAATAGGTGGATCTGGTTGTTTAGGTTCATATCCTCTGAGAGAGAGAGGTGAGCTTACATCTGGATGAACATCATATTCAGATGAATCAGATGAGGTAGATGAGAGATAGGATGTGGAAGATATGTCAAACATGATTTTGAGGGGTTGGATGTCCAGAACCTCAGAATCAAGTACGTTTAATTCAGTAGGTTTGGGTTGTTATGGTTGAGGATTAGGTTGTGGATTGGAAGGTATAGATTTTGGTGGTTCAGATACAACGGGTTCAAATGGTATTGGTTCAGGTACAGAAGTTTGGTGAATTTCAGGATGTTGAGGTGTTGGAGTTGGTTCTGCTGGTTTTGTTGTTTGTGGTTCTGATTGAGGAATGTCAGATGATTGTAATAGTGTTGTGGGAATAGGATCAGATGGAATTTGTGAATCAGAAATTGTAGGTGGTTCATAGGTTTGAGATGGAAAAGAAGTGGTTTGAGTTTGAGAAGGAGGGGGTTCAGGAACAGAGCTAATAGTTGATAAATCAACTGCAATTTTAGAAATAGAAGGTAAAGATTTTTTAGTACCTCTTATCTTGATGCGTTTGGCAGAACAGAAGGAACTTCTCTAGAAGCTTTTCTCTTTGTCTGCTTCTGTGGTTTTTCAGCAATTTTATGTTTCTTCTGAGCAGCAGCTTCTTCTACCTCTAACTGTCTTCTTTTCTTCATATTTTCCTCATAGACATCTGGGACTGGTTCTCTTACACTTAGCAGAATATCAGCAGGTACAGGTGTTCCATCTGCCTTGCACATATCAATGTACCTAATAATAACGTCTCTAGGTTCCTCAGCACCAAAAATAGGGAAATCTTTTAGTGGAATTCTCCTTTGACTGACTTCAGCAATATTCAGCTTTTTAGGAGCAGCTGTGAGTTCATCCACAACTCTTAGTCTTTGGAGGCTCTTCCAATTCAACGGTTTTCCAACAATTGAAGCAAGTTCTTCTTTCACTTCAGCTTCATGCAGAGAAGCTACCAGACCATTCTCCGTCAGAATGTTTGAGATTAATCTTCCAAAAGGTATCCAAGTTTTGATCTTCTGACCTCTAGTCTTGACAGATTCTCTGGATGCATTAATGTGATTCCACAGATGCATGAAGAGAATGTGTGGCAGATCCACTTTAGCACTCTGACTTAAGCAGTACATGAAGTAAATATGTTCATTATTCACATAATCTGGAGAGTTTGTGGATTTTCTGTGGTTGATGTAGCCCAGAAAAATCTTGGCCCAGATCTTGTAATTAGGTTTCAGATCCTTGAACTTGTTGGAGGCTTGTCCAGATGAAATCACTTCAGCATAAACTCCTTCCATTTCAGCATGCCCAACTGCCAGATGAGAAACTCCATCAGTTTCCTCACACCCAATGAGTTTTCTGATCAGATCTTCAGTGATTATAATCTCTTTTCCCAGAATAGAAGAGATTATGAACTTTGGGTAGACAGATGCGTGAATCCAGAATTCTTTCACTAAGTGTGGATAAACTGGTCCAAATAATCTATCAAAGTACTTCACCCAGCCTTGAGCATCAATGATTGGACGTAAATCAAAACCATTATCAGCTAAGGAGTCAAATTCCACCATTGATTCACATAAAACTTCAAGCTTATCAACTGGTGTTAACAAAGTTCTCTCAGGTTCCTTGAAAGGGGTAGCACCCATGTTTGATGAAGAAACAGCAGCCATTGAAGACTGGAACTGAGCTGAGGTTGAAGATGAAGTGGCCATTGTTGAAGATGGTGAAGGTTTAGGGTTTAGATGGAGGCTAAAGAGCAAACAGAAATGCATATACGTGTTTGTGAGAGTGAAAAGTGTGAAATGGTGAAATTTGTGGTATTTATAGAAGAAAAATTAGGGCAAACAGAAAGTCACACATTCAGCACGTTATCAATTAACATTTAATAGCAATTAATCATTTCAAAGCATTTATGATTCTGACATTGGGGGGAACACCAAGAATTTCAACTATTCAAACGTTACCTCAAATGTCTCTTCAGTATTATACACACCATCTTTTCACATACAGAGTGACACGTGTTTGCTTGCATGTGCTTCTGAATTCTCTTTGAGAAATGAAACGTTAGCTAATGTTCAGATCCTCTGAGATTGGTTAGTTCAGATACACACAAAAATAATAATTCAAGAAATTAAATGAAAGACAGATGAAATACTTCAGAGCTTAAACATTTTGCATCTGAGAAAGTTGCTTCTGATAAATATTATTCTGGACAAAACTCCATACCAATATTTTTCAGAATAAACTTGAACCTATCTTCAGCAAGGGGTTTTGTGAAAATATCAGCCCATTGATGATCTATATCAACAAAGTTTAATTTTATAATACCCTTCTGAACATAGTCTCTGATGAAGTGATGTTTAATTTCTATATGCTTAGCCTTAGGGTGTAGAATAGGGTTTTTAGACAAGCATATAGCATAATTATTATCACAGAATATAGAAATATTACTCTCAAAGATTTGATAGTCTTCTAGCTGACTTTTCATCCAGAGCATCTGCGTGCTACATCCAGCAGCAACAATATATTCTGCCTCTGTAGTTGATAGAGCAATTGTAGGTTGTTTCTTGGTGTACCAGGAGATTAAATTTCTTCCCAAAAATTGACAACATCCAGAAGTACTTTTTCTTTCAACTCTGTCTCCAGCGTAATCAACATCACAGAATCCAACTAATTTAAAATCATCAGATTTTCTGTAACACAAACCCACATTAGAAGTACCTTTCAGATACCTTAGAATCCTCTTAACAGCTGTTAAGTGTGATTCTCTAGGATCTGATTGGAATCTTGCACACAAGCATACACTGAATAAAATGTCAGGTCTAGAAGCATTTAAGTAGAGAAGAGATCCTATCATACCTATGTAGAGTTTCTGATCTACTTTCTTACTTACCTCTTCCTTACCAAGAGTGCTTGTTGGATGCATAGGAGTATTTGCCATCTTACTATCAGTCATGTTGAACTTCTTCAGAAGCTCTTTTACATATTTAGTCTGATGAATGTAAGTGCAATCTGGAGTCTGGTTGACTTGAATTCCCAGAAAGAATCTCAATTCTCCCATCATGCACATCTCAAATTCAGCCTGCATACATTGAGCAAACTCCTTTCCCAGCATAACATTTGTAGATCCAAATTTAATATCATCCATATATATTTGACAAATTAACAGATCTTTCTTAAATGTTTTACAAAAAAGAGTTGTGTCCACTTTGCCTCTGATAAAAAATTTCTCCAGAAGAAAAGTACGTAATCTCTCATACCAAGCTCTGGGAGCTTGTTTTAAACCATAAAGAGATTTCTTAAGTTTAAAAACATGTTCTGGAAATTTATCACTTTCAAAACCAGGAGGTTGGTGAACATAAACTTCTTCTTCTATAATCCCATTTAAGAAGGCACTTTTAACATCCATCTGATAAAGAGTGATGTTATTTTGTGCAGCAAAAGAAATGAGTAAACGAATGGACTCTAACCTGGCCATAGGAGCATAAGTCTCTGTGTAATCAATTCCTTCTTGCTGGCTATAACCTTGAGCAACAAGCCTTGCTTTGTTTCTTTCAACTTCTCCTTTTTCATTCAACTTGTTTCTGAAGACCCATTTAGTTCCAATTATGTTCAATCCTTTTGGTCTTGGAACCAAATCCCAAACGTCATTTCTTGTGAACTGATTGAGCTCTTCTTGCATGGCAATTATCCAGTCATTGTCTTGCAGAGCTTCATCCACAGAAGTTGGTTCAATAACTGACACTAACCCAAATAATGACGCTTCATATGATCTGAGGTAGGATCTTGTTCTTATAGGGTCATCCTTCTTTCTAATGATCACATCTTCTGGGTGAGAGGCCTTGATTCTGGAAGATGATCCTCTAACATTTGATTCTTCAGAAATATTCAAGTTGTTCATTTGAGAAGCTAAAGGAATTGCTTCTGGCGTTGCTTCTGGCTCTTTCATTCAACATATAACATATACATCCAAAAGGATGAAAATAAGAAATGTTGGGCTTTCTGTTCCTCCACAATTCATAGGGAATCTTTTTCAGAAGAGGTCTTACAGACACTCTGTTTTGAATATAACACGCTGTGTTTATTGCTTCTGCCCAAAAGTGCTTTGCCAGATTAGTCTCGTTGATCATGGTTCTGGCCATTTGTTGCAAAGTTCTATTTTTCCTCTCTACAACTCCATTCTGTTGTGGAGTTCTAGGGTAGGAGAAATCATGAGCAATGCCATTTTCATTAAAATATTTTTCAAAATATTTATTTTCAAATTCGCCACCATGATCACTTCTGACTTTAACAACTTTAAAATATTTTTCATTCTGGACTTGTTTGCAGAAGTCAAAGAACACAGAATGTGACTCATCCTTGTGTTTTAGGAATTTCACCCATGTCCATCTGCTATAGTCATCAACAATGACTAATCCATACTTCTTGCCTCTGATGGATGCAGTCTTCACTGGTTCAAACAGATCAATGTGAAGTAACTCTAATGGTCTTGAAGTTGAGACAACATTTTTTGTTTTAAAAGAAGATTTTGAAAATTTTCCTTTTTGACATGCTTCACAAAGAGCATCTGAGTTGAACTTCAACTTAGGAAGTCCTTTGACCAAATTGAGTTTATTAATCTGAGATATACGTCTCATATTAATATGCCCCAATCTTCTATGCCAGACCCATTGCTCATTATTAACAGACATAAGGCATTTAACATTTTGAACTTTAAGTTCTGAAAGATTGATTTTATAAATGTTGTTCTTCCTATTTCCATTAAATAGGATTGAGCCATCCTTCTGACTAACACCTTTGCAACATTTTTGATTAAAGATTATGTCATAACCATTGTCACTTAATTGACTTATGGACAATAGATTATGCTTTAATCCATCTACAAGTAAAACATTAGATATAGAGGGAAGGTTACCATTGCCAATAGTACCAGAGCCAATAATCTTGCCCTTCTGATTCCCTCCAAACTTCACGTCTCCTCCAAATTTAAGCTCCAGGCTTTGGAACATAAACCTTTCTCCCGTCATGTGACGTGAGCAGCCAGAGTCCAGGTACCATGACTGGTGTCTTGACTTTTCTGCTAACTACATCTGCAACAGGGATTATCTTATCCTTAGGTACCCATATCTTTTTGGGTCCTTTTGGGTTAGTTACCTTAAAAGTTTGTCTGAACTTCTGTCTTTTTACAACAGTTTTGTTCTGACTCACTTTTGGTTTAAACACAGGAACATTCTGATCAGAACGTGTGTGTTTAATATCATTCAGATGACCAAACTTAAAATGAGAATATAAGGGAGTCTTCTTAATGATAAGTTTATCAACAGGCATTAGATTTAAATCCTTTCCAGAGGAAGATTCATATCCAATTCATTTCCTGTTGTTTCTGCTAACTCCATAGATCATTGAAGCCATCTTGCTTCTATCTATGCTTTTAGCCAGAAACTTCTGAAAGCTGAAGTCATATTCTTCTTAAATATTTTTTCATTTTGACTTAGTTTCAGATTCAGAGTCTTGTTGAGCTTTTTCAAAATTGATTTTCATTTTCAAATTGTTTTCTTTGAGCTCAGCAACTTCTAACTTTAACAGATTATTCTCAGATTCAAGATTGCATTTAAGCTTCTTGCATTTGAGCTTAATCTGGTTATAGTTTTTCAGGACTTCTGATAAAACTTTAATAAGTTCTTCCCTAGAGAGATCAGAAAGTACCTCTTCTGAGTCAGATTCAAATCCAAATGATCCTTCATCCTGATCTTCTACTCCAGCCATCAATGCCATGTTGGTGCATTCTTCTTCTGACTCTGATGAAGATTCAGATGCATCTGAATCATCCCATGTAGCCATCAGAACTTTCTTCTTATGCTCAGGCTTCCTTCTAGGCTTTTCCTTCTGAAGCTTTGGGCATTCATTCTTGTAATGACCAGGTTCCTTACATTCATAGAAAACAACCTCCTTCTTTCCAGATCTTTTGTGTTTAGAGGACTCTTTGCGTTGATTTGGCTTCTTGAAATTCTTGAACTTCCTCTGTTTGTGCTTCCAGAGTTTTTTGATTCTTCTGGAAAGCAGGGACAGTTCATCTTCTTTAGAAGAAGAAGACTCTTCAGAACTTTCTTCTAACACCTGCAGCGCTTTAATAGATTTGTTAGATTTTAAAGCAATTGACATACCTTTCTTTTGAGGCTCGTCTTCTTCAAGTTCAATTTCATGGCTCCTTAGAGAGTTGATCATTTCTTCCAATGTGATCTTGTTCAGATCCTTTGCTAGCTTCAGAGCAATGACCATAGGTCTCCATCTGATAGGCAAGCTTCTGATGATCTTCTTCACATGATCAGCAGTTGAATTTCCTTTGTTCAACACTTTTAGACCAGCTGTGAGGATCTGGAATCTAGAGAACATAGATTCTATAGATTCAGATTCTTCCATTTTAAAGGCTTCATACTTCTGGATCAGTGCCAGAGCCTTGGTATCTTTAACTTGTGAGTTCCCTTCGTGTGTCATCTTCAAAGACTCAAAAAAATCAAATGCAGTTTCTCTGTTGGTGATCTTCTCATACTCTGTATGAGATATTGCATTTAATAAGATTGTTCTAGCTTTGTGATGATTTCCGAACTCCTTCTTTTGGGCTTCAGTCATAGATTTTCTATCAATTTTCTTGACATCCCCATCAGTGGGGTGAACATAACCATCAATGACTAAGTCACATAGATCAGCATCATAACCAAGGAAGAAACTCTCTATTCTGTCCTTCCAATAGTCAAACTTCTCCCCATTAAACATAGGGGGTTTTGTGCAAATTCTATCCCTTTCTTCATATCTGTTGTTGTTGTTAGATCTTGAAGCTTCAGCCATAATATCAACCAAGAATATATCAAAATTTTCTCAACTTGATCTCTTATGTTCACGGTGAAGTGATAGCACACACAGAACCAGGCTCTGATACCAACTGAAGGTGAGAAAGTACTCAGAAGGGGGGGGGGGGGGTTGAATAAGGATTTTAAAAATATTAAGGCAATAAAAACACAAAGATTTTTATCCTGGTTCGTTGAACTCAACTAATCCAGTCCACCCTATCAAGAGTGATTTGCCTTTCTCCATAAGGACTTAATCCACTATAATCAAACTGATTATAATACAACCACTAAGAACAACTGTTCTTAGTCTTCTCAAGAACTACTGACCATAACTTGGTCTTCTCAAGGAACTTTTTATAGTCAAATGTAAAGCTAAACAAGTGTTTAAATGCTTCTAAGAAAGCTATATCACAACTATGATTTACACTTAAGTTTAAGAACTTATGAAAACTATTTAGCAAAGAATAATAATTTGTATGAGAGCTTTGAGAGAGTTTTCAATGAATTTGGATAATTTCGTCAACTGAAGAAAGTTGTTGAAGGCTTGCTTATATAGACTTAGAAGTCCAAGACGTTGCCACTTGAAGACCGTGTACTGAAAAGAGTTGTAGCCTTTTGTCTTCACATGACTTGACCTTTCCTAGAAGTAGAACGTTCAGAGAAATCCTTTTTGCCTGTGTTCTTGTGTCTAGCATAAAAGAGGAAAGAGTCTTTTGGCATAACCAATGGATATATCTTCAAATAATCTTCTTCAACAAGTTTCTAATTCACAGCAATTAACATTAGAGTCTTGATGTCTTTAGAGTTTGTTGTATCAGAGTGTTGCAGCAAGTGTGCTTTAGCGTGAGATTCATTAGAGCAGAGTTTAGGGATCAGATCCTCAGTACTTGCAGCGTGCAGTACTATCAGAGTCTTCTGAAAAACTATGCTTGAAACTCTTCATACAAAGTCTTCAGTCTATGCTTCAGATGCTTCTGTAGCTTCTGCTTCAGATCCTTCTGTAGGCAGCGCTCAAAGTCTTCTGTAGGCAGCACTCAGAGTCTTCTAAGAGATGCTTCTGACGCTTCAGAGCCTTGCATAGTTCAACGTTCAGATCCATTTTTGCTTTCAGAAGAATATTAAATTTAATATCTGCAGCAAAAAATACTTGAACAAATTTAGAGTATATAATTTCTTAATACAAAATTTCGTAGGTGTTATCATCAAAACATAGAGATATAACTAAGAACCAATCTATGTTCTAACAAAGTTATGGTCTTAACAAGTCAAGGGTATTTTTGGAAAGTTCATTATAGGTCATTTGTTTCAATGGTCTTTTTCATGAATTTATAGGCCTCAAATCCAATTTTAACCAACACGAAACTTGTGCTTAAGGGTGTTAACTTCATAATGGACTCAAAATCCATGGAGTTTGGTGCATTATGTGATCATGTGGACCATTTTAAAGGTGAAATGTTGACTTTTGGTCATGGTTCAAGTATCTTACATTACAAGTCACCTTTTCGCCTCATTTTTTATTTTTTTCATACCATCACATGCGACAAGGAGATTTACCACAAATGGACTAACATGAAAAGCCATAATATGCCCCATTTTCAAATTTCTTACTCAAAAAGTAATGAATTCAAACTTGGTATATGAGAGGTTTACAAAGCCAAAGCCAATTCATTTCATTTATACACCTCATGAACTTCATTTTGCTGACCCATTATTGTGTAAAAAGTACCAAACTTGTGTGCATGAGGAAATCTATTATTTTTGGCATTTTTTTAAATCTAACCAAAGAAGCATTATGGGCTGCATGGAGCCATCAAAACCCTCATATATAAGTTCAAAAGCTTGCCCTAATCATTAGAATAGAGGTTTGTTGCGTGGGAGAGTTCATACATCTCAAAAATTCTCCAAAGTTTTCCATCTTCGATTCAATTGTTTCAGAGTGAATTTCATCAAGTTGTTGCTTAAATCTTCTTCATCAGATTCTGAGGAACAAATTGGAGGCAAGAGGGTGAAGTTTGCAAGCTTTGAAAGAGCCAACAGAGTTGTTCCATTCAGTAAGTTTGCACTTCTAATTTCTCGCGTTCTAGGCATATTTTAGGCTCATGCTGGCTTGCATTTGAAGCCCTATGTCTCATAGGCAATGTTTGTTGCATTATCATGGTTGTTTGATAGCATTTTCAATTGACATGTTTGAAATTCAAGCTTTCGTTTCAGCTTACTTAGTAGCCTTTTTGCAATTTAATTGTTGGATTCATATTGCTGGTGATGAGGGCTTTTAAATTGTATAAGATTCTACCATTTTTATTGAGATCTGACCTCTGATCTCCGGCGAGCTGGCCGGAGAAGACGAACGGAGCCCTAGCTTCGGCGTCTGGTTTGTTCTCTGATCAAAGTCGAGTTGGCGTGGATTAAAGTTTTGACCAGTTGAGTTGTCTTGGTTTGATTCGCTTGACCGTGCGTGTGTGGCTTGTTGACTCCACATCAGTTTAATGAAACACAACATTTCATTAAACTCTGAATCCTTGGGTCATTTGGGCTTCCAATTCTATCCACACCCCTACTTCTTTTAGCCTAGCGTGCATTTTTAAATGATTCTGTTCATTTTGAGTTTTACTTTTGCACCTCCCATGGTTTCTCTTTTATTTTATTTCCATTTTATTTTTTGTTTTCATTTTTTATTATTTAAAATAACTCCAATTGTATAAAAATACAAAAAAAATATTTTCTTATACTTTGGAACGTTATTTATTTTTCCATGTTTTTTATTTCTCATTTTATTTTATTTTTGTATTTTATTTGGAATTTACATTTAAATGACTTTTATGGTGTATACCTTGTGTGGTCTTGATCTTTTGGACTTCAAATCCTTATCCCCTATGACCAAGGCTTCTCCCTCACTTAGGTGAGGGCTTGAGGAATCTTTGAGGGTGATTTTGAATGGCCATTTATCATTTTTCATTTGACTTTGAGTTGACCTTTCTTATCCCTCAATAAACCCTCGATAAGGTTGAGCACCCTTGATAATCAATTTATTTGGTGATGCCTTGAGGTGAGTTTGAACTTGAAACTTTGGTTTATGTTTGACACTTGACTTAGCTTTGTTGTGTATTTTATTTGAGATTTATTGAGCATTCCTTCTATTTTTGGTGAGTCTTGCAAGTCAAGTCACCTTTGAAGATGTTCATACAAACTAGTTTGACCTAGTTCCTTTAGGAAATGACTTTTATGCATCCCATATGCACCCTATTGACCTAGTTCTTCTGTTTTTGCTGGCCCCTCTTCGCAGTAATGTGACACCCATGAGTACCTCCTTTATTGGCCAAACCAGCATCAACCTCTTCTTTAGTCATGCGGAGGGCAAGAGTAATAACAGGAAATCTTGGATCTTCCTCCAAACCGGTGTAGATGGGTTGGTCCTTAATCTTGATATTCACCAGGTGGGAATATTCCACAAGAGTGGGGGCCAACTGGTAATTTTGAAAGGTGAAACATATGAGTGGAGCATTATAGAATTGTGTCATAGCAAACAGAGCCTAAGTATCTACACCATAATAAAGAAGGTCAATTAACTTCCCATGTTCTCCTTGAAAGTTAATTTTGATAGCTTTTGGCACGTCAATCAGAAGATCTTGGATGACTTCCAATTTTGGCTCTCTAAACTTCAAGGAGTTAGTGCTTCTCTTTTTTTGGTCAGTCATTTTTCAGCAATACCTGAGATAATCATAGTCTCTTAAGTCCCTTGATATGCAAAAATGTTATGCAATCCAATGCTCATGAATGCACACCAGCACGGGTCTGTAGCACAAGGATCAAGGTCACAGAACCTGTAGGACAATACAATAAGGTATCTCTCACCTCGGGTAGGCAATCTATTGGTTTACAACAGGGCAACCCAAGGGCTTTAAACAAGGTCCTATGCACTAACCCTCAAAAGTTTTCCATCATAACGACGATTCGTAAGACGGTAATCCCTTCAAAGGATGAGCACAGAGTTATGTCTTAGTAACCTTTGGAATAGGGTTCTAAAATGGTCCTCAGAATCAGGGACTCCCAGGTCGAAAACAAAGACGCTATTACGACTACTCGTAAGACATAATCATCCCAAAGGGGCCTCATCTGAGCGGTGGAAGTCAAACCAACTCAACGAGTCCTAAGTCTCACAAATCAGAAAGCAACCACCTCCTAGCTTAGTGTATAATGGAAAAGCTTGGGTAGAAATCCTTTCTCCTCACAAACCATCCCCAATAAACCCAACAGATAAGAGAATATAGCATAATAAAGCAACAAAAGCAAATAAATCACACATACGCTAAATAAACTAGGTCTGGCTTGCTAGGGTTTCCCCAGCAGAGTCACCAAGCTGTCGCTACTCGAAAAAATGCAACGACGGAGAGGCGAAAGTGGAAGAGCAGAAGAGTCGCCATCGAATTTTATTTATCCCAAAAGGGGAAAGAAAAACATCGAGAAAACCCCTAAAATGAAATGGATAAGATGGTATTGCAACCAAGAGAAAGGGTTCAGAAGCCGGTTATGCAAAGGAAAGGTATTAGCACCCCTCACATCCACCGTACTCGACGGGAACCATTTGTTTGTCTATGTGTGAGGATATTTGCTAAAGGATATTGCTTTTTAAAAGTGTTATAAGGGGAGATAGAAGGGTTGGAATAAAAATAGAGAGAAAAGAGGGGAGAAAAAGGAAAAGACTCGGTAGGACCTCACGATCTTATGCCTACGTATTCTCAATAGATATGAGAAAGTCAGAGTCAACATAGTTCGGGGGACTAAGGATGAAAATATGGAAGGGTGCTCGCCAAGGATTGGGGCATTTGTGCCTACGTATCTTCGCTTAAAAGAAGTGAAGAATCAGAGCGTCTGTAGTTCAGACTATGGTTTATTGGTGTTTTTTTATGGACGATGCTAACGTATGCATTCTAGCAGTTAGGTGTATTAAAGCTCGCATGTGGAGTCCTAGGCGTTACCTGTTTGTGATAGAACAGGCGTAACATGTCCTTTTTGAAAAGATTAGTTTTCGCCATCAAGTCAAGATGTCACATTTGATTTGTGAAAGTTATTTTTAAGGGTGAAATAAGTCCTCGGGTAGTAACCCCTTACGGGTAGTACCCAATTCTTTATATCAAAAGATTTATTATGAAAATAATATGGCGAATATAGTCACGTCTTCATATTGAAAGACGAGTATCGAGACCACACACTCTAAAGTGAGTATCCTAATACTCGAAGAGGAAGAAGTCTTCACTCAATCCTCTCTCTTTAGTTTAATACAAAGAGAACCTTATTCTCTTATTAAAGATGTTTTGGTTTTGAATGGTAAGTGCTTTATGACAGTGAACCCTAAAGGTAATGTCAAGCACTCGGGATATGACAAGACCTCCGCCTAACCACTCCACAACCATCCAAGTTTATTAAGAAAAGAGTTTGAAAATTCACTTGGTACAAGACCAAGGTTTTTAGACTCAAGAAGACAAGCAAGAAATGGAGAAAAGTTATGAAAAGAAAGGTGGTGAATAGATCAAGGTAGGTTGATGGCGATGCACGAAGTAATCGACTTACAAAGGTGGAATACATACAAATTTGAAGTGAGGTATAATGGAAGAGATAATAAATAAGAACGAGATGAGAGAAACCCTAAGGTGTAAACCAAGTTAATAGATTTTTAAAAATTAACTAGACGTTGGATCAAGCCTTATTTGTTCTTTATGTTGAAAAGTTGTTTTAGCCTAATTCAATTTTATCTTTCTTAACAAGCAAAAAGCAAGTATAAAAGCAAAAGGAACTAGACTATTACATTGTAATTGGGGAGAGGGATATATAATTACCACCAAGGGGGAATGAGATGCAATTTATGAAGGAGTGAGAGAATGGGGTGAATCAAAGATCCAAGAACAGGCCATCAAATATTCAACTTAAGCACCACACAAGGCAAGAAGATTCAACAATCATTTCATAGGTGGAAAACATTCATCAAAAAACGACATGCTTAAAAACTTGAATCAAGGAAACAAAGAGGTATGAAAGTAAACACTTATGCACCCACTTCAAATAATATAGGACATGCTCAAAAGGAATCACACATTAAAGTTAAAGAACTCAAGCAAAGACAAACAACTAGTGCACACATTCATGCCTTGAAAAATTAACCACATGTTAATAATTGACAAACCACAATGGAATGAGTCAATCAAGATGAAGAAAAAACAAAATCAGAACCTAAACTATCTCATGTTCAACACATATTAGATATGAGAAGAGATACACAAGAGCATACATTATGAATCAACACAAAGGCTAAGCATTTATCAACAAATTTCTCATAAAAGCAACTCATCAATGATCAAGGATATGTAATTAGGGGATGTAAACATGGAAGATCAGAAGAAAACATATAATCATCAATCCAAAATCAAACTAATGACATCAAAGAAGAAGCATCAATCATCATGTTCAAAGCATGAATCAAAACTAGACATGTATCATTCCTTATCAACCTCAAAAGGATTCAAACATCCATATAAAAGCATAGTAGTTCAAAATAAAATCCTTACACAATGAGCCAAAGGAAATCAAAATCTTAAACATAGCCTTTTATGTCAATTAATATCACCAAGCATCAAATGAAATCATGGAAGAACAATAGTTCAAGAACTAGGTCAAAAGCATCAAAGAAGCATGGTCAAAACAACATCAACTTGGGAATTCCACAAAAAATAGAAAAATATCCAAATAAATATGGATCCAAAGCTTACAATCAAGTTAAACCAAACAAGATTCATCATGAAAAATATCCCAAAGGTATTGCATAAATGTACCACCAAATCAAATCAAACAAGGTCATATATGAGTTTAATCGAGCATATGTCGAGGACCAATTAAAACCAAGTGAGATTCAATCAAAAATTCCATATCCTAGCATCAAGTCAACCCTCAAACCATTATCATTTAAGTGTTAAGAAAAGAGAATAATATTGGGTCAATAATGCATAGCAAAGGTATCAAAATATCAAACCTTAATCCAAGGGTAAACATGTCAAACCACTCTTAAATTAAATTCAATTAGAAATAGTAAAAATAAATGAAAAATAAAATGAAAAATATGTCAACATGTCAAAGGATCATAAATTAATTTTTATGCATTTTTAACATGATTAGAACAAATAAAAATAAAAAACAAAATGAAAAAAGAAACAAAAATGAAATAAATAAAAAAACACAAGGAGGGGGTGCCAATCAGAAAAAGCAAAAGAACTAAAAATAGTTATGTTGCGCGTATGGGCCAGAATCAGGGGTGTGTAGATAGCATTAAGAGCCAGGTCCATCATTTAAAACAAACAGGCTTTCAAACAAAAAACTCATGTGGACTCATTAATTGACGTGTCCCTTGAATCAGCGCCACGCGGGTAGGTCAAAGGATTGACCCAAGACACCTCACCTTTTGATGACCAGACGTCGGATCCCTAGCTCCGGTCGTCTTCTCTAGCAGCCCTCACCGAGGACGTTTCAAAACATCATCAAAACTCCAGGAACCGTGCACTTTCCCCCTCGTTTTTTCACGCTGAGTTCATTTCTACCCTTATTTTCAGCATTTTAACACTCTAAACCCATTAAAAATGGCCATGAACAAAACAAGCTCAAACTTAAACTCACACAAATAAGAACAACAGTAGACCAAACATACTCCAAACCACTTCAACATTTAAAATATGGCAAGCATTCATCTAAAAGAGCAAAAGAAAGTGAGAAAAAAGAAAAGAAAGCCTACCTACGTGAGAGCTTGGTATACTTCTGTTTCACGTGTAAGCAAGCCTCTAAGTCCTTCCACTAGCCTCTAGAAACCCTCAGAAGATTGTTTGAAGCAAGGATGTGGAGTAAAAAGCTCTTAATAAACAGATTCGAAGGAGGAAAGTTTTCTGAGAATGAGAGAAAGCTTTGTGTGTTTGGCTGCAGAATGAAATCCTCTAGCTTAAGGTTTCATCTCTTAGCTTATATATGATGAATGTGAGAGGTCAAAACAAGTTTTACTATGGTTAAAACTTGGTTCATGATTTTTGTGAAAAATTTGAAAGTGAAGAGTGAGAATGAGGGTGGCTCGGGTTGTACACATGTGAGGTGTATTGTGATTGTATTTGTGAGCAAAACCAGGATCATAGTGAGAGTGGATGAAAGGTACATCATGAGGTAAATTGGTGTGCAAGTTTGTGTGTTTCAATTTTTGGCAAGAATGATTCAAAATGGTGTATGGGACAATGGGTGTGTTTGGCTTGATCAAGCAATGTTTAGTAAGGCCAAAAGAGACCTCATGCGTGTGAAATTGGTAGGGATTCATTATTGTAAGACAAGTTGAGAAAGGTGCCAAAATTGTTCATGAACCATGCCTTGAACCAACTTCTATGTCATCCACTTTAAACCATCATAACTTGATGAATAAAAGCCCATTGATAGTGAACTTGGTATGGTTGGAAAGATGGGATATTATAGAGTAACTTTAATGATCAAAGCAACTTAAGATAATTCTTGGGTCAATGAGGAAAGATGGGTGGAAGTTGTGTCCTCAATGCTGTCCAAAGTAACTTAGAAATAATTATAAGTTTTTGAACCTTTGACATCTTTGGTACCCTATCTTTGAAGTCATATATCTTGAGGAGTTTTGATCCAATGAGAGAGGTCTTGTAATATATGGAAAGCTTGAAGAATGATCTTTAACTTTCATATTGTGAGAAAATTCAATTGAGGTCAAGAACTTAGTGAAAAATATCTTGGAAGTTTGGTTGATAAATCTGTCTAGCCACTTGCCAATTTTGACATCTTTGAAACCCTAATTTAGAAGCTTCATAACTTGAGCTCTACACATCCAATAGAGATGATATAATACTCAAAAGAAATCTTGGAGCATGCTCTACAACTTTCATGTTCAAGGAAAAATCATTTGAAGCTTGAATCATCATGTAAAATGGGCTTGAAAGTAGGTATCTCAAACTGATTTTCTAAGTGTTGAAATGTCATAATCTCCTTTTTCCCAACTTTAGTTCATCTTATCTCTTAAGACATGAATCGTTTGGACATACTTCCTTCTACAAACTTGTAGTTCATAATGTCCTCTTTAATTTGATAGAAGGTTTGCCTTCATAGGATCAAAAATGAGAACGTTATGAATGTTGCAAGATGGCTAGAATTAGGGTTTTCTACACTTAGAAAATTTTCAATCAAAACCCTAATTTAGTCAAACTCTTGATTTTATGTTTCTCCATGAATTTTCTTGTTCCAAACACGTGAAATCACTTGAAAACAACTATCATGCCCTTGATTGACCTTTAGATCCAAGATTTTGACCTAATTGAATCACAGTCAACTTTTGTTGACCAAATGAAACCCTAAGACCATTTCCATTGACTGAGGCTCTTGTAATGGCTTGTGATGACACATAATCCATGTAAAGGACCCTCAAGGTGTGTGTTGAGCTTTATAATCATGTATTTCCCAAATAACTAGCCACAAATCTCCTTTTGAATCAAGACTCTATATAGTTATCCATGAGATAGAAGGAGGAGAATCAATGCTTGTGTTCTTGATTCAAGTGGCTGAGTGACATGCCTTGATGATGATGGAGACCTTGTGACTTGATATTGCCACAAATTTTATCTTGAGCTTTTGATTGGGATTTGAAGATGAAGCTCATCTCTGGCTTGTTAGATAATATTCCTTGATTCCATATCTAAGATCAATGCTAGGTGCAAATGTTAATGTAAATGATAATGATATGGACGTTAAAAGTTAGGGTGAAAAAGAGGGTGTGACAGAGATGAAGAGACAACTAGAAGAGAAGGATGAATTGATTGAGCTGCTTGAAAGGAGGGTTATTGACAGATATGTGGCACAAGAGAATTTATCTTTTTCTAGTGTTCAGCCCGTACTTAGTACCCGTGAGTACTCTGGCATCTCGCCTACGTTCGTTGCTTGGAAGGGAATCATTGACAATATAGTATTGGAGAATGCAAAGTTGAAAAGAAAGAAGAGGATGCACAGATAGGACCTTTCCAACCAGCTTCTATGGAAGACCCTCGGGCCTAGTGTTTTTCCCCTTTGTATTTTAAGTCTCTTGTATTGTACTTTGAAGTTATAAAATTTTCCAATATTAATGAAGTAAGGTTTTGTGCCAAAAAAAGGTTCCTTTTGCAAATCAATCTTCTGAGTTTCTTAAAACCAGTTGCATTGCATCTCATTGTTTTGTTAACATTCAAGGAGCCCGAACTTTTTTGCAGACATTGTAATGGACTCAAGAAAGAAAACAACTCCAAGATGCACACTCAAAAGCCCGAAGTTGGAAAATCTGAGAATACTAGGAGGCCTAGTGGAAGATCCTTTGTCATTTAGCAACAAGTATGGAAATCTTCTGCCTCTATTGGAGCTCCAAGTAGATGAATAGATGTTAATGGCTCTCATACAGTTCTATGATCCCAGTTACCATTGCTTCACGTTTCCAGACTATCAATTGCTACCAACGTTGGAAGAGTATTCTACTTTGATGGGATTATGTGTCACTCCTCAAACATTCTCTGGGAGAGAAAGAAGACCAAATAGGAGAGTCTTGGCTGAAGCCTTACACATAGAACCATATGACCTTCAGACTCATCTGGATGTTAAACATGGATTCTCTGGTTTGCAAGCAAGACCTTTGATGGAAAAAGCTTAGGCTCACGCTGATAAGCAAGGCACATAAATATTTGAGGTTATCTTGGCCTTATTGATTTATCGACTCCTTCTGTTCCCAAGTGCTGACGAGTTCATAGACTTGAATGCCATCAACTTATTGCTTTTGATTAGGAACCCTGTTCCCACCCTACTAGCTGATGCATACTTCTCCGTTCATCTAAAGAACTCCCATGGAGAAGGCCAGATTGCTTGTCGTACTGCTCTCCTTCACAAGTGGTTTATTTCGCACTTGCTAAGGACCTCTTCTCTATGGAATCTAAAAGACAGTATGGCATGGACTAAAAAGCTTCTACCACTCAAACACTATGACATTCCTTGGTACAATCCCATGTATGTAGGAGTTACCATGATTTACAGCTATCGGGACTTCCCTAATGTGCCTCTTCTTAGCACAAAAGGATGCATTAGTTACAACCCCATCCTAGCTCACTGTCAGCTAGGATATCCTGCAGAAGAAGAACTTGATCTAATCCTTTTAGAAAGATGTTTTCTTGAAGAATGGAGGAACTCAGATCTTAAAGCATAGATTATGTACATTTGGTGCCACCTCAATACCCAAGGGATGACTGCTCTAGGGCATCCAGACTGTACCATCTCAGAGGTGTATCTTCTTTGGTCTAAAGAGATAGTTTTAAAGATGTTTTACACTCGCTTCGAGTCTACTCCGATAACTCTGAAAGAAACCTTCTCTATGAAAGAGTTGAAGGATGATTTAGTCAAAGCTGAAAAGGAGAAGAAAACGTGGGAGGAAAAACACTTCATGTTTGTTCAAGAGAACGAAGAACTCTGGAAGCTGCTCCGCCAGAACTAGAAGGAAGAAATTGTAAGGAAGATGAAGCTTCAAGAAAGGGAAGCATCTTCTTGTCAAAAAGATTAGGCTTCTCAATTCAGTCTTTTCTCTTGTAATTTATATCCACACTTGGGCTTTAGATGTGTATTTCCTTTTCCTGTAAAACTTTCATTCGTTAATGAAAAGTTACTTTGCTTTAATCTTTCCTCCATTATTGATGTTTGTAAACATAATTTTGGGTTTTCTTTAAATGTTAGCATTGCATTTGCATTTGCATTCCATGAGCATTGCATTTGCATTTTTCTATTATGTAGCTTATTATGTGTTCTTTTACCTCCAGTCGGTCACACTGAGTCCTCCACATCCTTACAACATTAAGGCTCAAGCTCGAAAGAAGATGGACCATTTGGAACAAGAGAATCAGGCGCTTCGAGAAGAAATTTCTGCTTTAAGGACTAACATGGAGGCCTTCTCTGCCGCCATTAAGGATAAGGTAGATACCCAAGAATAGGAAAATCAAAAGCTTCAGGATGAAGTAACACGCCTGAAGGCTGCTAAAAGGAACCTGACGAATTTGGTCAAAGATTTGGTCATATCCCAATGACAAGATGGTTCTTCTTCCTCTACCAATCAAAGGTCAGAACAAAGTGATGAATCCAGAGGTATTCTTGTGCGTTATGCCCGGTTGTTCCCTATACTCTTACAGAATGGATTGATCAAGAAGAAACTCCACCAATTATCCCTCAAGCCCACAGGAGTTACTTTAAGAGTGATTGTTTTTGTGCCTTCCACCAAGGAGCACCTGGCCATAACATTGAAGAGTGTTATGTTCTCAAAGAGAAGGTGAAGGAAATGATTCAATCAGGGGTTCTATCTTTCAAAATGTGCAAGCCCTAATTTCGAATCAACCTTTTGCTTGGGCAAGAAGAAATTTCCTCCCTGTATATGGTGGATTAATGAAGAAGATTATGGGTTTGTAATATCAGATTGTAGTATTTTATTTGTATTTTTCCTGCACTTTTGCTATGTATTTGCTTTATTTTAAATCCGTACCTAGTCAGTGGAAGCAAGAGCGAAGACGAATCGCCAAGGATTGGGTTACAAACCAACTCATGACAAGACTCAAGAGTTTTCTAAAACACGACTGAAGACCATCAACGAGGTGTTCATCAGTGGAGGTATCCAAATCAACGCAGTTGAGGAGGATTTTGAGGACGACTATATTGATCAGTTGGTATATCATGATGAGGCCGCTCTAAACAATTGGGAGGCTCTTGAAATTCCTGTTATCTTTCCTGTGACGAAGTAATTTGCTTGTTTTGTTTTGTAGTTTCCTTTAAAAAGTTTTCCATAACCATGCCCGAGGTTATCGGATTATTTTGTATGGGCCACAAGCTTTCAAAATTATTATGAATAATGAAGATGTTTTGTTACATTTCCTCATTTGTTTCATTTACTGTTTTTTGCTTTTACTTTTAAAGAAAATGGCATTTCATTTGAAAACTAGCAAAAATATATTCCTTTTGTTTCTTGCATTTATCTTTGTGTGTTTTAATAAATCAAGTCATTCCAAACATGCAGAGAAACTCTAAAACTAATTGAACCCAATGACTATGTTTTCCCTCCTGACTTTGATTCACCCATATGTCAAGCCGAAGATGAAAACGATAAAGATTTTGAGATTCCAGATGAGTTAGCAAAAATGTCTGAATACGAGTACACGGATCTTTAACCTCGCCAAGAGCAGGTAGATGTCGTTAATCTCGGCTCTGATGAAAACAGAAGAGAAGTCAAAATTAGGACAACGCTTGGGGCAGAAGTCAAGCAAAGACTAGTGAAGCTTCTAGAAGAATATGCTGATGTGTTTGCTTTGTCATACCAAGATATGTCTGGTTTAGATACCGCCATAGTTGTTCACAAGTTACCTTTTCGACCTGAGTGTCCACTTGTCAAATAGAAGCTCAGAAGGATCCGACCCGACATGGCTCTCAAGAGCAAAGATGAAGTCAAAAGCAGATAGATGCAGGTTTCTTGGCAGTATCAAAATATCTAGAATGGGTGGCCAACATTGTGCCCGTGCCAAAGAAGGATGGGAAAGTTAGAATGTGCATAAACTACAGGGATCTGAACAAAGCCAGTCCAAATGACGACTTCCCTCAGCCACATTGTCGCTATTCGAAAAATGCAACGACGGGGAGGCAAAAAGAAAGACAGAAGAGTCGCCACCAAACTTTATTTATCCCATGAGGGGAAGGGGAAACATCTAGAAAACCCCTAAGAAAGAAACGAATAAGATGGTCTCGCAACTAAGAACGGGTTCAGAAATCGGTTATGCGAATGGAAGGTACTAGCACCCCTCGCATTTATCGTACTCGATGGGAACCATTTATTTGTCTAAATGTGAAAGTATTTGCTAAAATATTATTGCTTTCTAAGAGTGTTCCAAGGGAAAAAGAAAGGTTAGAAACAGGGAAAAAAGGGATAAGGGGGGAAGAAAGAGACTCGGTAGGACCTCGCGGTCCTAGGCCTATGTATTCTCAACGGGTATGAGAAATTCAGAGTCAACGTAGTTCGGAGGACTACGGATATATATGGGAAAGTGTGCTCGGCAAGGATTGTGTCCCTTGTGCCTATGTACCTTTACTTGAAAGAGGTAAAGAATCAGAGCAGCCGTAGTTCGGCCTACAGTTAGCTGGTGTTTTGTTGGATGATGCTATCGTACGCATTCTAGCAGTTTAGGTGTATTGTTGCTCGCTCGTTGGAGACTTAGGCGTTACCTGTTTGCGGTAGAACAGACGTAACATATCCTTTTCGAAAAGATTAATTTTCGCCATTCGAGGCAAGATGTCACGTTTGATTGGTAGAAGTTGATTTTTAGGGGTGAAATAGGTCCTCGGATAGTAACCCCTTGCGGGTAGTACACAATTCTTTATCTCAATGTTTTGTTATGAAAATGGTGTGGCGAATATAGCGTATCTTCTTATTGAAAGACGAGTATCGAGACCACACACTCTATAGTGAATATCCTGACACTTGGAGAGGAAGAAGTCTACACTGAATCCCCTTTCTTTAGTTCAATACAAAGAGAACTTCATTCTCTTATTAAAAGGTGTTTTGATTTCAAATGGTAAATGCTTCACGATAGTGAACCCTAAAGGTAATGTCAAGAACTCGGGATAGAAGAAGGCATACGCCTAACTACTTCACGACCATTTGAGTTTTATTGTGAAAAGAGTTTGAAAAATGCACTCGGTACGAGACCGAGGTTTTAGGAGAAAAAGTTTTGAAAAGAAGTTTGGAAAAGATGTGAATAAGATAAGAAATGAGTACGAATATATACAGGATACAGATAATATACAAGATATATAACCAACAGTCCACCAATTTTGAGTTTTATGGTTTCGATATTTATTAAGTTTTTTTTGAAAGAATATACAAGTTAATTTGAATATTTACAAGGTACAGGTAATGTACAGAATATATAACAATATATACAAGAATATAATGACTGAATTTAAAGCAGTTGATATTTGACAAAAAATAAAAGTTAGTCGTCAGTTTGTTAGTAAATTGAATAAGGACGAATGTAATGCTAAACTGTCGTAGCTCGACTTATGATGGAAGTAGAACTATAGGAGGTCACATAATTGATATTCGTGCTATGGATAAGATAGAGAAATGATATTGAGAATCATTCTCCGATTTAATCGTGTCGCCCGTGTCGCTGCTCGAAAAATGCATCGTGCAACGACGGGGAGGCGAAAAAGAAAGGACACAAGAGTCACCACCGAACTTTATTTATCTCATGAGGGGAAAGGAAAATATCGAGAAAACCTTAAGAAAAGAAAGGATAAGACGGTCTCGCAACCAAGAACGGGTTCGGAAGCCGGTTATGCGAGGGGAAGGTATTAGCACCCCTCGCATCCATCATACTCGATAGGAACCATTTGTTTGTCGAATGTGTGAATTTATTTGATAAAATATCATGCTTATAAAAAGTGTTCCAAAGGATAGGGAGAAAAGGGTTAGAAATGGGGGAAAGAGAGATAACGGGGAAGAAGAGAAAAAGAACAGACTCGATAGGACTTCGCGGTCCTAGGCCTACGTATTCTAAATAGACATGAGAAAATCAGAGTCAGCATAGTTCGGGGAACTATGAATATAGGAGGAATCTGCTCAACAAGGATTGTGGCTCTTGTGCCTACGTATCTTTACTTAAAAGAAGTAAAGAATTAGAGCAGTCGTAGTTCGGCCTACGTTGTGCGGGTGAAGAGTTTTGGTAGACGATGCTATCATGCGCATTCTAGCAGTTTAGGTGTTTTTTCTGCTCGCATGTGAGGAGACTTAAGCGTTACCTGTTTGCAGTAGAACGGACGTAGCATGCCTTTTTGAAAGATTGGTTAGTTTTCGCCATGCGAGGCAAGATGTCACGTTTGATTGGTTGAATTATTTTTAGGGGTGAGATAAGTCCTTAGATATTAACCCCTACGGGTAGTACCCAATTCTTTATCTCAAAGTTTTTGTTATTAAAATGATGTGGCGAACATAGTATCTTCGTATTGAAAAACAGGCGTCAAGACCATACATACTACAGTGAGTATCTCAACACTCGAAGAGGAAGAAGTCTACACTCAATCCTCTCTCTTTAATTCAACACAAAGAGAACTTCATCCTCTTATTAAAGTATTTTTGGTTTTGAATGGTAAGTGCTTTGCGACTATAAACCCTACGGTAAATGTCAGCACTCGGGATATGAGAAGGCCTACGCCTAACCACTCCACGACCAATCAAGTTTTGTTATGAAAATGAGTTTGAAAATGCACTCGGTGCGGGACCGAGGTTTTAGGTCATAAAGGTTTCGGAAGGAAGTTGTGAAAGTGAGAGGTAGTGAAAGAGATAGGTGATGGATAAAGTTGCGTCTTTGTATTGAAAGATGAATATCAAGACCACTCACACTACAGTGAGCATCTTAACATTCGGAGGGGAAAAAGTCTACACTTAATCCTTTCTTAATATAATTCAATACAAAGAGGAAATGACTTTTATGATTGAAGATGTTTATGAAAATGAATTCGGTACGGGACCAAGGTTTTAGGAGGGTAACAATGTAAGTTCATGGTGGTAACCAAAAGAAAACAGAGCTTTGATATATTAACAAACACAAAGGAAACACATGTCAATAAATCTTACAAGATAAAAATAAGCATGGTATGAAGGGAATTTTAATCGAGACGTAAGGTGATGATCCCAAAAATGAACCAACTTACAAGCGGGAAAAAAAGGCGTTGTAAAAAAACAAGCAACTATGAGATTACAATCCATTTAATACAACTAGACATCACAATGAAAAAGTTGCAAGAAGAACGGGTTGAAAATGATGAACTATGAATAAGTTATGAATATTTGAAGTTTTAATGATTTATGATAATAAAAACACACAAATAAAATAAAAGAAGAAGAGAAAGGGAAAAGCTGGGAGTTGAACCCATGCTCTTATGTTTACAAACACACAACACCAACCATCTGGGCACAACGCGCGCACTGGCAAGGAAAGGCAAGGAGAAGAAGAAAATAAATCAATTACACTTGAAAATAAAATGCCCAAAAAGAGTTGATCCCAAGGATCGAACTCAGGATTGACAGGTGAAAGGGTGATATGTGTGCAAGATGATTACCATTGGGGTGGCTATACATCCAAGTATAAATCCACCCCCATAAATAAATAAATAAGGCAAGTTTAGTGGATATTCTGGGCAAAACACAAACCAAACAAGCCAAAACATGAAGGATTCAAGCATGACCAAAACTCAATCATTTTTTATGAAACTTTAGTCAAACCTGACTATTTTTTAACAAGGATTATGATGGTGTCAATGAAATTTTGGAATGAGGCTCACAAATTGAAATACGATGCAAGATGCAAGATTGACAATTGAGTTGCATTTTGAAAACTACCATCAGCTATGAGTTCAAACACATACAAAAGGCATTGCACACAACACATATATGTCATAACAGGGGTATTGCACATTTAGAACTCAAGCATAACTCAAAGGAATAAGAAATGGTTCATGGATTGTAAGTATAGCATGAAAAAACAAGCAAGTTGTCAAGACAGTATATTGGCATTTGGGATGCAACTTAATGATCATGGATCAAACCAAATGTATGATGAGATGATAGATATGAACAAGATGCAAACATCATTAGGAATGAGTTCAAGCAATGATATCAATCAAAACAATGTTGAATCAAAGAAGGGCACATGAAATTGCAATGATGTTGTTGCTGTCCAGAATTTACACATAAGGGCCAAACATGGATAAAGCTTTCAATATGATCATATCAGAACCAATGCAAACATTGAGAAACATATAGAATGCAATCACAATCATAATGCCCAACACAAACTCAAGACACAACTATCATGCCAAGTGAAAATTGGGGGGAAAATGCAAGTTTGAAAGCTAGGTCATGGAATATGCATAATCTGTTTGAATAGGCCTCATACACAAACTCAAACCATGATATTAAGTGTTTTTATGCTTTAAAATTATCCACAAACATCATAGAAGTAAAATTCACAAGTCAGCTGCTCAATTAACACATAGAATTGCAATATTGACACCAAAACTGGATTGGAACAGAATGAGGTATATAGGATACCACACACAAGCCTTAAATATGATCATAGATGAGTCTATCACTTAAGATGGCCATGAAATGCACATAACAAGAAAATGACTATCAAATTGCAATTGTAGCAAACATGTGTGAGGCAGGTTGTCAAGCAAAGAGGTATAGCATACACAAAGTTGTTGGTTCACATACACCTACAACTTCTAAATACTATCTAGAGACACCAATGCTTCATGGAATAAACTAGCATAATTCAAACAGAAAACGATGAAGTGTGTGCAGCTGGTTTTCAAAATAGTTTGGCAGCAAGGGATACAAACTAGTCAAACTATAAATAAGTGGCCTCATGTTAAAAAAGAAAGCATATACATATCAAAAATGTGAATATAAATGAGTCTCAACTCAGAAAATCAGCATTGTGCATTTGGAGCAAGATTTGGCATGTTATGGTAGGAAGTGCAAAAAACTGTCTTGGTAAATTGATGAGGCAGAAGGTGTGTTTTCAAATGGTGAGGTTTTTAAGCCAAAACAATGACACACACACATCTCAAATATGATAATAGGTGGGATTTAACTCAAAATTTAGGCATATGCAAACAGAACAGCAACTTGGTATGTTCATGGCAGGTTTTGCTTAAAAATGCAGTTTGGAGGAGAGATGAAGAAACAGGTAAGAATGGATCAAACCAACAATAGGCATACATCAAAATCATGAGGAGGCATGAGTTTCAACTCAAAAATTAGGCATATGAAAGTTGGAGCAACAAATGGTATAGTGATGGCTATGAAAAACTGTTTTGAAACAGAACTTGGTATATGTAGGGCATTTTTAAGGCAATGAGTTTTATGAGGAAACAAATATCATACACATACCATAAATATGTTAAAAGATGAGATTATGCTCAAGAAATGGATCAAATCAATACCAAACAGAATATGACATTTGTGAAACTCATGAAATGCAAAATATCAACTCATTTAGGCAGCAAACAAATTCATGGCAGTTAAGGCAGTTGAGCATCACATACAAGTTTCAAATAAGTAGAACATTGATTCGAGATACATGGGTCAAGTAGAAATCAATTGAAACAGAATATGATATATTGGTTCAAAACATTGGCAGCAAAAACAACAAAATCTCACAGCAGGCCTAAAAGTACAAATCTCATGTTCTCAATATTTCAACCAATTCAAACATTATGAGCAAGATCATATAAACATAAATCAATCGTTTAGAACCTTTAAGACACAACATGGAAAGTATACATCGTCTTGACACAAGACTCATGGTAATGGTAAAGTGAAGCAACACAAAATAACATAAGTGTGAAAACAAGTGCCACACTAGATTCAAACATGATCTAAGGAAGGGGGTCTCATGAACAACTTACAAATTATCCAAATATCACCAATGAACAAAGTTTGACAGTTCTAGGGCAAGCACACCATATTTCAAGTTAAACATAATATCAAAGTACAACATTGGTAACACATCATCAATACATCATTCACAAATGAAATACTTTAACAAAAGCAAGTGACATAACTACAAAACCTAAGTTCTTGACTAAGAACTAGTATAGGACAGCAATGGTTATATTTCACAACAAGCATCTCAAAATGATAAAACATGACAATGTATGATCAAAAGTGGTTGAGCATCACATACCTCTTGTAAGCAAGTCTTGAGCAAGCTAAAAAGCTAAGAAACCCAGAGATCTTCTTCTTTGGCAAGGATTTAGAGCTTTCTTCCTCTTGAAGTAACAAGCTATCTTTCAAGACAGTTGAAGTTCTGGAGTTTCCAGCTGTTTTTTAGAGTTTGGACAGTTGAGATATGATATATATGAGATGTTATAAGTGTTGGAATGGTAGGAAATGCCTCAAGTAAGGATTTTGCTTTCAAAGTGCAAGAAAGTCAACATACTAAGGTGTGAAGGTTGACTTTTAGGAAAATGGTGGTTTTAGGTGGTTTGAGTGTATGGACACCTTCTACACAATGTTTATGGATTGTATAAATGGTTTTGGGTGGCTTGGAAATGGTAGAACTGAGTTTGAGCAGAGTTTTACTCAAGACAGCTTTTTAGTGAAAATTGAAGTTTTTGAAAAATAAGATTCTTGAGGAAATGAAAGAGAGTTGAGAGCTATTGTTTCTCTTGGTTTCTAAGAGTGCTCTGGTGTATCTAACATCAATGAGAGTGCCTCTATTTATAGTGAAAGCAAGGGTGAGGGCAGATTTGGATTTTCCACCTTTGGAGGGAGATTATGAGGTTTTTGAAATGAATCTTGCCAAGATCTCTTCATATCA